>CM043723.1:12647745-13097379 GCA_023969325.1 Oryzias curvinotus
GCCTGTGAAAGGTCGCAGCCACATCTTAAGAGGGGGAGTGCAGGTGTGTCTCTACTGAGGCTCATGCGGCCACCTTTAGGGATGTCATGAAAATGGAGCATACCATTGTTGTGCAGGTGGTGTTACTGCAGTGCTTCTCAATTATTTTTTGCCGGGCCCCCCCTAGGAAAAAGAAAATGTTTCGTGCCCCCGATACCCCCCCCCCCCAATTAACCCCCCCACACACACACTCTACAATATACACAATATATTAAGTTAGTATCTATAAAAATTACATAAGTATACCTAAAATTGCATCATTTAACATTAACAAAAGACAAAATCTATATAAATGCACTTTCAACAAATATTAACTTTATTTTGCCACACAGAACCCTGTCTAGTCTAAAACAGAAAAGTAGCTTCAAAGTGCCAAAAAAAAGAAAATTCTGTCAGTTCTTATTCAAACCAGAAGAAACATTTTGACCAACTGAACCATTTGATACTGAGAAAATAATTCAATCCATAAATAATATTACATGTAAATTGATCTGAAACATTAACACAGCAGCACCAACCTGTTTAACATTTTTAATCTGAAGAAATAGATAAAAACATTGTGCTGATTTTTTTTCTAAATGATTGTTTATTTATGATCTCATGAAGTCCAGCTGTTTTCCTACATTACTGCTGTCTTTATGTCAAAACACTGACACCAATTAAACCACAGGCAGACAAAGAAAACATTTGACGGAAAATAAAGACACGTCATCAACATGTCTACTATAGTTCATAAAGAATGACTTTATTAGCATGAGCTGAGTCATCTAAAGGTGCATTAGTGTATTATGATGGATCTGTTAGTACAATTTAAGTTGCATAAACTTATGGGTAATGCTGTCGCACGGTGCCCTTACGGCACACTTGTTAGTAAGGTGGATGTCACTCCTAAATGATCATGCAAATGCTGCACACACAGGTTGTGCAGGTACACCAACAAGTACATCAACGGACCCCTTACGAAGTGCACAGAGTTTAGGGGGTTCAAAAAAATGAAACATCAGTACCTGCAAACATCCTATATTCAACCCTTAAGGGCAGTTGTGACTAAGATAATGGTCTTTTTACTCATCTGCCTTATAAAAACTGAGTTGACGGAGAGATCTGATGGAGAGGTCTTCATGTTTATAGATTACTGATCTATCTATTCACACTCTCTTCTAGTAGCTTACAGCCCCTCACACCTCTAACCTAAAAATAACAGTGCAATAAAAATGGCAAGCAATACTGGAGCCTTCCAGCCGTATAGTTTTGGGTCAGATTCCAGTACAGACGAGGAAAACAAAGATGTACATGGATCTGTTTGTCTTCAAGTGGATGCATCAGAACGGAGCAGAGCAGGGGTCTTATGGTAGAGTATTTTCTGCATAACATCTACAATCTTTCTAAAGGCAAACTTTTCGTCTGCACCTGATTCACAGTGATTTGAATAAAGAAATACTAAGAAATGCAATTTTAAGCTTAATGTGCTTTATACATGTTCTCTGTTATCAGTAAAATGCCACAAGGGCATGTTAAAAACACCCAAAACACAATTTTCATTAGAATGGACCTTTAAGGTATTCATTCATCTTCTTCCGTTTATTCCCTTTCGGGGTCATGAGGTTGCTGCAGCCTATCCCGGCCACTTGTGGGCGAAGGCAGAGTACACCCTGAACAGGTCGCCAGTCGGTCGGTTGTATAAATTTGAGTTAATTTAATCAAAACAAAGGCAACTATGATTAAAAATAAAAGTTTGAGATTTGAGCACAAATGTCAGAGCGTGATAAGGAAACAAAGACAGAAAATTTTTGTCTGATTTAGGCAGTGATGGAATTTAATGTGAAAACAAAAATAAGGAAGAAAAAAAACAAATGTCAATGTCAGAAATAGATTGCATTTGCATTTCATAATTTATCATAATATAGAAATGTAAAAGTTAACTCCAGTTCTGATTTTCTGTTGTCTTTACCAATGCAGGTGCTTTTCTGTCAGCACAGTTTTCTGAATATTGCAACAGCTACTTAAATCGCTTAAAGGTAATTAAAAACATTTCAATTACCGGTATGCTTCCACAATATTGGTTATGAGGTGGTTCTAAAATCAGAAAACAAGGTTAGAGCAAGATGGAGGGGAAGCGGGGTGGGGTTGCTCAAAAGATGATTGGAGTGGATCCATAACACTCTAAAATAGTGTATCAAACAGCAACACTGTCTTCTAAACATCCACTGAGGGCCAAAACTGTTCTTTCAGTCAGAAATGTCTCAATATTTGCAGTTCTGGCATATTCCATCGCTAAGAGGTACTCATGCCTGATAATGAATTTAGATTTACCTTTCACGCAATCTTTTTGTTCACCCTTACACCAGTTTGTGTAACTACTCTGCGTCTCTCCACTTAGCCTGATGCATGTCATTTTCGACAGGCAGGGTAGATTCAAATGATGTCAGACAGATAAACATTAGGTTGGGTTGCCACAGAAACAGACACACCTTTCTCACCTGCAAAGAGAAGACAGGGGTTTTATTTTGCCATCTGTGTTTCTGCACCAGCCAATAAGGAAGCGGCTAATATTTTCATGATCTGTTTGTGAAGATGAGGGATTCACAAAGCTTTTGGTTTGTTAATCCTGTTTGTAAATATCCACCTGGTTTCCATTACAGGATCATTATGGTCTGACTGCATTCAGACATGAAGGCGTGATAGTAGCATGAGGGTAGTGTGATTATTATTATTACAGCTCTTATCCATTACTATGCCACGTCTAAATATTATAGCTGGCTTATAGCTGCTCTTATAAAACTAGAATTATCTGCCTTCAACGGGAACTTTTGACTCTTAAAGCACAGACTTTGAAATTTACTTTTTTCTTAACACAAACAAAATTGTAATTATTATTAATTATTTGAATTTTATTCACTTTTATTCACTATATTTTTTTGATGCAGTCCATATTTGGTATATTTAAATGATGCATAGATCCCCCTTCATTTTTAATTGAGAAATTTAAATCTAACTGGCTTTCACTTTAGTATAATCGTGTATTTGTTTATTTATAGCCTAAACCATCATGGGATCAAACAACAGACTCATGGTTGTCATTTTCCTTTTGGGATTTATAGTTTTTTATCACTTTGACAACTCTTGACTTGGATTTTTACCAGCAAAAAACAGGTATATATTTTTTCTATTATGTTAAACTTGTTTAGTGTTAAAATGAAATAACTGCAGTGTGTAACATGATGTTCTTGACTGCATGAGAAATATAATAATATAAATTGAGCTGTTTTATTCCCTTATCCTGACTAGATTGCTTCTGTTTGCAAGTCAGATCTCCATAATTTCACTAAAGGTTAATTTAGCACAGAAAGATGACATATTTTGAAGAGTTTTATTTTTTATAAACATATCGTTTTCTGTTTTTGCAGCACCAATATCTCTGAAAAAACAAAGTCCAAGTATGGAACTTTTAAGAAAACGCAGTGATGGTATGAAAAAGTTGTGATTGCTTTATAGTTTTATTTATTGAACTTGACTAAAGCAAACCAAATATCGCAAATATTCATAATTTCACTTCATAGTTAAACTTTGGTAGCAAATGCTACTTTAGTAAAAAGGAAATGTTACTTTTGCTGACTTTTAACTCCCAAATTTTGCATAAATATTTATTTCTGTTTTTTGCAGCACTGAAGTCTTCAAAACAGCAAAGACTAAGACAGGCTCTTCTGAGAAGAAACTGTGCTGTTGGGAACCAAAGTTTGGACAACTTGAATGACTCTGACTTGAATAACTTTATTGTGGATGACAAACACGGCATCATCTACTGTTACATTCCTAAGGTGACGCATCATCTGTGTTTACAGTCATAAAGCTGTATCAAAGTGTGCCAAACATTTCCCCTGTTTTTCTCTTACACTGCAATAACAGAATATTAAGAAGCAAAAAAAAACTGCTTGTTTGAAGAAAAAAATGGTCTTATTTTCTGTCAGGAAACATTGTCTTCGTTTGGGAAAATAATACTGTTTTTCCTACCCTAATATAGATTTTTTTTTTTTTTTGCTTATTTAAATATAGTAAATCTGCCAAAGGGGCTAGAATTTCTTTTTGGTCTCATTCTCTGCAGCTATGTACAAACCAAAGCATGCAATGTTTATTTGAGAACGCGCTGAACCTGGTTTAACTTTCAACGCCCATTCAGTGGCTAGTGTTTTGTATGCACAGGCCAAAAATCAACTTTAAAACTTGCCTAACGATGCGTGAATGTGAGAATTTTGAACGCAGAAGGACGAAGCACACGTTTCCACAGACATTTCATTGCAAGTGGTTGTTCAAATGCAGGTTTTGAGGCTGGTTTGAACATAGCACAAGGGGCCAGTTTCTGCATCATTCAATTAATGTAACCTATTTTCCTTCTTAGGCGAAACTGTTGAAGAACACACAATTGTTTAGATAGATATTCTTTATTGATCCCACATTGGGGAAAATCAATTGTCACAGCAGTTCCAAGAGGCAGAGAAAAGTGACAGCAATGTGCAAGGGTGAGGGGTGTTCCCAAATGTGCAAGTATACAAAATGTCCAAAAATAGAAAAAAAGTAAGTAAGTAAGTAATAATTTATGTACACTATTACAACATAACACATGTTATCCCTAATAATAGAGTTAAATAAATCAAGTAAAGACACGGAATATACAGATGAGCTATGGATGTATGAAAAACCGGTTTGTACATGCATATTTAAACTGTGGCATTGTACAGTCTTATAGCTGTTGGGATGAATGACCTGCGGAACCGTTCCTTCCTGCATGGGGGGTGTAACAATCTGCCACTGAAAGAGCTGTTCAGTGCCTCCACTGTCTGATGTAGTGGGTGAGAGGTGTTGTCCATGATGGATGTTAACTTGGCCAACATCCTCCTTTCACCCACTTCCTCCACAAAGTCCAGTGGACAGCCCAGGACAGAACTGGCCCTCCTGACCAGCTTGTTCAGTCTCTTCCTGTCCCGGTCTGTGCTGCCTGCTCCCCAACAGGCCACGGCACAGTGGATAACAGAGGCCACCACAGAGTCATAAAATGTCCTTAACAGAGGCCTGCACACTCCAAAGGACTTCAGTTTTCTCAGAAGGTGGAGGCGACTTTGGCCCTTCTTGTACAGGGCATCTGTGTTTTGAGTCCAGTCAAGTTTCTTGTTGAGGTGAACACCCAGGTACTTAAAACTGTCCACTACCTCAATGTCCGAGCCCTGGATGTTCACTGGTGTGTATTGTGGTGTTCTCCTCCGGAAATCAATCACCATCTCCTTTGTTTTACTGGTGTTCAAGCACAGGTGATTACGCTCACACCAGTCCACAAAGTCCTTGATGACTGACCTGTACTCCAGCTCGTTCCCCCCTGACACACAGCCAACAATGGCCGAGTCGTCAGAGAACTTCTGGATAGTTTTTTGAAAACCTGTTTAAACGCCCCTGCTCTACCTTGCTACGGTAAAAAAAAAGAAGTACCGAGTTAGTACACAGCTGGGATACTGAACAGATTTCCTGTGATTCCACACCTAATGTGTATAGTACTGCTGGGGGGGCATGTTAGCTTTTTCTGCCTCCAACCAGAAGTTTACATGTCAGTGTAGTGATTAACCAAATTATTAGTCATTCGCATGCACAAGCAGAATACTAGATCATGAGCTACCTGCTCATTTTTACTCCTGTTGTATCAAAACATCTTTTAGCGGTTTAACGTTGACTTAAATAAAAATGCATTTTCTTTTTCATAATCTGGGTTGCAGTTTTATTTATTGTTATGTAAAACCAATAAATGCATTTTGTAAGTAATTTTTTTTTCTGCCTTAGTTTTCTGTACTGAAAAAATACCAAAAATAGATCCCCCAATGGGAGAAATTCAGGTGTCCGGCAGCAAAACACACACAATAAATAACAATAAAATAATAGTTCATAAAATAGCAGTTCACGTAAGGCAGATTTCATAAACAGCAGTACCGAACCGAAATGTACCAAACCGAGCCCTATTAAATTGTGAAACAAACCGAATTGAGATTTTAGCGTATCACTACACCCCTACTATCCACCCTATACCAACTTACACCAAACGAAAAAAAAAAGACCAGATAAGATAAAACACAACTGTATTGATTACCCGACACACAATGTTTTCAGTGTTTGCTATTCAGTGAAGCCACTCAAACTCACGTTTCACATCCCGGTATGAAAGGTCGTTTTACTGGACACACCAAGGCAAAGCTTACACTTGTCATTGGTTTCGAGGAGAAGTCAAATGCCCACAGGCCTTGCTCCCTGCTCCCCCAGCCGAGGGATCTACGACCTCTGTGCCGGGATGTTCAGGGATCCCGGCGGTCTGGACCTTCAATAATCACCACGGACACGCTCAGGTTTGTGCTACTGAACGCGCGTTCCATTTCAAACAAGTCCTTTTATTTGAATGACACTTTCACATTGGAGCGTTTGGACTTCCTGAGCCTCACAGAGACATGGACGGACCACACCCACCTGAACGAACTGTGCCCCCCGAACTGCTTTGCGCTAAGCACCCCCCGCTCCTCTGGACAGGGCGGGGGTGGACTGGCTCTCATCCATCAGGACCTTTTCCCCAGCACCAAACTGAACTTCGACTCTTTTGGCTCATTCGAACTTTAGATCATCAAGGTCAGATCTAATTCGCTGTTTTATTGCATTATAATTTACCGACCTCCTGGCCCTTGGATGAGTTTGCTGAGTTTTTATCTAGTATTATCACATTTGATAAAGTGCTTTTAGTGGGTGATTTTAATATTCATATTGATGATTCTTCTTGCGTTTTTGCATCAGAATGATCATTTCTAACTGAGTCATTCAATTTTATTTAGCATGTTACAGGTCCCACCCTAATCAAAGGTCACACTTTGGACCTGGTCTTTTCTCTAGGCCTAGATATTGATCAGCTCTGTGTGACAGACAGTCATGTAAGTGACCACAGTTGGATCTCTTTTAAGGACATTCCCTCTTTCACCCTCTCAGTCTCCTCTTATATCTCAGCATCATGTTCTAGGTCAGAGTGTTCATTCATTCATTTTCTATTCCGTTTTTCCCTTTCGGGCCACTTGTGGGCGAAGGCAGGGGATGCCCTGGACAGGTCACCAGTCTGCCCCAGGGTAGAATGTCCCCAGTCACACACCCATTCACTCTCACACTCACACCTATGGACACTTTAGAGTTGCCAATTAACCTATGAAGCATGTTTTTGGACAGTGGGAGGAAGTCGGAGACCCCGGAGAGAATCCACGCATACACGGGGAGAACACGCAAACTCCACACAGAAAGGGTCCCCATTGATCTGTTTTTCATGTCCCCCAGCCGGGGTGTGAGGCAAGAGCGCTAACCACTGCGCCACCGTGCAATGTTACTGATGGTTTTATTGACTTGTTTGACATGAATTCTTTTAAGAGTTTTTATGATGTTGATTCTTTTATGCAATCTTTTAAAAGTCACTGTGAGTCCATTTTGAACGAGGTTGCTCCTGTCCGAGTAAAATTGCCTCTTCTAAAATGTCTTTTCCATGAATAAATGAAGAAGTCCGCTGCTCCAGAAGGCTTTATCGCAAGGTGGAGCGTTTATGGAAATCAACCAATTAGGAAGTACACAGGTTGCATCTTAAAGATCTGATCTGTGCTCTAAATGAAATGATAAAACTTGCCAGATCAGCTTACTTTTCTAAACTTATTTCTACAAATAGGAAAAATCCTAAGGTTGTTTTCAGCACTCTAGATTTTCTAGTTTCACCTTGTGCCTCTAAATCCCCAAAGCTTTCTCAGCCTGACTGCAGTTCATTTCTTCAAGGTTTCTTAGCTAAGGTTTTGGATGTTGGAGCAAACATCCCTCCTTTAGCCAGTATTCAACTCTCTCAGAGCCTTCACAGTCCGCAGTCTTGGTCTAATTTCTCTCCTGTGACAGAAGAGGACGTTCATTCTCTGCTAAAAAGGATCAAACCCTTGTCCTGCCCACTTGACAAAATTCCCACCTCTGTCTTTCTGAAAGTGTTCCAGAGTATAGGTGCTATTGTTGACCTCATTAATCTTTCTTTGACTTCAGGATCAGTCCCTAAGTTCTTAAAGCATGCTTTAAAAAAACCTGTTCTGAAAAAGCCTAATTTAGACCAGTCGGATCCCAAAAATTTCAGACCAACCTCGAAGCTTCCCTTTATTTCTAAAATCTTGGAGAAAGTGGTCGCTGTCCAACTAAATAGGTACCTGGAAGAACACAATATATCAGATTCTTTTCAGTCTGGCTTTAAGAAGAACCATTCCACAGAGACAGCTCTCCTAAGAATTTTTAAATGATGTGCCTATGGCATCTGATTTGGGCCAGTATACTGTCCTCATGCGTTTAGACTTGAAATCTGCTTTTGACACTATGGATCATAACATTTTTATTGAATGTCTTCACAATGACTACAGTCTCTCTGGGTCAGTTTTAAATTGGTTTATATCATGTCTTAGTGTAAGAACATTTAATGTGGCTGTCGGGTCCTCAAGCTCTGAAATTAAAGAAATAACTTATGGCGTTCCCCAGGGTTCTTTACTTGGCCCTATTTCATTTATTTTATATATGATTCCTCTTGGGAAACTTATTAATCAATTCAGCCACACCTCATATCATTTCTATTCAGACGACATCCAGCTCTACTATTCTTTCATGGAAAATGATTACTACAAACTACAAAATTAGCTGAATTGCTTAACGAGCATTCAAACATGGTTGATCATTTAGTCCTAAATACCCAGAAAACCAAGACGCTTATTTTTGCCCCTGAACATAAAATCCCGTCCATCAGACAACACCTTGGGTGTCTGAGCTCCTCTGTCCAGTCATGCCTCAGAAATCTTGGGGTGTTGTTTGACAGGTCTATGTTCCTGGAAGGTCACTCAAAACAGATAGTAAATAACTGTTTTTATTATCTGAGGAATGTGGCAAAATAAAAAGTATTTTGTCTCGATCTGACCTTGAAACAATTATCCACGCTTTTATTTCCTCTCATTTAGATTACGTCAACACTCTTTTTACCTGTTTTAACAAACGTTTCCTAAACCGTCCTCAGCTTGTCCAAAATTCTGCAGCAAGGCTTTTAACAGGAACCAGTAAATGGGCACACATCACTACTCTGCTGTCTGCTTTACGTTGGTTACCTGTCAAATTTCGAATTGACTTTAAAATTGTACTTTTAGTTTTTAGAGCTATGCATGACCAAGCTCCGACGTACTTATCTGACTTTTTAACCCCATACTCTACGGCCCGATCCTTGAGGTCTTCCAACCAGAATCTTTTAAGAATTCCAAAAACTCGCTTTTAGACCAGAGGAGATCTCTCCTTTCAAGCCATTGCTCCTCTTCTTTGGAACCCCCTCCCACTGTCGGTGCGTCAGATCGACTCCGTTGAGTGTTTTAAATCTCAGGTCAAGACGTTTTTATTTATATTGTGACTCGCTCTGGGAAAAATGCTATAGAAATAAAGTTATTCTATTCTACTAATTCGGGACACATTCCTTAACCTTCAAAAGGATTCCTTTTTTCCCACATAGAACTATGCACTCACAGTTTGATACAAGCACAGACTCAAAACATAGACTTTTTTCAGCAATACCTTGGTATTCAAAACAACCCCCTGATTTGTTGAGTAGTTTTTGTGGCAGCTCCAACTTTCTGTTTAGCTTTGTAAGTGAACAAAAACAGAACATTAACAAGCAATTTTGCTTGGGAAAAACAAACTGCATTCACTGCTGTCTGGCGTAAATACTCCCAATGAGCAAAACATAAATAAATAAAACAACTACTCCATCCTTCATATTCAACGTACTTAATAAACATTTATTTGTAGTCTGGACCTATGTTGCCCAGCTTGAATATTTTTCCAAAAAAAGGACAGTTCTTGGTCAGTCCTGCAGATAAACCTAATGTTCAGAATGTTTTTAGTATTTTAAGTATAAACGCAAGATATTTAGCTCACATAATATAAAGGGTCTCCTATAAATTACTTGTAGCAAAATAATGCAAAGTTCAGCACAATCAGCATTAAACTGCATTTAACACTAGGGTTGGGGGATACTGGGAAAATGGGTATCTGATACCAAATAATTACAGGATAACTAGATGAACATGCGTAAACAAAGAAGAATGCAAACTAAACTAAACTAAACTGACACCCAAACAAACTTGTAACAAAGCATCTGTTAAAACAAAATATAAAGTATATAAAGTTTTTAATCCTTATTTGCACATAAAAAGACACCAGGTTCAGTTTTGCTGTTAAAATCCCATTCTTGAGACTCCCATACATATGCTGAAATGATGAATATACGTAGTTTTCTTCAAATTCATAAAAGAAAAAACAAAATTATAGTTTTATGTTGGCATCATGGAGTTTGTGACAATTGAATAAGAGAACACGATGACAAGGGTCATGGCAAAGCTGAGATTTGTTAGTGTAAAACAAAGAAACCTTAAAATTTCAATGTTGGTCAACATCGCTTATCTCAAGCACTAACAATGATACAGACTTAATTTGTTAGTCAAAAGTAGGATGGGACAAACTCTACTGACAGTAGCTTGTTTTGGTTTCAAACCATCCCCATACTCTCAACATGCAACATGCACTGGTGCTGTGGGTTTGACCATCTTCTGCTTAGTAAAAGTTGTTATCAGGTGAAGATTTAGGTTCAACCTTTAAACACACAAACAACAGGTGGCCTTCAAGTTCTTTTAGGAATATTGCGACTACAAATGGTTTGAGAAGTGCTAATGAAACCCATCCATTTCTTCCTAGTTCTCATTAACCCTTGTGCTATCTTAGATGACCCCACCCTTAACATTCACATGTTCTCCCTACCATGATAAAGGTGGACAGAGGTGGAGAGGATTTCATGTCATCCATGGACACCAGTGAAGATCACAAATCATTGAAGAAAAAAGGTTCAGCGCTCTGTCTAGTGGGGTCTAGATGACCCAACTCCCAATGTTAAAGTGCCTAGGATAGCACAAGGGATAAAAGGCGAGCAGCAGAGTTCTGGACTAGCTGCAAGTGATTGAGTGTGTTTTTTTTTAGACCAGAAAGGAGGGCATTACAATAATCTATCCTATAAAAGCATGGATTAAGATTTCAGCACTGGCTCTAGAAAAAAAGGGTCTCACTCGGGCGATATTCCTTAGATGGTAAAATGCAGATTTAGTTAGTTGATTCACATGTTGATCAAAGCTTCGTGCTGTGTCATATGTAATCATAGAATTGGTTGACAGATAAAATTGGACCAAGACTTCAATTTTTTCTTGGTTGAGCTGCAAAAAGTTCTCTCTCATCCACATTTTCATATCTAGAACACAATTTAAAAGGCTAACCATGGGTCCAGTGTCGTCGTCAGGAGACACAGCTATATACAGTTGAAGAGAAAGGCTGCCTGCCTGCTTCAGGTGCTGGAAGGTTAAAAATTGTTCTCAAAGACAAAGTAAAAAAAGATTAGAATGTTTTTGACCAACAACAACTTTTGTGCTGCACATCTCCGATGAGAGGAAACCAGAAGCAAGAGGTCAGGATATTAAAGACCCACTCCAATGAACGTTATGCTTTTGGTTTGATTAACATGTTTTTGTGGCATTTTTCTCATGATGGAGGACACATATAAGAAAAATTAAGATTCAAATTACATTTCTGAGCATTTATTTATTCAAATTGTTGTTAGATGAAAAATATGAAATAGAGCTTATTTATGACAAAGAAGTTACAATAGGTGGTCCACAAGCTTCCTGCTATATTGTCATGCATCCTCTTGTGTACAAATAGATTCCTATATTTCTTCATTTTCCTCATGTGACCTGGAATCTGGCTTAAAAACTGCTGGATGGCTCCAATATTGTATAGTGCATTTTCTACCCTGTTGAAGAGCCCAAGGTGCTTTACAGTCACAGTCCCATTCACCCATTCAGACACATTGTCACGCTCTAAACCTGCAATCTTCTGATCAGAGGTCGAGTGCCCTACCGCTGTACAGCTGACAAAAAAGTAAAAAGGTAAAATTCTGACATCTGCTCATTCATCCAGCAGTTCGGTTGGCCTTCTGTAACCAAAAAGTTGAAAGTCTTCTTCATAGATTCTGTACAGCTTCCTCCTGTCTTCCAGTGGTACACTCTGAAACCAGTCCATAACAGAATCAACAGAAGTCATATTTTCATATGAAGGAGGAAACTTGATTTCGTTTTCCAGCTTTAACATCTTCAGCAGCTCCTGAGCATCTTCTTGAAGACTCTCTTGATGGCCAACAAAGTCATACCTGAGAAGAAAAAACAAAAAAATATATTTTCAATTTGATACCAAGCTATATGTTCTAGTTTTAATTTTGGTCCTTACTCAATGAGGCAGGGGTGGCACAGGCGATACATCTGCCTCCAGTGGGGCTCAAATGGTTCATAGGTCTGTGTTCGTGGGTCCAGTATGTACTGAATAAAGTTATAGAATGAAGGTTGGAGACCCTGTTTCCTTGCCACATTATAGTTCACCGTTAAATTACGCTGGTTTTTAAAACGTTGCAAGATGACTCTAACGTAGCCGTCATAGAAGTACTGATCATATTTCTGCATCTTGTCCCTGTAGGCGGAGATGAGGCGCACAAATGGATCACGGACAAACAGGAACTTAGTGTAGTGCTTTAGTTTTGCCTGCAGGACAAATAAACAAACATCAATCCTCTATTTGAACATTTTCAGGGCATTCCTATCCCGAATTTAAACTGGTCAGTCTGTGATGCGTGTCTGTTGTGTTGCGTGAGGATTCCATCTCACGACGATCAGTTACTTTACATTCTAGACACTCCTGTCCGTCCCTCCTCCCGCCTGGCCCCTAGCGGGGTGGTTTGTCCTGCTATCCCCCTGTTATCAACTTTATCAATCAGGCCTCATGCCCTCTCCTTCCTCAGTGAGTTCTTGTAAAATGAATATTTTGCATCATTAAGGATGTGGTTTTTTGACTTTTAAAATGAAACCTTCTTTGTCCATGGAGAAAAATGGACACGCTGTTATTTCTAACGTTAACGTGTGTAATCGCATGGGCACATTACCGTGAATATGAAATAAATTTTTATCAAGTTTTATTTTGAAAGCACAATGAAAGTTTTTATTTTGAAACCTGCCCAGGTTTCCTGTTTTTCCAGCTTTTTTACTGCAAAATTGACGCATTGACAGACCGGAAATGGAACTCCTGCATAAATGTTGCGTAGCAGCGGGCCGGATTTCAGACGCAGACGTGATGGAGGCGATGTAAACATTCTGATTGATGAATAAATGTTGTATTTTTGTGCAAACACAACAGAGACGCACCGGACCAATGGAAATGAGCTTTAAGTGTTTCTGCACAAACTGACCTTTCTCTCTGGCATTGGAAATTGTCTTAGGAGCTTGAATCTATCAAAACGGTGAACCCAGTTATGTTCGAAGGACATGGGGTCTGGATATGGTTCATCATGATTTAAAGCAATTAAAGTCCTTTTCCAGTTGGTACATGCCACCTGCAGAAAACATTGAAAAAGTAAGAGTTGCATTACTGTTTTTTGCTGTGTTTTCTAGTCACTTTTTCCCTATTTTTTCACAATTAACTCTGCATTTTTTCTTCTTTTACACAAACATTTGTTTATAGTTGACTTTCTACACATAGCTTAAAAATAAAGTTATCCTAAAATGAAAAAAATTCAACGTTTGGCCCAGAAGACATTTTTGTTTTCTTAAACATTGACTAATTTATGATTTATCTTGAAACAAAAATGTCATCTGTCCAGGTTTTACTTCTCCTAAAAAACTAATGTTATTTTACAAAAAGCTGATGGAAATTCGTGTTGGCCACACATAATACATGCAGACAAAATGCACGGTACTGCGTTGCCCAAACATATTTCGAGTGCATCAAAGGATAAATGTTGTTGTTGGTTGCACGTATTAACTTAACCGTAACTCTTTACACTTGAGGGGTATCTATATGCATATTATATAAATACCATAAAATCTCAAATTGTCTTGTAGCCAATGTGCTTTTCTTTAAGAGGTGATCCTAAAGTACACCCACACCAAATTATATGGGGCTTGTACCACAAAATGCAAAAATCTATCCTTTAGAAATGCATTATTTTTGTTACAATCAATTTTGTCAGCTATTTTCTAGACGCTTTTATGCCCAATTTAAATTTTTAAAGTTCTATCCTGCATAAATGATATAAAATATATTTAGAAAAACTGCAGAGTTAAAACAGATCTTTTAATATGGCATTCTTTTATACGAATGTGAGCAAGCACAGATGATGCGTCACCTTAGGAATGTAACAGTAGATGATGCCGTGTTCGTCATCCACAATAAAATTTTTCAAGTCGATCTTATTCAAGTCAACCAAACTTTGGTTCACGCCACCACAATGCTTCCTCAGAAGATCCTTTCTTAGTCTTTGCTGTACTGAAGATTTTGGTGCTGCAAACACAAGAAGTAAATATCTTTAAAAAATCTTTGAATTAAAAGTCCCACTCTGATCATCTTTTGATCTGTTTTCAAAGCATTCCCAGTGATCTTTTTATTATGATTATGGCAAAAATCACAAAACCTATCGGTTTTCTAGGACATATTTTCTGCAGAGCGCCAGAGGTTTATTGGAAATTTGCCTCTGAGTTATGGGCAGGACTTTTGGTGAGGAGTAAGCCTGCCCTCACACCCCGTCATCCATCTCTGTTTACACTCAATTCTAGTTTACAGCCCCTCACACCCCCAACCTAACATTATCAGAGCAACAAAAATGGTGAGTAATATGTCATTATATCCTTTCATCATCCCAAAAATACAAAAACATGTTTAAAAAAAAAACATGTTTTTATCAGTGCTTTGCAAAAAGAATTTATTCATTGGTGCTAAATTTAGATTTAGCTGCTGAAGTGTAGCTTTTAAGCGAAATTATGAATATCTGACTTGCAAAATGAAGCAAAATGCACAAAATCTCACTTTTTTAGGGGGGGGGGGGGTCCCCAACTAGTAGATGGCTTCTACTCAGACAATTTAAGAAAAGAAAAAGGGAAAAAAAAAACGCTTCAGGCCAGTATTTACTTAAAATACTTTTTTTTCTCCCCCATTCAGTAAAATACAGTAACACAAGGATGTGAAACACTGCTTATTTTTAAACTTTTAACAAGAAAAGCAAAGGATTTAAAGAAAAGAAAAACTCCTACCTATGTTTAGCTGATAAAAATCCCATCCATGAATTGTCAAAGTGATAAAAATCATGGGTCCCAGCAGCAGAAAGACAGCCATGAATTCCTTGTTTGATCCCATGTTGTTTTAGTTTGCAGCCCTCTTCTAATGAAGTAGAAACAGACATGCAAACTAAGTAAATATGCTCCACCTTGATGGCAGTAGGTTTCCAAACTTCAAGAGTAAGACTTCTTACCCAACTTTAAATCTGTGAAGAAATTCCAAATAAAATATTTAAATACAAGTAGGTTTATGTTAGGACAAAAGAAAAAACAAAAAGAACAATTGGGAAGCTGGTGATGCAATATTCCAAACGTCCTGTGAGGGCTGCCACTTCTCTTCTGGTAATCCTCTTCAGCAAAGAGCAGTTCAGGAAAGCAGCACAGGGAAGATGTTCATTAAGACTTTGAGCTGCAATACGGGAACTCAAAGCATGGCAGGTAATTTTCTGCAGCTATGGGTGGGGCTTGGTCAGTTACTCTAAATTACTCTTGTTCACAAGACTTTGTGTAGAGCACTTGAAGCTACACTAGGAATAAACTTCAAGCAAAAAAAAAAAAAAAAAGAATTACCTACTTTGGCACATATGAATAATAATTCCATCCACTCTTCTAGACACCAAGTAAGTGAGCCTACAGACTTCCTCAGGTTAACCTTTTTGGGGGAATGGACCTGCTCACAGGTTGCTGTAGTGTTGTTGAACCCTTCAGATTCTCCTTTCATTGTGAATCTTTGGGTGAACCTAGACAGGCATTTTAAAGTTGACAAACAGGTCAATGCCAGGGACGTGGAGTCTGAGGAAGGAATCAAGCTAAAAAAAACAAAAATACATGAATAAAATGAAATGATTAGACTTTCTTATTAGAAATAAATATCAAATATACATTTTTAGACATCTCTATTCTACGATTACTTTTTTCTGTGTGGGTTCTCAAAGCATCTTTGGTAAAAAAAAAAAAAAAAAAGCAAAGTAATGAATGCACGAATTTCCTGTAGTAGTACACAAGAAAGCGGCAGGTGAGGCACCTGCCTCCGCCTGCACGCTGCACACATTGTGCAGCTGACGTATGCTCTACACTGTTTCGGACTTTCTATTGTCATAAAAGATTCTTTATTTTTAATCACTTCATTTGCTTCTTTCTCGCCAACTGTCTGATTATGCTGGTGCCAGTTTTGTGACTCATTTAGTCTTTTTTATCGGCAAAAAATTCATATTAGAAATAACACAGACATGCAGTACTCGTGCCTCAAGGCAGAGGGCGCTGGTGATCCGAGAGAATGTGACACCCCGGCTAAAGAACAATAGAATTAGTAGTAACAAGTCAAGTGCAGCTGTCTGGTTATTCTTTAATATTGTTTAGCGTTATTTTCTAAATGGACGATTAGGTGTCTAAAATTGAAAAAACGTGTCACTCAGAAGGAGCGCCGCCCAAGCAATTTTGGTGATTTTTTTTTTCTTTTTTCAAGCTACAGTTTGTGAATGAAAGAAAAATATTGAAATGAAATATTAAACAACAGACTTTAACTGTTGCCACTTAAATGGTTAGTAAGTTCATGTGTAGGGTTCATGTTTGTAAATTGGACCGATGACGCCAGCGCCTCACCAGCAGTGAACTTTACTGCATGTCACTGGCTAGTGCAGTAGTCCAGTCTAGTTTTCATAGCAACTAAATGCAAGGTCAATCCATATCTCCCTTAAATTGTGAAAAATAAGATCTTTTTCAGACTTCAGTTTTTTATCTCCTCCTGATTCACAACAATTTAAATAAAGAAATATTCCGAAATTCAATTTGAAGTGCTATCGTCTTTATCTGTCCTCCATCATGAGAAAAATCCCACAACAGCAAATCAACACCAAAACCACCATCTTCATTATTTGGTGGATCTCTCGTGAATATTAGGAGGCTTTATTCAAAAAATAAACCAGCTTGGCATAAACATCAGTATTTTTAAGAGCATGTGTCACAACTTTAGCTTCCCTATTGGGTTCTCCTACAGTAGTATCTTTGTTATCTTTAGCACTTTATCTCCCTAAAGCTCATACTAGCATTCATCATCATGGATCATGGATGATGTTATCATGGATCAGTGATAAAATCATCAATTAATCAGAAAAAACCTCCAAGAATAACTCCTGGGCCCATAACCTCTTAAGTTTGGAAATTTCACCAGCTATGAACTCAAGGCGAAAAAGTAACTTATGGAGAAAATAATCTTATTTAGCCTTTGACATTTATTAAGAACAAAAACGAGCAGCTTTCTTCAGTAAAACATATTTCTCACAGACTGATAGCCCCTACATTCCTGTTCTTCAAAAGCCAGCGTGCCCTAGTGATGACAAAACAAACTCACATTTTGCAATGATGCACAAACCACATTTTCAGCTTGAGGCCACATATTCAAATCTCTCAACCCTTCAACCTGCTTCCACGTGGCTTTGCGGTGTAAACACATTTTGCTCTGTGGAAATGCAATAAAAACAGCACCACCCTTTCTATTGTCACTTCAGTTTTTTCACGCAATTAAAAAATAAAAGACAGTTGAAAATGAAAATGAAAGGCTACGAACAGGGTTTTACTTGCACATTTGTACCTTGTTTAAACCTTGTTGTGATGACAGAATCTATGACCCTGACCTTTAAACAAGCATCTAATTGTAATAAAAGAAAGCATTACATTTGGCAATAATACACAACTTGAGTCCAAAAAATAAAATCTCTCAACAAGCTGCCTGCACGAGGCTTTAAACAAATTTACTTTATAGAGCTGTAATAACAACTCTCTCAACCTTTTTTTCATGTCACACTTTAGTTTCGTCATTTATTAAAAAAAGAAAACACACAGTGGAAGTAAAAGTCCTGTGCAAACAGGACCCAACCTACATGGTAAATAAATGTAGGTGTTGTACATCCATAAATTAAAAAAAAAAAATTTTTTTTAAGTCAGCTGCTCTTTTATTGGCTGTCAGAGTCATCTGTTGTCTATCCATCTGGGTCAAACCGATACCCTGCTTCTCTTTACAGAGAAGAAGAAAACCAATCTTATATCTGTCTGACTGTGACACTAAATTTCAATCTGACCTGCTTGTCAAACATATTACATATCAGGATTAATGATTAAAAGACGGAATAACATATCTGAATTTCATGTAAGGATGCACTCAAATATGACATAAAAGGGGAAATCAAAATTCCTTCTCAAGGATATTCCTGCCTCTTTGCCCTTGAGGGGGCCTTGAAGGTTAAAGGCCGTGTCACGCAGCCACTACGTACATTTTGCACATATTGCACGGATGAAAATTGGTCATACGTGAATATACGTGGAAAAAGTGAAAAAAGTTGTTGTCTTTACATGAACAACCACACAAAGAACACGTAAATCAAAGTAGAACATGACCCGTGCGTGATTATTGCGCTGTTTGAAAGCAATTATTTTAGTAATTTAAATGAAGTAATTTTAAGGGGATTTCTGCACCGTATCTGCCATATAAAAGTTATACACTGGTGGTACAAGCGTGAAGAGACTAGGAGACATAAGTGGAACGGTTGTGGAAAGCCACAAATTTGCGTACGCATCTTGCAAAAGTCATGCACAATTGCATAAGATTTATGTAATAGTTGCATATAAACTTCATAAAATATGCATAACCTGCATAATTCTCAACCAACCACATATTTTAAATAGCTCAAAACCAAATTTGTGTAAAGATCCGGGAGCTAAAACCCCTTGACGGACATCTGCGCACATCGACGAATGACGAGCACAAGAAAAAATTATGAATGACGTATATCAGGCATGTATCACAAAACAAGTGAAAAATGCTTAACATGTACTTAGTGGCTGAGTGACACAGTCTTCAGATGACTATTACAAGAATCACACACTTTCTGCCTAAATAATACTATTATAATAAACTAAATTAAAAAACCAATACCAAAATAATAATATTGCTGTAGGAACATTGCCATTGGCTGCTCTGTTTACTTCTGTTTAGAACTTATAATTAAACTATGCAAAAAATGGTGGTGAACTTGAAAGAAACACTTCAATCCAAACTTCAGAACAGGTCTGATTCATATATTTGGCTTAACATCGGATGCCCTTCCTGACACAACACACTGTATTTATCTGGGCTTGGGCTACATTTGGATACACAAAGTGTAAAATAGGTAAATACTCTTCTAATTAAAAACAATGCATACAATAAACTTTGAGTTTAGAAACAAAAAAAAGTGTAGTTTGATTTATAGACAAAAAAGAGCACACAATTCTTTTTGGATTTAAATATGCAAACATGACAGGTTGACATTAAAACGACTACAGGAGCGAAGTGTAAATACAAGTTCCCTTTAGAAGTCTTTGATAAACTAACAGTAGTTTTTTATTATTATTATTATTATTATTATTATTATATATTTACACACTCCCTGCAAACTGTCCCTCTCAATTGTTGGCAAAATCAAATATTTATGTGTGAATGCAACACAACTGTATAACACAATTTTCTGGATCTACATACAAAACAGGCAGTCATTTAATGTGTGTTGCAAGTTAAACTAGATTGAGCTTTGACCATTTGGGGACTCATGTTTGGCAGAGGCGTGTGGATGGCATCTCTTTTAATTCATCCAAGCCTCTTCCAACTGTAAGTGGCAGGCATGTAAACAGTAGTAAAAGAAGAATAAGTCCCTCTGCTTGTCCAGTGTGAACACCATACATCACACCATACGCACATTCAAGAGCCTGCATTTAGTAGGTTCTTCAACAGTCTTCATTTGGCAGGCGTGTCCATAGCTTAAGCCACCCTGTGGAGAAAAATTTCAGCCACTAGCATCCAGGATCTTGCCTTTTTGGTCATGAAACAAAGCTCATGAACACAAGTGAGGATAGGGTGATAGATTAACTAATAAACCTAAGTTGTGCTTTGTGGCTCAGTTCCCTCGGAACTACGACAGACTGTTGCAGCTATCACATTACTGCAGCCGCTGTTCTTGTCTGTCTGTCAATCCCACACTCCTTCCTTCACCCATGAGCAAGATCCCAACAAATCAAAATATATCAACCTTATAATTTTCCAGTGGAGAACTATAGCCTCTGACTTCATGGTAACTCTCATTCCAAGCATTTCACACTTGACATTCAACCGCACCAGCAGTCTTTGTAGGTCCTGGCTTGATAAGCCAGAAAAACATCCTCTGCAAAAAGTAGAGATGAAATCCTCTGGGCCTTCAACCAGACGCGCTCTGTCTAGATAGTTTGTCCACAAAAATCACTAACAGAACCAGTAACAAAGGGCAACCCTGCTGGATTGGGAACACTTACTGTCGGCAATACCCACCAAACTTCTAATCTGGTTGAAAAGAGACCAAATAGCCCCAAACTGGTTCACCGCCTAGAGCAAGGGTGGCGAACATGAGGCTCGCGAGCTGCATGCGGCTCTTGGCCAGTGAGCGTGCGGCTCTTTGAATCTCATCATATTTTCTATATACTGTGCCTCATTTCATATTTTTTCCCTCTTAAACCACACTCAAACCATCAGAGGGTATTGAAAATAAATAATAAAAGTTATAAGGCAGTGTGTGTGTGTTCGATGCTGCTCCCGACACATACGTGACCGCCAATCATTTACGCAGGTTACGCCCAAAGTCGGAACACATCTATAAAGATTTGATGTGCGTGCAGACTGTTACCCTCATGGTCAAAATGGAGAAATTCAGAGTATAAGTTAAACACAGGACGGTTCTGGAAGAACGGGAAGATTCTTACTTTTTTACTGAACGGAGTGGAAAGTCACGATGTTTCTCATTATGAGCTTTTGGAAGCAGTAACATTGTTCATGGCAGAAAAGAACAAAACGGATCCCGGAGAAAATGAAAAACTTCCTGATCATCTGACACAAATTGTCTCCTTTATGAACAAGTTGAAGCTTTTCAAAGCGCACATTCAAAACAACAATCTGTCCCCCGTTCCTTCTTTGCGGAGATCACAGCAGCAGAAAGCTGCAATCAGAATGAATAAAGCGCAGAACGTGACGCTGCTGCTGAACAAAAACGACCGCAGATCACTTTTCTCATGGATCCTTTAATGCAGAGACTGACTGATGAGATCCCCGCTGGTCACTGATGAGGCAGCGAGAGAACCAGAGATAAATGAGCAGAAATCTCTGTGAAAGAAGCCCTGTTATAATTAGGAGAACAGACCTCGGTCCGTTCTGACCGACACTCACGTAAAGGAGCTGATCAGAGAGGCTACAACTGGCCTGGGGCTTAGCCCCGCCTTCAGCCCCTAAGAGTCATGGGAAATGGGGAATTTTCAGTGTAAAACCATCAGCCAGGGAGCTGTTAGCAGAATTAACTTGCATGCCGTTTGGCTGATTGAGTGTGTATTGATGTTACTAGTTTGCTAATGTGAGCAGGAAGGAGGGGGCGTGAATAACGCAGCCAGTAAAATTAAAACTCAGCACTTGTTGGATTACTACTCCTAAGTATGAACTGACTCATTGCATTGTATTAATTTTTAATAAATTATTTGCTTTTGATTCAAATATCAGTCATTCAATTTTAAATTTAAAAACATATAAAAGCAAGATATTCTAATGAAGGTCAAAATTAATTTAAGTTGCACACAACTGAAATGTAATGTATTTAATGTGTTTATTGTGAATATGAATGACTTAGACACCAGAAGGATGCTCTGTCCAGATGTTTGTGTATTTGTTGGTGTGAGGGTCATTGAAAGAGGAATGTTGAGTTACAAAGAATTACCAGTTAAATACTGATGGATGAATAGTGACATATTCTGTTTTTATCATCGTAAATCTGACTTCAGAGTCAGTGCCTCTCCAGCATCAACCTCACCGCCCGTCACTGAGTGGTTGTGTGTGTCAAAGAAAAGAGCGAGATGAAGAGAGAGAGTGAGTGTGTGGAGGGGGTATCTGACCTCCAGGGTAGTCTCTGTGTTAACTCTGGCTTAGCTGCATTGATGTTTGTATTGAGGACACTTTCCTTGAAATAAACACAAGTACAATACTTGATGTTCTGTTGTAGGGAGAGGAGTGTGTTGTGGAAAGTAATACGGCTTTAATTGCGTGTTTGTGTGTACGTCTTGGCAGGTCAGTGTGTGGTGTGGCTCTTTGACTCTCACAGTAAAAAAATTCGGCTCTTGATGTCAAACTTGTTCGCCACCCCTGGCCTAGAGCCATCAACGTACCATGCCAGAGCTGACTTGGTAGTAGAGCACAACAGCCATTACTGTTCAATTACATTGGTTTTTACCATGTTCTGGAGCGCAGTACTCTTAACTTTATGGTGCAATGAAAAAGGAAACACCATGTTAATAGAAAAAGTACTTCCAGTAAACTTTTCCCTTAATGTTGCCAACATAATTCTCCAGCTGTGTCACTGTTGCATTTTATGTTTGTTTCTTCCTTGTCCTGTTCCAACCGGTTGGGGCAGATAACCGCCATTACACGGTAATGCCTTAGACAGAGGAAAGACAAGAGTTGTTAATTAACATATTTTTAATAAACGAATAATAAAAAAAGACTAGATTTTCCCTTAAAATATATGATAATTAATTCTATTCATTTGTTTCTGAATTATTCTGACTCCAGTCTATTTTACAGTTACGTATGACCAACTCATCACAGACAGCCTACATGGCTTGGCTGAGTGTCATTTGACTTTTTCACTGATGTGTCAAACTCTTTCATGTAAAGCACACCTTTGTTGCACGCAACCAAACTGCCTTCTGCCAGCAGGTGTGGCCTCAAAAGGGCTGTTTGGAAATCCCCAGATTTATCATCTTTGGATTAATCATAATAATGTCTTGCTTTTTATATCACACACAATAGTCTGCTTTCATTATTTGGAAAAGAAACATGTTGGTTTCACCATGTTGTCAAAAGGTCCTAAAAAATTTTTTGGTATGAATTGTGGAACTGGGAAAGTAAAAACAAGAAGTTTGAAAGTTAAAGACCATAAGGTCTTTGTCTTTATTTAAAGTATCTAACCTGTGCAAGAACAGCTTTGAAAACATAGAGGAGTTTAAAATTGGTTTATTTGAAACAATCAAATAAATGGCTTGATTGGGAGTGGGCAGAAATCATGGTTGGCCGTTTAAAAAAGCTTCTAGAAGTGATGTAGGTACTACTATTGGTGAGTCTTAAGCCTTCTGCTCCACTCCATTCTAAAGGGTCCATCAGTGGAGAAATAGATCCATGTACTTCTTTGTTTTCTCTAACCGAGCTGGCATCTGGCTCAAAACTGTACGGCTGGATAGCTCCAATATTGCTCGCCCTTTTTGTTACCCTGGTAATATTAGTTTGGGTGGTGTAATGACTTGTAGCAGGAAAGAGTGCAAACAGAAGGATGTCGGGTACATAGGTCGGCTGCCACTCTGCAACAACTACTTTATAGAAAACAACACAGTTTCTTTAAAATTTTGGCTAAAAACAGCATTATCATAATTAAAATAACACTGGGAACGCTTTAAAAAATAGATTGAAAGATGATCGGAGTGCGATCATAACGTTACATCGGAAGCTAAAAACCCAACGCCACATCCTCCAACTTTGGCAAATACATACAGCTAAATTAGACAATAAAACTGTAATACACATAAATCCACCATGTATGCAATGTCATTAGCAGCATCCTCGTATCAACAAAGAGCCAGTCAAAATCCATATTACACAGCTGTGTACATGGGAACAACTGTCACAATAAATCCATGTTCTGAGAGGAACCTTTGATATTGAACGAGTCCACCTTTATTTATATAGTACTTTACGACACGTTAAGGTTTCCAAAGTGCTTTAAATTTAAAGACAGACAAAAATGAAGAAAAAACAGCATCAAACTACAAAAATAAGACACAAAATACATGAAAGACAGATAAGAATGCAATAAAACAAATACAAGACAATAAAAGGCCACCAACAACTGAGGAGTGTTGGGACTGACGTTATTTAAGTATAACTGCATTACTAACAGCATTACAAGTTACATTACCCCAGCTACAATGGAAAGCCGCTTTTCCCAGAGTCAGGATTAGTTGATGAGTGTTTTCATTGCAATTTTTTGGAAATAGGTCAATTTTAATACGGCTCCAAATGTTAATACTGTGGTACATATTTGACCATTAATTTTGTGACATTATAAGGGAAGCAGAGCTTCCATTGCAGTCTTAAAGAAATCGCCACTGGTCAACAGTGAACAGATCATGACCGAACTGGAACTGCAGCCAAGTAGATCTCAAATCAACAGTAAGTGCCGTGAGGATATGGTGGGTACTCAGCGCAACTTCATGCTCAGTGTCATCCTCAGTGTCCAGACTAAATTTACTAACTTCATTAATGTGTTGTCTGTCTCTTGAGCCTCATTTACACCAGTTTGGATTTTATTTTTCATTGAACAAAAGCAGACCAAGCAAATACCATTTTATTTGAATTACTGTGGTGGATTAAAAAACAAACAAAAAAAAGAAATATTTTTATGTTTTGCAAATACAATAGCGTCTTTAAATAATACCAAATTATAGTTTAGAATATGTTGAAAATGAAAGTATATTTAGCTAAAAAAAAACAGAACTAAAAAACATTTCCCTTGTATTACATAGAACTGATTTTGCACATCATTTGAATTTACCTCCAAGTAAAATCAGGCCTAATAGCCCACATGTCTACAATAAATGAACACAAATGAAGAATAAATAAATTATGATTAATTTAAATTTCTTTTAAAAATAAACAAGATAAATAGCATTTAAAAAAAGATGTTAAATTAGGAAGTACTTAAGTAAATAAATATTTTGGTTTTATTTCCAAACATGGAATTGTACTTTCAAAACGTCACCTTCACATATCACAGCTTCTATAGAAGTTAGGGCAGTTGCATGAAAAGTTACACTTTTTACCTTCTCCCATTGCTTGGCAAATGAGTAGAAAAATGTGGCATAATTTGGCAAACACTGGAAATATCAGCAAAGGGTTTCGTGCCCAAATTATTTACTGAAATTTCCATTTAAGATCAAAGCTAAACATTTCGTATTTTGTATTTTGCTTTTAAAAAAAACCCCCACATCAACTCTAAATAGATATATGGTATATATTACTGCAACCCAGCTTACAAAAACAGAAAAAAATGGCTGTCAATTAAAGTGAATGAAGTTAGGTGGTGTATTACAGCTACATCAGGAGGTCCAAGTGAAGAGGAGCTCAAATGATGGGAATCTGTATGGTATCCTAGTTGTGTACCTACTGTGTACCTTGGTGTTTTTTTTAACAATCGAAAAACCGATCAGGGTTTTTTTAACAGGCTTTCCTGAACAGCTAGTTTATTAGGATGCCTAGAAAATAAACTATAAAAGATTTAAGTGTCGCTAGCCAAATACTTGGAGGCAGTTTCAATATTAAAGTGAATGAGCACCGTAGATGTTCTGACACCAGATCAGTCATCCAGCAGTTCAGTTGGCCTTCTGTAACCAAAAAGTAAAAAGTCTTCTTCATATAGTCTGTACAGCATCCTCCTGTCCTCCAGTGGTACACTTTGATACCAGTCCTCAACAGAGTTACCAGAAGTCATGTTTTCATATGAAGGAGGAAACTTAATCTCATCTTCCAGCTTTAACATCTTCAGCAGCTCCTGAGCATCTTCTTGAAGACTCTCTTGATGGCCAACAAGGTCATAGCTGAGAAGGAAAAACAACAACAAAAATTTTCTCAATTTGACACCAAACTATTTGTTCTAGTTGTCAATTTTGGTAGATATGTCTTTACTCAATGAGGCAGGGGTGGCACAGGCGATACATCTGCCTCCAGTGGGGCTCAAATGGTTCTTTTGTCTCAGTTTTTGGGTCCAGTATGTACTGAATGAAGTTATAGAATGAAGGCTGGAGACCCTTCTCCTTTGCCACTTCATGGTTATAAGGCAGCTTAGTCTGTTTTTTATAGCGTTGCAAAATCACTCTCACATAGCCTTCATAAAAATACTGGTCATATTTCTGCATCTTGTCTCTGTAGGCAGAGATGAGGCGCACAAATGGATCACGAACAAACAGGAACTTGGTGTAGTGCTTTAGTTTGGCCTGTAAAAGAAATAAATACACATCAATCGTCTGTGTGATCATTTTTAGGACATTCCTATTATTGATGCACAAACTGACCTTTCTTTCTGCCTTTGGAAAGTCTTTTAAGAGCTTGAATCTCTCAAAATGGTGAACCCAGTTATGCTCAAAGGACATCGGGTCAGGATAGGGTTCACTGTAGTTTAAAGCGATCAAGGTTCTCTTCCAGTTGGTACATGCCACCTGCAGAAAATGAAAATATGATAATGTATTTGTTGATGTTTGTTGTAAAAGCATTTCAAATTGAATTGCTTATCGATTTTTAAAATTAAAATCTAATTTAAATTCTTGCACTATTTCGTTTTTTCTAGCTAACTGTCAATAACATTTAAGTCCCCCCCCCCCTCCTTTTTGACCTAGCTTAACATTTTAGCCTAAAATGCAACAATATTTTTTCTTAGGTATATATAGATTTGTTTTTTTCTTCATACTGCTCGACTTATTTATAATATAACCTGAAATGAAAATAGTCTGTATTAACTGTAAACTATTGAACAAATGGTACCCTTCCCATAACTGAAAAAAAAAAACATCAATTCTGCTTTTTATTTAGACAGAAACATGTGAAAATAATCCACGCTCCAGTTTAACACGTAAAAACAGCATGCATGCAGGTGCAATGACCATCTATGGTGGCAGGCATGGCACTCTGTTATTGAATAATTTGGTCAAACTTTTGTGGACATTTTACTGCGTCTGTTAATCAGAAAAGGAAAAAAATCAGATCAGCTGTTATAAATTAGAAGATTAGCAACATCCAGTGATCCAATAAAAAACTGTTTTTTGTGTCTTTTTTGATATTGAGTGATCATTCTGTTATCTTTAGAAACCAGTCCTTGTGATAAGTTATTAAGTGGCTACATTGAGAAAATGAGCAAAAATATTTTTTCTTGTCTTTCTAGGAATGACAGGAAAAGACTTGTCATTCCTAATTGAAAGAGAAAAAGAAATAGGAGAAAACATTTTAGGAGCTTTATGAATGCGAGAGCAGATGATATAATACGTCACCTTAGGAATGTAACAGTAGATGATGCCGTGTTTGTCATCCACAATAAAATTTTTCAAGTCTGTGTCCTTCAAATCATCCAAACTTTGGTTCACACCAGCACAATATTTTCTCAGAAGATCCTTTCTTAAATCTTGTTTTTTTGTAGACCTCAGTGCTGCAAAAGCAGAAATAAATATTTCATTTAATCTCAGCTAAATCATTCATTTGTCCTCATTTAGCTAGTTACTGAAGAGAAATAATGCATCTGACTTTCACACAGTAGCAAAAACACAAATGCGCAAGTCAAGTTAAACAGTATAGGTAGCTTTACATTGAAATAGTTTATATCATGCAGTGAACTACATTATATAAGGATATTACACACTCCTGGTTTTTGTTTTTTAACACTGGAGTTACAAAAAGAGTTGTAAATAAAGGAAAGATTCCTACCTATATTTTGCTGGTAAAAATCCCATCCATGAGTTGTCAAAGTGATAAAAAACATACATCCCAACATGAAAATGATAATCATGAGTCCTTTATTTGATCCCATGATGGTTTCATTTACGATTCACTTCCAATGAACTAAAAACACGATTACAGGAAAAGTGAAAGCAAGTCAGATTTAAATGTCTCCATAAGAATCAATAGACCACACATGAAGAATGTTACTTACCAAACTGAAGATATGTGTAAAAAAAAATCAAAATAGATCAAAATAAATGTGCGTGTTTGTGTTAAGGTAAAAAAATGAAAATTTAAAAATACTTATTATTATAATAAAAATATAAATTAGAAAGTTAGAAAGTCATAACCCCCATTAAAGGCAACCACTTGTGATCTGGTGATCCTTCTAAGGTTTCTTAAGAAAGCAAAATAGTGAAGTTATTCATCAGGATGTTGAGCTAAAATAAAGGAGCTAAAAGCATGGCTGATCATTTGAATCCAGCTGTAGGCGGGACTTGTTCAATCCTGTTTGCTCAAGAGAGAAAACTGAAAGGTTCAAGACTTCAAGCTGCCTCCATGTGGCACAGGGGTGTAAACAAGGTTTGTATTGGAGCCGTAAAAACAATTGCAACACCCTCTTATGTCACACCTCCATTTCTGCACGCTGTTATAAAAAAGAAAAAAGGGGACAAGGAAGTGACATGTACAAACAGAACCAACCTATAAAGAACAAAGGATTTAACATTCTTCAGTGCAAGAAAGACAAGTTGAAAATTAGCTGGTTCCTTATTGGCTGAGATGAGTTATCTGATCTGTGTGCAGGAAAACATGTGTGGTAAAATGATCCCCTTTGTCTTCTCTGTACAGATGAGGGTGTGTGAGTTTCTGCGGTAGCCCAATGTCGTGTGCCAGTCTTTGACACTGAATTTAAATCTGACCTGCCTGTCGAGAACAGCACCCATCAGGCTGGTTTCTAACCCAAACTGGTGAATATTAATTGATTCTATCTCTGAAAAAAGTCTAATTGACATTTTTTCCCAAAGAGAGTCTTCAGATCACAGCCAGTGTTCCTGTTTGGTACCAAAAGTTTGAGATAAACAAGTGGAGTTTTCATAAAAAACAGAAAAAAGGCTAAGAAAACTTTGTTTTCCAAATAAAGTTTTGAAGTAAGCAAATTTGTAACATTATACTGAAGTCCATAGAGGGAAAAAAATACGTTTCTGTTTTAAGGACACATATTTTACGTATCTCCTTGTGGTATTTTTCCCAAGATGGCAGATATGTATGAAGAAAATGAGGCCTAAAACAGCATTTCTAAATATTTCTTTAGTCAAATCTTTGGGAATTGAGAGCAGATGAAAAGTGCAGTTGGAATAAGGTTGTAGCTGTAACATTAGCTACTTGTAGAGTTTTAACAGATGGATGACGGGAAGTAGGGTCGGGGTTACTCTGCCCAAAAGGTCCTGAGCACAACTTGGAGGCAAATTTCAATGAGCTACTGCCGCTCTTTAGAAACTATGTGCTAGAAAAAACTGCATAATTATATTTAAAAGACCACTGGGAAAATAGATGAAAAGAACATCAAAGTGGAATTTAAACACAGCTGACTAACATGGAAAGGGATTAAAAAATATTTCCCAACTTGAAAATACTACAGAAATGTCTTCTTCAAGTGTGGCCTTTTTTGTCACTTTTAAGGGGCTGCATAACTTTTACCCTGACCCCTAAAACAATCGGCCTAGCTGATCAAAATAGAGATCCTGACAAAAAAATAAATAAAATTAAATCCTCCTGAAATTAATGTCTTGTTGTTAACAATTAAAAGTAACTAGTAGTTTACAAAAGTTTGTTAATGCAGAAGTCTTTCTTCGTAATGTTTGTATGAAAAATAAGTTATGTTTAAAAGTAAAACAAAAGTTTATGGAACACAAAAAATGCAACAGATGGTTTTTGAACTCATATCACTGAAAACAATTTAGTCATATTAACATAACTTATTTAGTTTACTTCTGGTTATATGAAATCATTTATATCCTTTCCTTCAAATGTAAAAGACAGAATTGATCATACTTTAGATTTAAATATTGTTTACACTTGTTTTTGGAATCAAAGGTCATACGAAAAGAAATAAAAACAAAATAACATAAGTTAAAATACGGTACAAATGAAAGTTTTCTTTTTTTTTTTTAGGATAATCTAGCCTGTTATACAACAGAAATACAGAAACTTTCATTTAAATAGGTTCCAAATTTTAAAACATTACCATAAAAACATAATATATTTATTTCAAAATAGTTATATTGATTATTTACATTAGTGTGAAGGAATTTGTTTTAGTATTATCATTGTATAAATGTATTGGGTTAAATGTATGTTTAAATCTTAACTCAGATTGACCTTTTTACCTCTTCTGAAAACAGTTGTGTGTTTGTTCATCTGCTTCTCATCCCCAGCCAGGAAGAGGGGGTTTACGACACACTGTCCTCAGCTGATAAGGGATACTGTTTGAAGTTAGAATGCACCAAATGGGTCATTGTATGAAACCCCCAATGAACTTTTCTCTTTGTCTTGAATTGTTACCTCCTTCTTGTGTTCTTAATAAAAGCAGCACAGGGAGAGGCAGAACCTTTGAGAAGAGAAGCGTGGTAGACGTTTTCTGTCACTCTTGCTCCTCTCCCTCGTGCATGAGAAACTTGATTCTTGTTGTGGTCTGTTGTTTATAATTGTGTCTTTCTTTATTGTCTAGATGCATTTATCTGACAATTAGTGAGAACTTTTCCATGATAAAATAAAAGGCCTAAAACAGCTGATTTGTACTCAAGTTTACAGCAAAAACTGGGTTGTATAAAAAAAACAAAGATAATAAGCAGCTGTAAAGGGATTTTTAGTTCCAGTCAATCAAAATCCAACATCAATATGAGCTTTTTTTCCCTAAGAAGTGAAGGAATTATGTTTTGTTGCTCGGACACATTTACAGAAGGCCCCCAGTGTTACCACATCACCAGACAGGAGGCAGGGTGTGTGCTGGTCTCTATGTTATTAAAAAGGAAAATACGTCATTAGGGTGGAGACACAGGGGCAAAGAGCAAATGCAACAGACATGCAGATGCTTGCAATTAAATATGTATCTCTTTTTTTTTATTTAAATACACACCCTCTAAGCTGCCAGCTCTGAATTCTTCAACAAACACCTTGTGTGAATGGAGCTCAGCTGTCAGATGCTGTATTAGAAAAGGCCTGTCTTTGGAGCCAAAAAACACACACAATCAAGTCAAACCATGTGGGAAGAAGTAGATAGCTGCTTTAGTTGGAATAATAGGCATGGCAACCATTATTAACCCTTATTAACATTAACCATTATTAACATTGGGAGTTGGGTCATCTAGACCCAATAGACAGTGCGCTGAACCTTTTTTCTTCAATGATTTGTGATCTTCACTGGTGTCCATAGATTACATGAAATCCTCTCCACCTTCATCCACCTTTGTCATGGTAGGGAGAACACGTCAATGGTTATCTTGTCTCGTTTGTGCAGCCACCTTAGTTATTCACATTCCTGTCCTTAAAGTTTTGTCTTGAATTTGTAACAAAGGACGAAAACAATACAAAAAAAACCTTCAAATTACAGTTTTTGCCCAGCTTTGGTGCATGATATCAGGAAATTTGTATTACTGCTATAGTATTATAGTTATCTTGTCAGTCGTAGCATGTCACACATCGTAAACTTAGAATGCATTGTTTCACACATAGTGAGATGGTTAGACAGACTAATCATTTGTAATCTGAACTGTATTGTTTTGATATTGTGCTTTCATTACTGTCATTTTTGGTTTTTAATCCCCAGACAACTTTTGATGCATATATGCATCAAACCACTTTGGCTCCAATAAGGCAAATTTTTAAAGCAAAAACATAAGGGAAAGGTTTTTTACATTCCTGGAAAAAAAAATTGGGTATTAAAAGGGTTAAAAACATAAATGTTGTCTTTGTGTTTTATAACTATACCTAATTAATTCAATTTAAAGCACATGTCAGGCAACACATTTAAAAAAAGGGGTGAAGACAGCTCTTGATGTAAAATAAACAATGTCGATAATGAGCAGATTTGTTGGGTTTAGGGTTTTTTTTTAACGGACCTCATAATCTGAGTGGAACACTATTGAGGGTGAAACCTGGTGCCTCAACTACCTCAAACATAAAAAAAAAAACTGTTATTAGGAGTATCTCTATCAACTTAATCCCTGCATCAGAAACAGCAAGACCTGGATGACAATGAATTACCTCCTCCTAAACCCAGAAAAAACAGAAATTCTATAAAGTTCAGTTGGAGGTAGAGCCTTTAGCCACCAAGCCTCTGTCTTATGGAATAAGCTCCCAGCTCATGTAAGAGCAGTGTTGGGCAGTAACGCGCTACTAAGTAACGCGTTACTGTAATCAGATTACTTTTACAGTAACGCAGTAATCTAACGCGTTATCTTGAAAAAGCTAGTAATCAAATTATAGTTACATGGACGAGTAACTACGCGTTACTTTTGTACGATATTGTCTTAGCAGAATAACACGTTATTTGTACTTTTTGTCAATAAAATGCGTTGCTTTTGCAAGTCGCGACTGAGTGACGTAATCCACCTGAGACGCGACTACCGCCGGTGCGCAGCTGCAGCAGCTAACTTAGCAAAACATGCAACATGGAGCTGGGAGAAAAATACACATTGTCGAGTTGGAAGTACGCACATTATTTTACTTTAGTTGGTACGAATGGAAAGAATGTTGTGGTCCGTTGCCAATTATGTGGCGGGAGCAAGACGTTTTCGACGGCGAAAAACTCCACATCAAACCTTTTGAAGCATTTAAAAGGGACACACAGCACGACGCAACTTGTTGAAAAAGAAGTCAGATTAGCGACAGCAAGAGAGTCTAGGGTGAGTCTGCCAGCCAAGCAACCAAAACTGGATTTCTCCCGCGAGCCCCGTGTAACGTTAGAAGAGCTCAATCAACTTGTTGCGGGATACATTGTGGAGGAAATGCTGCCACTTTCTACTGTGGACTCCTCAAGCTTTCGCCGAATTATCGACAAAATTCCCTCAAACAATAATGTACATCTGCCACACAGAAAGTCATTCACCTCATATCTGGAAAACGAGTACAAAAAGATGAGAGCCGCTTTAAAGTTAGCGTTAGATGATGTACAGTTTGTATCAACAACTGCAGATATCTGGAGTGCTAATAATAGGAGTTATATGGGTGTAACCATTCACTGGTTCAACCAAGACACTTTGGAAAGACACAAAGCTGCGTTGGCTTGCAAAAGAGTTAGAGGCAGGCACACTTTTGATGTCATTGCTGCTGAACTGGAGCAAATTCATTCATCTTTCGGCTTGCTAAACAAAGTTGTTGCTACAGTTACAGATAATGCATCAAATTTTGTGAAAGCATTTAAGACTTTCCCACCACCTGAGTCTGATGAAGATGAAAAAGAAGAGGAGGAGGAGGAGGAGCAGGAAGATGTACTTTTTACAGACATAGCAGAAGCCCTCACTTCTGTTTCTGATGAGGGCCACATCACTTTCCCCCCACACTACAGGTGTGCATCACACACCATCAACCTCATTTCCACAAGTGACGTTGAAAAATACCTCACATCTAGTCTAACTACAAAATCTGTGTACAGGGTTACTATTGCAAAATGCACTGCGCTTTGGACTAAAGCAAGTCGATCAACTGTTGCAGCAGAACAAGTGCAGGAGGTCAGCCAGAGGAAGCTCCTGGTTCCATCATCAACCAGGTGGAATTCATTTATGATGCAGTCTCCAGAGTTGCAGAGATCCCTATGAATGAGCTAAATAACCTGTGCAACAAGCTGGGTATCAAGTGCTTCAATGAAAAAGAATATCAGTTCATGCATGAATACTGTATTGCAATGAAGCCACGTACTGCAGCACTGGACATACTGCAGGGTGATGAGTGTCCATATGGTGCTTTGCTGCCTACACTTGAGATCCTGATGATGAAGTCTCTCAGCCTAAAAGATTTGCTCACCAAGATGACAGCAGACCTGCCAGATGTTATCGTAAAGGTGTGTATGATTCAGAATCACAAAAAAGAAGTATTTCCATTGTTGGTGAACAGAATTCACAAACTTAGAATTGACTTGGGTGATATAGTGCATGCAAACAATTTGTAACAAATTATTTACATTTGGCCAAACTGTAGAAACACTTGTGTTAAACACTTTTAACTGTATTATTGTTTATTATAGGCCATCCAGACTCGTTACTCCATTGTGCTCGACAACAAAGATGCTCTTCTTGCTGCCATAAGCTGCCCAAAGTTCAAACTCAGATGGGTGAAAGATGGAGCTAGAAAACAGCAACTGAAGAATCTTCTGGTAGCAGAGTGCCAAATACTTTCTTCTTCAGCAGGAGACTCAGACAAAACTGACAATGTGCCAAACAAAGTAGTAACACCAGTAACTGGTATGGAGTTTTTTGAATTTGAGTCAGAGCCTGAGGACTGTTACTCTGCAGACCAAGAAGTAATGAACTATCTGAGCTCAGGGGGATTTGAACTTGACACCTTGAGCAACTTCCCAGCAGTCAAAAAGGTTTTCCTGAAGTACAACACTCCAACCCCTTCAAGTGCACCAGTGGAGCGTTTATTTAGTTTAGGTGGATTGGTGCTGACCCCAAGACGGAATAGACTGGCTGACAGTCGATTTGAGAAGCTGCTTTTAATGAGATACAACCACTGTTTCACTAGCCCTGATCATCTGAAAAAAAGTGAACAGTAGTGTCAAGCCTTTATACTTTTTGTGATTTGTTTTGTTAGTACCTTCAGCAGTTCAAAAAAAAAGAGTGGCAGTTAAAGAGGTCAATGATTCAATGATTTTACCTTGTTATAATGGCCTTCCTTCATCATTAGTTTACTCAAAGTTATATTTGAATTGATTCATGCATGTTTGAGTAATCTTGTTTTGTTCTTCAGCTGGAGCTTGAGTTTATAGTAAAGCAGCAGGTATGGTTCAAAACTGTCCCATAGCCACTTTCCAACAATATAAAGGAGTAATTTAAAAAGTGCTGTCTGTTACAGTTAAATTTTAAAATGAAAAACTTTACAGTTCTGCACTTTTGAACAGGAAGTCAACAGAGCCGTTTGTTTTTAAGCCGTTTTAGATCAATTTGGGGTGTTACAGTGAACAAAATGTAAACTGCTGTGCTGATCTACATATGTTCTAGTTTAAAGAGTTAAAAAACACACACAATAGGTCTCATTTAAGTTTTGAGATTTAAATTGAACAACTACAAAATTAAATTTATAAGATTGCCTTAAAATTATAAAGGGAGCTGATTTTATTTATTTACAATATGCTGTATTTTTATTTGGAAAACAACTCGACATTGTTTTAAGTTAAAGAGCCAAAGGCTAAATTTGTTTGTTTTGCGAGTTTTGCACTTTACAATAAAGTTTTTATTGTGAAACGCTTCTGTATTAAAGTACTTTGTAATCAGTAATCAGATTACTTCTGAAAAAAGTAACTACAGTAGCAATTAGATTACTTTTTGAAGAAGTAATCAGTAATCAGATTACTTTTCCAGAGTAATCTGACCAACACTGTGTAAGAGAGGCCGACAAAGTTTCTGCATTCAAAGTTAGGCTGAAAACATTGCTCTTTGGACAGGCTTACTGCCAGACTAGCTAGTGATCAGATAATATTTAATTTACTATTAACATATTTACATTGCAATTTAGAAACAAAACAATTAGTTGTTAGAAGGCTGCTAGAAGTTAGAAGCTGGGGAAAGTATGGTGCTCTGGGTTTTCTCCTCTGTTCTCATCTACAGTACATCTTCTCTCCTCTATTGATCATTTCTTTATCATTTAGTTCTCTATGTCTCTGTTTTTGAGCATGCAATTCATGCATCGTCTCTCTTTCCCAATGCCATCCGGGGGAGCGAGAGTGATTCCAGATTCCAGTTGGCTCATCCGTGGACCCTGCCTCTGGCTCGTCTTAGCAACTCCAGCTGTCCCCCAACTCCATCTGGATGAGGCCCATCTGCTGGACTATTGAAACATGTAGTTGTAAAGTTAGAGAAGCTAATTCTTCTCTAAGAGTTTTGATACATCGCCTGTCTGTCCTGGGGGAGGATCCCTCCTTCATGTGGACATTTCTGAGGTTCTTCTTTTATTTATTTTTTCCATAATCAGTGTTCTTAGGAGTTTTTCCTTGACGAGAAGGAGGGTCTAAGAGCAGGGATTCCCAGATTAGTTTAGTCTGTTTAGTTTAGCCATTACCTATTGAGTTCTATGACTTTATGTTCTGCATGATTTCATGTTTATTATACAATTACTGGTATGAAGCCCATTGAGATGACTAATGTTGTAATATTGGGTTATATATAAAAAATGAATTGAACTATAACACTCAGAGATGAGAGATTACATAATTTCAATGGAGTCTAGCTGTTTTTGATTTATTTATATATCATATCCCACTTGCCGTTCGAACGCTTCATCGGTGAGTTCAGACTCGTTTTCGACCAACCACGTAAACAAGAAGAAACCACCAGGAAACCACTTCTCAGTCTGAAACAACGCAACCGTTCAGTCAGCGACCACGTGGTGGATTTTCGCATCCTGGCGGTGAAGGCAGGCTGGACAGATCCTGCTCTGCGGGGTATTTTCTACCAGTCACTCAACAAAACTATAAAGGATCATTTATGTACTCAGCTTGAAGCCCCCTCTTTTGAGGAACTCGTGGCCGCTGCTCTATGCTCAGATATCAGACTAAGAGAACGCCAACATGAACATCCACCTTCTGTACGTAAAACCACCTTGACCAATTCTACTCAACCATCCACAGTGGAACCACCACCACAGACTTTTCAACGTAAAAACCCTGACGGGCCCATGCAGATTGGCCTCTCACGCCTCTCTGCTGAAGAATGTTGCAAACGTCGTGAGGAAGGACTATGTTTTTACTGTGCTGGTCAAGGACACCAAGTTTCCCAGTGCTCACTTTGTTTAAACTCCCGAACCCCCCGTTAAAAGACAGGCCACGGGGGGGTCAGTCGGTCTTATCTACCCATAAAGACTTCTGTTATATTCCAGTCAAGCTGTTTCCAGTCTAAGTGTTCTGATACCCATGCTCTTGTTGATTCTGGTGCCGAACAAAGCCTCATTGATCATTCTCTGGTTTCCCTTCTCTCTCTCCCCATAGAAATCCTCGACAATCCTATCAAGGCCGCCTGGTTGGGGGTCAAAATCTTTCTTTCATCACCCATCGCACTAAACCCCTGTTACTCATCACCTCTGTTAACCATCACGAGTTTATTCAGTTTTACGTCACCTCTTCTCATAATGCTGTAGTTCTAGGTTACTCATGGCTTAAGATCCATAACCCTTAGTTTAACTGGGCCAGGCAATGCATTACTAATTGGAGTGGGTTTTGTCTGGCCAATTGTCTTCAATCGGCTATTCCCCCTGTTCCTCCTACTAAAACTCCTATGCTCGAAAACATCGACCTATCTTCCGTCTCTCCTTGTTATCACAAGTTCAAAGCCGTCTTCAGTTAAAGTAAGGCTGATTCTTTACCCCAGCATCGTCCCTACGATTGTGCCATAGAGCTACTTCCTGGCGCTACGCTTCCTAAAGGCCATTTATACAATCTCTCCGGCCCTGAGAAAACCGCCATGGAAACTTATATTCACGAGGCTCTTTCTTCCGGTCAAATTTGTCCTTCTTCGTCCCCTGTAGGCGCTGGATTTTTTTTCGTAGAAAAGAAGGATAAGACCCTTCGTTCCTGCATCGATTATCGCGAACCTAATCTAATAACCATAAAGGACAAATATTCGCTTCCCCTCATCAGTTCCGTTTTCGACTCTGTCCAGGGGGCCCAGATCTTTTCTAAATTAGATCTTCGCAACGCCTATCACCTCGTACGCATTAAAGAGGGCGACGAGTGGAAGATGGCTTTTAATACACCTCTCGGCCACTACGAATACCTTGTTATGCCTTTTGGTCTTACCAATGCTCCCGCCGTTTTTCAGAGACTTGTCAACGATGTGCTCCGTGATTTTCTCAACCGGTTTGTGTTCGTTTACCAGTTTTATTTGCGCTACATACAAAACACGTGGCAATTGAATGCGCATTGAAACCAACCAACTGTTTGAGAATTGATCATGAAGGAGAACTGAATAGTTGTGGTTTCTACATGGATGAAATCATATGACACCACGGCTTTCATATATCTATTAGGATGCCTCAATTAGACAGAAAAAAGTGCCTTTACTTTAAGGAAAATGCGTGAAAAACTGCACAAAGCAGAAAAAGAATACATTAAAAGAAATAAGACACTAGTGCTAAAATGTGCTATAAAGATTTGGAACATGACTTTTAAAATTACTACGCAATGGCATAGTGATATCAATGGAGATTGAAATTGTAATTACATTTTTTTTTAATTGATTTGTCTCATTTTGTAAAGGGAAGATTAAAAAAGGGAAACATAAACTGAAGTGCTAAGTGACAAAGCAGATGATTCTTCATCAGCGCTGTCTCTGAAGTTTCTAATTTGGTAAAATGATGGACAGAATAAAAATTCCATCTAAAAAAAACACCCTTTCTTCAGGAAACAAGAAAAAGGTTTCAAATATTCCAGTCAATGCTGATAGGAGGCTTTTGTTTCATGACATTTAGTTCATTAAAAACACATGATTTTTATGCAGATTGCGGGCCATCGAACATAAATAAACACAAAAAAAAACTATATACTTAAGAAAAGTCAGTCAGCAAATAATCATCCTCACCATGAAGTGAGTCACTTGATTAACATGCAAAATGGTCAATCAAACACCCTGATCCAATCTGATATTTCAAATCTGATTCCCCCTAGATATGAATAAATACACACCATTTTTTTTATTTTCATTTTAAGAAATAAAAAAACGTACTGTCTTGCGGGCCACATGAAATGACATGGCGGGCCACATTTGGCCCGCAGGCCTTGAGTTTGACACGTGCATTAGGCTAATATATGCTAACAATATTAGCCGTAGATTAACCTAAACTCCATGCAGACAATGCCACAATGAGCATCTTGGATATAAATATGTGGAAATAACATCAGCCTTTACATGGTCTGGACCCCACTGGAAACACAGATTCATATGATTGTCAGGTCCGCATAGCAGCATTTCCGCCTTCTGACCGGCTGCAGCGGGCCGGGGAGGATGCTTTGATACGGTGTTTGCTCCGTCCAAAGATGAAGCTAGCCGGGGAAAACTTTGAACGGACACACCGCGGTCGGCAGCTCCAGAGCGCAGAAGGCGGAAATGCTGCTACTCAGTCCTGAGAAACTGTAAACGATCAGGAGTGCACAGCGGCACCCTCCCCTGCCGCTAACACCAAGCCACGAGCCTGACCGCACTGCTCCTAGACATGTCTGTGTCTCTTAGCAGCCCTATTTTATTACCACCCACCCTTGATGAGGAGGGCCTAGCTATGAAGGTCATGTACCCTTGAAGGGATCCATGAATATTGGCCCCCACCAGGGGCCCTAGGCATGAGAGCCATGCAGCCCCAAATGACCCTTTGATTATGAGCCCGCACCAGGGGGCCTTAGTTATGGGGGGGGGGGGGTTATACCCTTGAAGGGATCCATAAATATGAGCCCCCACCAGATGGGCCTAGTCATGAGCTTGGTGCATCCCAGAAGGGCCTCTGATCATGACCCCTACCTGGAGGCCCTAACAGTGGTGTGCTTTTGAAGGAGCCTTAGATTATGAGCCCCCACCAGGGGGCCTTGGAATGATGGGTCATGTTTTTGATGGGTTTTACTAAGCACAGACGTAGTCACAGGACCCAGGTGAGGGGGCATCTGACGTGGAAGTCACCAGAACAAATCACTAAATGCAAAAACATATTAGAACTCACGATAAAATGAAAAGCAAAACAAGTAATCCAAAAAAAATTCCAAACAGCTGGTGCTTTTTTTTCCGTCTTGGCTGCAAGGACCCAGAAGAAGTATTGAAATTACACATACGTTACTACACATGCATGATTAAGTGCAAATTGAGAAGCATCTGCTTTCTATTTTTTGTTTTTTAATTATATATATGAGAATTATAAACACTTGTAGACACATTTTCACTGCAGGGGACAAATATAAAGAGTAAAAATTGTATGTCATAATTTGGACATTTGAAATCTTAATTTGATTACTTTTCGAGAACAAAAATGAAGAATTACTGAATAACTGCCACTCATTCTATCAGAAACAAGAATAAAAAAGCACATCCACTGTCAGTCTTGCATTGATTAGATCTACTATTTTTTCCTTTATCTCTAGAGTCAAAAGTAAGGTCTAAGTCTCTTCATTTGTTTCATTGAAGCCTTTGCTCACTTTGATGCTGCCGCTGAAGAAGACCATCGTGGAGCCATCCCTAGGTCTTTTCGTCTTGCCTGTCTGTCCTCGTCTTCTCAGGCGTGTCTGATACGCTTCATCACACACACATTTTTAGATCAGGTTCAACTGTTATCTTAGTTTCCCGGTGAGTCTATATTTCCTTGTTTTCCTAAAAAAAGATAATTCATAATTAAAATGTCTATCCAAAAGCAGATTGATTTCAAAGTTATTGAGCAAAAGTCAGTTATAGATTTTTGCGGTAAGATTTTCATTGCTTTTACTTTTGAGTACACAAACAAGAACTGAATGATGTGCATTTTACAAATCTTTGAGTACTTCATGCAATCAAGGAGCCGGTGCTATATAATTAAAGACACAGTCCGATGACAATTGTGTTTTTGGGCGTTTCTAGCATGCTCTTGTGGTATTTTTCTGATGATGGAGAACATATGCATAAAGAAAATTCAACTTAAAATTGAAATACTGAGTTTTTCTTTATACAAATGGTTGTGGGTTAGTAGCAGACAAATAATTTGTTTGAAAGAGATCATATTCGTAAAAAATTGACAGGCCACAAGCTCTCTACTCCATTGTGATGAATACAATTGTACACAGTAGATCCAAATATATCTTAGTTTTTCTTAAACTAAACATACTAACTAAAACAACAAACTAAAACATATATATCTCAGTAATGGAGATGGGAAGGGAGGGTGGGCTTGATCCACGCCAATAGTCCTTCCCACAAATCAAAGTTACATTTCAAATGAACTCCTGCAGAAACTATGTCACAGAAAACGACACTACTTTTTTATTTGGGCTAAAAACAACATAATCATGACTAAAAGACCAGTGGGAACGCTTTTACAATAATTGAAAAAATGATCAGCAAGTATTTAATTGTTTTTTAATGTTTTGAGAAGCTAAAAAATTGATTTGCCGTTAAAATACAATTTATGTGCAGCCTAAGATGATTTGATAATGATCCTTAACTGCCTGCTGTTCAGTGAGAATCGCAGTTCCAACAAGCACCACCGGAGGCAGGTAGCAGAATGGAGCAACTCTCCATAAACTGCCATGTTAAAAAGTCAAAATTTACATCCACAATAAAATTCTGTGCCATCGGGTTTATGATTTGTTTTCTTTGAAATTATTGTGTTTTTTTTTATAAAGAAAGCTTTTTTGTTTTAAATTGATCAGAGCTCTAATTAAATCATACTCAGGTGTGTCTGAAGGTGGATTGTCTAATTGCTGAACCTAAGAGGTTCAGAATCCAAGAGGTGGGGCAGAGGTAGAGTGGTCGACTTCTGATCAGGGGATTAAAGGTTCAGTTCCTGCCCAGGTGTCGAAGTGTCCTTGGCCAAGACACTGCACCTCAAATTGCTCCTGGTAGTTTTGTATTGCTGCCAGTGTTCAGCAGCAGAACCGCCATCAGAGAGTGAATGTATGTGTGTGGATGGGTGACTAAAATTGTGACAATAAAATGCCTTGGGCCTTTTAAAAAGGTAGTAAAGCACTACACACACCATTTAGGATTCACTTTGTTTTGGAAAATGGACTTGGAGATGTCAGAGATGATTCCTGCAATGCCTTATTCGTCTGTGTTTGATGTTCAACCAAGCATCAATATGAAGAACCGACAAATATTTGTTCAGTGCTTCTCCACCTGATTGAATAAATGAAGAGCATCAACTTTCTTAGGGGAGTCTAAAACAAAGTAATCTGGGTTATGGCTGTAACTCTTCTATGTTTGACAATTGATTTTATTTCTAATATTTCAGAGAGTGGGTCGAAACTAAAAGACAAAAAAAGATCAATTTCTTCTGAACAAGCATCAAAAATCAGAATTATAGATCTGAGCCTCTCATATCCTGAAAGAAAAATCTTAAAAGATCATTAAGTACGGAAAACTGATATAAAAATAACAATTAAAGTGAAACACTTGACTTGACTACCTTGGTAGAATTTCATAAAGAAATGAATGACTTCTGTGACGCATCTATTTCCAGTAAAGTGTAAACAACAAAACCCATGAACTTCTAGCCGATACAAACTTTTTAATATTAAACCAAATATAATGCAGGTATCCACTTTCTAAAGCATCTTATACACTTTTTGGGTCACAGGGTTGCTGCAGCCTAACCCAGCTGCTGTTGGACGTAGGTGGGGTAGACCATTAACGGGTCGCCATGTCTGAGAAACACAAAATCACATGCACACCTAGGGTCAATTTGGAATGACCTAAGATGCATGTTTTTGGACAGTGGGAGGAGCCTTGCATTAACAAAGAGAACACGCAAACCCCATTCAGAAAGAACCCAGCTGGGATTAGAACCAAGGCCTTTTTACTGTGTGGTGAGAGCGTCAAGCACTGCAACACCACCAATGAACACGATGCAAATTTAATGAAGTGTCATGGTGCCTCTGTCAGTTCTCCTTCCCCTCCCAACTCTGCTCTGCTCCTGACTCACCAGCTGTCACTACTCACCTCATCATCCACCTGTGCTACTTAAGGAGACCCAGCTCCAGCATTCTTCGCCAGTTCGTTAACCCTGATGGTGCCTAGTCTCTCTGAGAACCACGTCTGGCCCCCTTGTCGCGCACCCCTTGCTAATGTTTTTGTTGTGCCTCAGGAACTTCATGCCAAGAGAGTCACCTGAGTCAGACGCCACCTCGAGCAGCAGCTATCCTCCTGAATCCATTGAAGTATTAATTCCTTCAAAATCCTCAGCCACGCCACTCGACAAAGCTCCTGTTACGCCACGAACTCCGAACCTCATCTGGACCTCCGGCCTTGCCTCGGCCACAGTCTCGCCAGAACCTCCAGCCACGCTAACAACCACGACTCTTCGGATCTACAAAATAAATCTTATTTACTCACCCAACCACTCACCTGTCTCCTCCTTCCGGGTTACAGCATCTGGGTCCATCTCGTGTTCATATCATGACATGAAGACCAATAAACTGAACGAAAAAGAGTAATACGATCTCATTTAATGCTACGGGGAAATAAAGCCCTAAAACAGAGAAAATGCCTTTACTAAATTAGCAACACTATCGGTTTGTCTTTTAGATTTCACAGGTCGGTGTTGAGGGACTGCAGTTAATCTAGGCTTTAAAAATGTAGTAAGTACTCCTAAACACTATACATATAATTACACACTATACATCTAATGTAGTGTTTTTGCTGTAAACTACATTATTTTACACACCTACAGACCTAACAAGTGAGTCGAGAAGCAGCATTTTTCAGAGGGTGAATTATTAGTTACAGTAATTGTGGCTAATTTTGAAATGACTGAAACAACACACACAGGCAGGTGGAGAGTTGCTTTCCAGGTTTGATCACCAACAGCTCCACCTTTGTGTTTAGGAATAGACAAACATCTGTCACAATCTAATCTGGACATACTCCATGAAAGCACTCAGATATGCCTCCATGCGTTCTGCAGTTGTGCGTAAAAGACGACAAAATCAATAGTAAATGAGTTAAACATACTGATAGGTTCAAGTGTCCGTGTATTGTTCCAAGCAAGATGGCGATAATTTACAACCAAAAGCGTAAATTCCACCTGTCATTGTAGTTTTGACATTCCTATATGAGTGCACTTTAGGCATGCTGCCTCCTGGGGTAAAGCTCTGTGATCAGTTAAGACACACTAACAAAGGTATTCTTTCAATGTACCGGCTTGTTGTCTTTATTAGGTTGGTGTGGCCTCATCACCAATTTAGCAGAAATGTAAGGCATCAGCATCATCTGTCACTTAGATCTAATTAATTTATGCCCCAAGGGAGATACCTTCACACTCAACCTTCTCATTATGAAGTCAACATAATCTTAAATCACATAAATTACTGGTTTGTGTTGAGTTTATTTAAAACCAGTTTTTCTGCTGTCATCTTGGTGCAACCCTGTGTGTTATGTTATGAGTTACAGAATGTTCTTCTACGTGTACTAGCATTCTTTTTCTTTTCCTTTCGGCTTTTCCCTTCATGGGTCACCCCAGGGAATCAGCTGCCAATATATTCTCTGTCTCTCCTCTGGACATGTCCGAACCATCTCAGTCTGGCCTCTCTGACTTTATCTCCTAAACCTTTAACATGTACAGTACTGTCCATCTGATGCACGTATTCTGGGAAGAGAACCTCAGCATCTTCATCTCTGCTACCTCCAGCTCTGCTTCCTGTCTTTTCCTCAGTGCCGCCGTCTCTAGGCCGAACAACACTGCTGCTGTCTCCGCCATTTTGTACACCTTTTCTTTCAGTTGAGCTGAAACTCTTCTTTCACACCTGACACGTTTTTCCACCCATTCCAACCTGCCTGTACTCGCTTCTTAACTTCTTTTCCACACACTCCATTACTGTTGACCCTAGACACTTCAAATCCTCCACCTTCTTCCTCTCTTCTCCCTGTAACCTCACTCTTCCACTTGGGTCCTTCTCATTCACACGCATGAACTCTGTCTTGCTGGGGCCTAACCTTCGTTCCTCTCCTTTTCAGGGAAAACCTCCACCTCTTTAGCTTCTCCTCCACCTGTTTGCTGCTCTTGCTACAAATCAAAATGTCGTCTGCAAACATCATAGTCCATGGTGATTCCTGTCTGACCTCATTTGTCCATCACCATTTGAAATAGGAACAGTAGCATTCTCATTTACTTTACTGTCTGCAATTCAAATATTATAATTTTGTGCACAAATGTAGTTCTAAAATGTACCCCCATGGAGGTTGGAAGTTGAAGCTTCATGAATCTAAAAAAAATGTATGTGTGAAATGACACTGAAGCTTTTGTTCTGTCAATAGGGACATCACATGAATTTGTGCTTACGGACAAAAGCACGTTATCAGGACTATGTGAAGGCGATCTGATTAGCTCACTGATGTTATCAAGTCATTGTTTTTCTTTTGAAACTGAAACAGTCTTGTGTTAGAATGCTACACAGAGTAATAAAGGTTTTGGACACACAAGCTGTAAGTTTGTATTTTATAGACGGCTTTTTGGTTGAGAAAAATTTACATTTTTTTTCATAACTTAAATTCCTTTCAAATTTTGTACTACATGAAAGAGAAATGAACGGACTTGACAAAAATACAGAAAGAAAAAAGCCAATAAGGGGATTGGGGGTTAAAAAGCTGCAAAAGTTGCGTTTAGGTCTATCATCATTGCAAACACAAGTAAATATTTGAGATCATTTGGGGCCGGACATCATTGACTGGAAGCTTTAGGTGTTTGTTATGGTTGGTTTTTTTTTTCAGTTTGAATATTTGATTTAAGTATAGAAAATATCCAGCAAATTCTAGTTTTTCAAATAATGCATCAAAACGTTGAATGCACTAATTATAAATAATCAGCCTGAGATTTACAATGTTTTTATCATACACGTGTGAGGGTGTGTGTACATGTATTCACTGTGATTTGTGTCGAAATGGCCAAGCTTTGTAATGCAGCCTGTCCACCAGATATTAAGAAACGCTTAAACAAAAAATATGGGTGAATATGTTCTCATTTTGCACACGCTTTATTTTGAAAGTTTGAAACTTTTTTTTTTGTCAAAAACGCTGTGGGCCAAAGTGTTGCCAAACCTTTTTCTTCTGTAGGTTTGAGATTATTTTCACTCGCAGGGGCAGACTTGTGCGTGTGCTTTTAAGAGATGTACGTGTGTGTCCAGCACTCTACCGCATTTATGGGTGTTTTCCCACACCTGGGTATGTTTTTGTTTTTTTCATGCAAATTCTAAAACTGGTTTGTGAGTGAGATAAAGGAACATGTGTGTGACATTAAAAATGACATGGTGAGGGTCATCCTAGGATAAGAAATTTCATTGGATTAAGGATTCTAAGCTTGCTTCTAGACTGAATTTGTTGAAACATGCATTCATTCAGTTTATTGGCTCTAAAGAATCTTTTTTGCTCACATGAACTCATATCTCTGACATAGCTCTGCAGGAGTTTACATTCCAGTTTTTGAGTGTGCACTGCTTTTTTTAATCAAAAGATTGAGTTGTTTCTACCACACAATCCTCAATTTGAGCAAACTCTCTTCCAGAAAGCTCTTTAAATGACTTATAAAGTTGTAAAATAAAAAAATAAAAAATCCTTAGGTGTCCTTTAAGTGTATTAATCCTGGAGAACATATAAGGTCAAATTTGGCTGCTGCTTGATTTATTTAGGATAATTGTTTTCATTTTATCTTTTTTTATTTTTCTGTTTTTTATTTGTAACTTTTTTTTTAGCTGCTTTTAATTGCTGCTATACCCAAAATGAACAAACACAACCAAATAGCCAAATTCACTTTAAAAGCTCAAAAGGCGATAGTTCTTGGGCTCGCCAGGGTTAAGGTCTTGAAACAAATGCCAGAAACTAGTAATGAAAATCCTGATTACCTGTAAAAGGTGAACTTTGGCATAAATATGCCGACTTATATGATTCTTAGTAAAGCCTTGTAAAGCTCTTTAAATTCTTCAAAAGTTACATGAAACTAAAATCTCACAGAAGCTGCAACGAAAGAAAAAAATCCAAAGATTAACTGTAACCTCAAAACTTGTGAAATTGCAATAAATAAAAAAACAAGAACAATTCAAAAAAAGTTTAAATTGTACCAAATAGTGAAATAAAGTTACAGTAGAGGAGATATCGCATTAAAAGCGGCATTTACATAACTGCCTTATAGAGTTTAAAATGTGATCAAATATAAACAAAGATCCAAAATTCCTAATTTAATTAGGAATTTGTTGAACTGCTAAAACATCTGTGTGTATGTTATAGTCAGCAGACCTGCTTTTTTAGTCTGCTGGCCTGGCGTAGGACTGGTCCAGTCTTTAAGGCGCTCCACGAACTGCACTCTGGGAAATTTGATTCAAGTTTTCACTGGATTTACACAGCACAGAGTCACTCCACGTTGACATTCCTTTTACACATAAGTTCAAGCCATAGAGCTTTTAATCGATTTGCATAAGTCTGTCAGTCACAGTCCTTGTATCTCTTCTCTTAAATCCATCCTACTTGTGAAATTGTCCTTCCAACACTCATCACGCATGCACAGACTGACAGGACATCATGTTCTGTTTTGAGTTATCCAGCCGAACAGTTTTGAACCAGATTGTAGCTCAGACGAGGAAAACAAAGACGTACAGGATCTAGTCGTCTAGAGGTGGATGTATCAGAAGAGAGCAGAGATCTCTGCGGACATTCTACATAACAAATATTAGCTTTTTCAAACTGGATTTTTTCATCTGCTCCTGAACTGTTTGGATAAAGAAAAACTAAGAAACGTAATTTAAAAAAAAAATTAATATGTATATATATTTAATTTTCTTTAAATATTTGCTCCATCATGAGGAAAATTCCACAAGGACATGTTAAAAACACTAAAAGCATGATTTTCATTCAAGTGGGTCCTTAAAGGTTGAACGTTTTTTTCTTACTGAAAGTATGTTGAAGCTAAAGTTTGAAAAACAAATGAAAGAAAGCACCCTTCACCTGAAGTCATAATGAACCAATATTCATAAACGGAAGTGAAAACAGAATCTTATCAATCTGAATGCTTTAAAGCTTTCCCTCATGTCTCTTTACAATAGCCCTTTTACTCTGTCAGACATTTTAAACTAATGCTTAAACTCTGCTTGTCTAGCCTTGTGCTTGTAGTCCAGCGCTTACTTTTCTGCACTTTGGTTCACCCTAAGGGGACCAGGCCTCACATGTTTCAACTGGGAACTTTTCCATTTCCTAAAAAGCAGATTGTCCACAAAACCAACATGGGAATCACACCTGCTAGTGTGAACATGTGTGCGTTTCATTTCAAACCTGGGTGTTTTCAAACAACCCCCATCTGACCACACCTGCAGAAAAAATGCCTTCAATTACGTCTGTAAATTTTGTTTGAGACAAGTGAGATACTGAAGTTGGATTTGTTGTGATGAGGAAAAATGCAGCTATGGTTACTGACTTCTCAATATGACTTGTGCATTGTTGCATACTAAGTTTAATGTTAGTACTGTGTGGGAAAAAACAGTTTAACAAGGCAGGTTTCCATGGAAACCATCCACTTCTTTCTTTCTAAATCTGATGGAAGCTTTCGACTCGCTGCCTGGTCCTCTCTTGTCAAAGTTGTTGTCATGTCAGTTAGATTTTTACGTAAGGATAAAAAACTTTCAAATTACTTCTGCTTTCCAAGTGTCACATGTCCCCAACTAGAACTGTGGCTAAATTTGAATAGTGCGTGCTACTACAAAACATGCAGTTACACAATGTCATGAGTAAACCGACGATAATAAAATGCAGTGTTTGAAAAACAACCCTTATTTAGCCACAGGCAGAACGCTGTTCTGCTGCATGCCAGAAGGGTGTGGTTTGCATGAAACAGGTTAGTGCGTCAGTAAAAAAAGTCACACGCCACTTGTCTGCCCGTCATGTGTCTTTCTGCTCAATTAGTTTTACATAAATGTAAAATAAGTTAAACTGAACTCAAGGTTGTACTATGTTCGTTACTATAGTTGTCTTTCTGTTTGGTTTAACGAACTATAATAGTTTGTATCTTTAACTAGAAACATTTAATAAAACTGAAATTGGCACTGGCAACCATCTGCTTCAACTGGTTTGATTGGATAAGACAAGGAAAAGACAAACACGATCAAAATCTTAATAGCACTTCCCACATGAAGAAAGAAGGAGGTGTTTTTTGACAAGAAGAACAATGCGGACAAGGAAGTGAACAAAAAGTGCAATGTCATGGTGACAGTTGAGACCAGAGCTGTCCAACCCTGGCCTTCTGTCTGCAGCTTTATTTAAAAATAAAATAAAATTACAACCTACCAAAGAAAACAAAAGTGATCAAGAAAAAGTACCTTAAAAGTAAGAAAGGTTAATAGCAGACACAACTCAACAGCAGCAATTGTCCAACATTTATTATTGTTTTATTCAAATGATGTACAATTTTTATAACCCTTGTGCTATCATGGGCACTTTAACGTTGGGAGTTGGGTCATCTAGACCCACTAGACAGTGGGCTAAACCTTTTCCTTCAATGATTTGTGATCTTTACTAGTGGATTACATTAAATCCTCTTCACCTTTATCCACCTTTGTGATGGTACGGAGAACACGTCAATGGTCATCTTGACCCCATAGGATAGCACAAGGGTTATAACAAAAGATACTGCTGGTTTTGAGCTTGTTTTAACTCTGTAGGGACATATTTTCCAGTCTTATCACAAGACCAAACTACCAAATTATGGCCACAGACAAAAAAGTATAGCTGTATCCAAACTCCATAAAAGGAGAGAAACCTAAATAGAGCCTGCTGCCAAAAGGATATGCCTGGAACTAAAAGACAATAAATCAAAAGCAGCTAGACAACATTTAAACATTGTAGGGGGAAAAAGTCCATCTTTGAAGCCGCTCGTATAAAGGGATGACCTGTATAGCTGCATGTTTCTGGGTTGGGCCTGTGAAGGGTCGCAGCCACATCTTAAGAGGGGGAGTGCAGGTGTGTCTCTACTGAGGCTCATGCGGCCACCTTTAGGGATGTCATGAAAATGGAGCATACCATTGTTGTGCAGGTGGTAAGTGTATTATGGTGTATCTGTTAGGACAATTTAAGTTGCATGCACTTATGGGTAATGCTGTTGCACGGTGCTCTTATGGCAAACTTGTTAGTAAGGTGCATGTCACTCCCAAATGATCATGCAAAGGATGCACACACAGGTTGTGCAGGTACACCAACAAGTACACCAACGGACCCCTTACAAAGTGCACAGAGTTTAGGGGGTTCAAAAAAATGAAACATCAGTACCTGCAAACTTCCGATATTCCACATGTGTCAAACTCAAGGGCCGCGGGCCAAATGTGGCCCGCCATGTCATTTTATATGGCCGCATAAAAGTTTTTAATTTCTTAAAATAAAAATTTATATTAATTGATTAAAAATTATATATGAGTAGTTGCTGTTGTAATTATTCAATGCTTGCTGCTCTTATGTGTGTTTGCTCTCAAATTGTTGTCATCAAACCATCAGTTGGATGCAAGGCTGTGTGCAGCCTTTTTTTGTAAAATGTTACACGTGTAATACATGTTCTTTGTAGCTCAGTTTTATGTTATTTTTCTTTATTCACTTGGACAGTTTGGTCCTTCATTAATGGAGTTATGTTGGTTTTAATAAGCAAACAAAATGTAAAAGGATTTTATGCTTGAGTAACAAGCAAGCATATGTTTTCAATGCAACTGTAATTTTCACTTTAAAAAGTTATAATAAATAAATAATGAGTTATTTTACAATAAGGAGTAGTTTCATTTATTTTTCATTACATTCAGTTGCATTCAGCCATTCATTCATTCATTCATTTTCTATACCTTTTATTCCCTTTCGGGGGCACGGGGCTGCCGGAGCCTATCCCGGCCACTTGTGAGCAAAGGCAGGGGACAACCTGGACAGGTCGCCAGTCTGTCAAAGACATTTACTTGCATGTATACCGGTAAGTTTTATCTGGCCCTTTGTGGCCCTCAGAGAAAATGAGTTTGACACCCCTGCTGTATTCCATCCTTAAGGGCAGTTGTGACTAAGATAATGGTCTTTTTACTCATCTGCCTTATAAAAACTGAGTTGATTGAGAGATCTGATGGAGAGGTCTTCATGTTTATAGATTATTGATCTATCTATTCACACTCTCTTCTAGTAGCTTACAGCCCCTCACACCTCTAACCTAACAATAAAAGTGCAAAAAAATGGCGAGCAATACTGGAGCCTTCCAGCCGCACAGTTTGGGGTCAGATTCCAGCACAGATGAGGAAAACAAAGCTGTACATGGATCTGTTTGTCTACAAGTGGATGCATCAGAACAGAGCAGAGCAGGGAGTATTTTCTGCATAACATCTACAATCTTTTTTTAAAGGCAAATTTTTTCTCTTCTCCTGATTCACTAAGATTTGAATAAAGACATTCTAAGAAATGCAATTTTAAGCTTATTTTCTTTATGTATGTTCTCCATTATCAGTAAAAATGCCACAAGGGCGTGTTAAAAACACCCAAAACACAATTTTCATTGGAATGGACCATTAAGGTAGAATAAATTTGTTAATTTGATCAAAATTTCTGTTTTTCTGTAGTCCTTATGCAGATGTTTTTCTGTCAGCACAGTATTCTAAATATTGCAACAGCTACTTAAATCACTTAAAGGTAATAAATACATTTTAATTACCGGAATGCTTCCACAATATTGGTTATGAGGTGACTCTAAAAACAGAAAACAAGGTTAGACTGAAAGCTTCAAGTTCATAGCTGCCGCAACAACTACGTTACATTTGAACTTAGAAAACAGTTAAGATCTTTAGATAGATAGATAATTGGGGATGAATGAAGTATGATCAAACTATCATACTTTATTCATCCCCATCAGGAGTTCAGTTGTCCGGTTCCTGTTCCCTATAGATCAGGGTTTAAACACATTTTCTAAAGTTGTAAATTTAGGTAGAATGATAAGTTAATAGATAATACTTGTTTGTTGGTTCATTTTATTAAAGGCCCACTCTGATAAAAATGGTGTTTTGTGTTTTTTTTAACATGTTCTTGTGGCATTTTCCTAATGGAGGACATATATACACATGTTTTTTTTTGCTTTGATGCTAAACTAGGTGGAGTCCTGGATTACATGGTTGATTGTGAATTAGCGCAATGTGCCAATTGAGACACCAGTGCCAGTAATAACATTGGATATGATTAATGTCAGAGCTTTTATGGGAGTCTGTTTTCTATGTTGAAAGCATGTAGCTTAATCCCAGCAGTCTCAGCAGTCAGATTGTCTACACTCCCTTTTTTCAACACTTGACAGCCCGGCATGTTTGGATACAAGTGTAGGATCTATGTTCTCTATGGATCAAGGTTCAAACTTTGTTAGGTAGATGTTATTCTTTTCAATTCAATTCAATTCAATTTTATTTATATAGCCCAAATTCACAACAACAATTAAAGACCCACTCTGATGAAAGTTGTGTTTTTAACATGTTATGGCATTTTTCTGATTTTTTTTTTTCTTCAAACACAAAACAAAAAATAAAGACAAGAGTTAAAAATAGACAAATTAACAAGGAGTGGAAAAGGAGTCGGCAGGAGTGAAGAACTTTGCCTGGTCAAAGTCCCAATACGACCTGGTCCTCTCTGCTTCCAGGCAGTATAGGCTTCCAGCAGATGCATGTCCCACTTTGCAGGGTCCAGGAAAAAATGGGGCTGGTGAGCGTGAAGGACCCAAAATGCAGAGACGGAGGCACATGGTTCTAGGCAAGGGATTTAATCAACTAACAAAAAGCGCTGAAACAAAACTAAACTTACTGAGAGCAAAACATGAACATATGGCAGGAGGGAAGAGACGATGAAGACGTTAGCGACGTTACATAGAGACATTAGAGACATTAGTGACGTTAGAGACGTTAATGGACCAGCACAAGAGGAAGGCAGAGACAAGACTTATATACAGACACCACTGCCAAGACACAGGTGAACATGATCAGGGCAGATTGGGACAAAGGAAGTAAAACTCAAAAACATGACAAAACAGGAAACCTTTCAAAATAAGACAGGAAACAGAACTCAACCATGACACAACAAGATAGAAAGGAAAAACCAATGCAAAGAAACCCAAACCATGACACATAGCCCCAATATTGCTCACCATTTTTGTTGCACTGGTAATACTTAGGCTATGTCACACAGATACTACCTAATTTTGCACATATAGCATGGAAATTGGTCATACGTGAATATACATGGAAAAAGTGAGAAAAGTTGTGGTCTTTACGTGAAATTTTAACAGACGTATAACAAATGAACCGTGTCGGAGCCACGGAAGGAGAACAAATAAACCACGCAAGGAACACGTAAATCAACGAAGAACATGATTACAATTTATATGCAATTTTTTAGAGATTCGTGCATTCGTGCATAATCTTCACGTGATATGTTTGCGGTATGTTCAATGTAAAAGTTATGCATCAGTGGTACAAGCCTTAAAAGTCCATCAGACGTTCAGGGAACGGTGGAGGAAAGCCCCAAATTTGGTTATGCATCTTGCAAAAATCACACAAAATTGTGTATGATTTATGTAATAATTGTACTTAAACTACATAAAATATGCACAAACTGGGTAATTCTCAACCGATCAAAAATTGTGAACAGCTCAAAACCAAATTCACATTAAGAATTGACGGCCAAAACCCTTAACGGACATCTGCTCACATCGACAAATGAAGAATGCATAAACACTGATAGATTACGAAAATCATGCATTAGTAATGTTTCAAGTAGGACCATACAAACTAGAATATATATATATATTCATTTGGAGATCTCCAATAGTTAAATGCACCATTTGCACAGTGATGAGCTGAAGTTTCTCAGTAACAAAGACTGAGATCCCAATGTAGAAGGAGCACACAATAAATCTAGCAGCATCCGTGATCCAAAAGCCAAAACTCAGAGACAGAAAAGGCAGATCCAAAACACCAAGAGGACAGACTAACTCTTAACCCTTGTGCTATTCTATGACCCCGCCCTTACATTGACGTGTTCTCCTACCATGATAAAGGTGGATAAAGGTGGAGAGGATTTCATGCAATCCATGGACACCAGTGAAGATCACAACTCATTGAAGAAAAAAGGTTCAGCACACTGTCTTGTGGGGTCTAAATGACCCAACTCCCAATGTTAAAGTGCCTCGGAAAGCACAGGGGTTAACCAGGAACAGAAAAAGGGTTAAGAAAAGACAGCCATAAACTGTGAGAACTGTGAAATGTGCTAAGACACAACAAACTGGGACAGAGTGTGAGGAGCTGTTATTTCTTAGTACTGTGGCTCACAGGTGGAATGGATGACAGTGATTAGCCACACCAGGTGGAGACTGGGAGGGCGGAGAGCATGCCAAGCAAAACTCACCAGAGACATGACAACATGTACCATGAAAGACATAATTTCATACTTTTTGATAATGCACTAAATGTACGTAGTGGCTGTGTGACACGGCCTTTAGGTCAGGGGTGTGAGGGGCTGTACGCTAGCTGGAGACCTTGTGAACAGAGAGCTCTCAACAAGATGGAGGGGAAGTGGGGCGGGGTTGCTCAAAAGATGATGGGATCCATAACACTCTAAAATAGTGTATCAAACAGCAACACAGTCTTCTAAACATCCAATGAGGGCCAAAACTGTTCTTTCAGTCAGAAATGTCTCAATTTTTGCAGTTCTGGCATATTCCATCGCTAAGAGGTACTCATGCCTGATAATGAATTTAGATTTACCTTTCACACAATCTTTTTGTTCACCCTTATACCAGTTTGTGTAACTACTCTGCGTCTCTCCACTAAGCCTGATGCATGTCATTTTCGACAGGCAGGGTAGATTCAAATGATGTCAGACAGATAAACATTAGGTTGGGTTGCCACAGAAACAGACACACCTTTCTCACCTGCAAAGAGAAGACAGGGGTTTTATTTTGCCATCTGTGTTTCTGCACCAGCCAATAAGGAAGCGGCTAATATTTTCATGATCTGTTTGTGAAGATAAGGGATTCACAAAGCTTTTGGTTTGTTAATCCTGTTTGTAAATATCCACCTGTATTCCATTACAGGATCATTATGGTCTGACTGCATGCAGACATGAAGGCGTGATAGTAGCATGAGGGTAGTGTGATTATTATTATTACAGCTCTTAGCCATTACTATGCCACGTCTAAATATTATAGCTGGCTTATAGCTGCTCTTGTAAAACTAGAATTGTCTGCCTTCAACGGGAACTTTTGACTCTTAAAGCACAGACTTTGAAATTTACTTTTTTCTCAACACAAACAAACTTAAAATTATTTTTATTTATTTGTATTTTCTTCACTTCTTATCAGTTTTGGTAAGTAATATCTTTTTTTGATGCAGTCCATATGTGATATATTTATATGCACAGGTCCCACTTCATTTTAATAGAGAAATTTAAATCTAACTGGCTTTTGTTTTTAGTGTAAATATGTATTTATTTATTTTTTGGAGGGAAATTAGAGGTGGAATGTGCCGTAAACCATCATGGGATCAAAAAACAGACTCATGGCAGCCATTTTCCTTTTGGGATTCACGGTTTTTATCATTTTGACATCTCATGGCTTGGATTTTTACCAGCAAAAAACAGGTATATATTTTTTCCTTTCTGTAAAACTTCTTTAGTGTTTAAATAAAATAACTGCAGTGTGTAACCTGATGTACTTGACTGCATGAGAAATAAAAAAAATGTAATTTATTGCGCTGTTTTATTCCCTTATCCTGACTAGATTGCTTCTGTTTGCAAGTCAGATCTCCATAATTTCACTAAAGCTTAATTTAGCACAGAAAGATGACATACTTTGAAGAGTTTTTCTTTAATAAACATATCGTTTCTGTTTTTGCAGCACCAATATTTATGAAAAAACAAAGTCCAAGTATGGAACTTTTAAGAAAACGCAGTGATGGTATGAAAAAGTTTTGATTGCTCTACAGTTTTATTTACTTAACTTGACTAAAGCAAACCAAATATCGCAAATATTAATTATTTCACTTCATAGTTAAACTTTGGCAGCTAATGCTACTTTAGTAAACAGGAAATGTTACTTTTGCTGAGTTTTAACTCCCTAATTTTGTAAAAATATTTATTTCTGGTTTTTGCAGCTCTGAAGTCTTCAAAACAGCAAAAACTAAGACAGGCTCTTCTGAGAAGAAACTGTGCTGTTGGGAACCAAAGTTTGGACAACTTGAATGACTCTGACTTGAATAACTTTATTGTGGATGACAAACACGGCATCATCTACTGTTACATTCCTAAGGTGACGCATCATCTGTGTTTACATTCATAAAGCTGTATCAAAGTGTGCCAAACATTTCCCCTGTTTTTCTCTTACACTGCAAAAACAGAATATTAAGAAATGGAAAAAAAACAGCTTGTAGGAAGAAAATGGTCTTATTTTCTGTCTTGCAAGAAAATCAGGAAACATTGTCTTTGTTTGGGAAAATACTGTTTTTCCTACCCCATTGGCAGATTTTCTTCTGCTTATTTAAAGTAATTCTGCCAAAGGGGCTAGAATTTCTTTTTGGTCTTATTCTGTGCAGCTATGTACAAAACAAAGCATGCAATGTTTGTCTGAGAACGCGCTGAATCTGGTTTAACTTTCAACGCCCATTCAGTGGCTAGTGTTTTGTATGCACAGGCCAAAAATCAACTTTAAAACTTGCCTAGCGATTCGTGAATGTGAGAATTTTGAACGCAGAAGCACGCGTTTACACAGACATTTCATTGCAAGTGGTTGTTTAAATGCAGGTTTTGAGGCTGGTGTGAACGTAGCACAAGGGGCCAGTTTCTGCATCATTCAAGTCATGCAACCTATTTTCCTTTTAGACTAAACTATAAAGTAGTCTAGCAATGTGTTGAATAACACGCAACTGTTTTTTATATTTAATGCCAACATTATGCTATGTGCAGAAAGTCAAAGATTAAGCAAAACTCCAAAACAGTGCTACAAAAATGCAGTTTTTTATTTACTAGCTGTAAAAAGTTAAATTGTGACAAGAGATTTTCTTTTCATTTCTTTTAAATTATCTGCAGGTGGCATGTACCAACTGGAAGAGAACCTTGATCGCTTTAAACTACAGTGAACCATATCCTGACCCGATGTCCTTCGAGCCTAACTGGGTTCACCAGTTTGAAAGATTCCAGTACCTAAATGACTTTCCAAAGGCAGAGAGAAAGGTCAGTTTGTTCATCAACGTTAGGATTGTCCTGAAAATGATCGAATAGAGGTTTGATGTGTATTTATTTCTTTTACAGACAAAACTAAAGCACTACACCAAGTTCCTGTTTGTCCGTGATCCATTTGTGCGCCTCATCTCTGCCTACAGAGACAAGATGCTGAATTATGACCAGTATTTCTATGAAGGCTATGTGAGGCTTATCTTGCTACTTTATAAAAAACAGACTAATATTACTTATTATCATGAGGTAGCCAAGAAACAGGGTCTCCAGCCTTCATTCTATGACTTCATTCAGTACATACTGGACCCACGAACAGAAAAAAAAGAACCATTTGAGCCCCACTGGAGGCAGATGCATCGCCTGTGCCACCCCTGCCTCATTGAGTAAGGACATGTTTACCTAAATTAACAGCTAAAGCGTACAACTTTGTATCAAATTTTAGGAAAACTGCCATTTTTTTTCCTTCTTCTCAGATATGACTTTGTTGGCCATCAAGAGAGTCTTCAAGAAGATGCACAGGAGCTGCTGAAGATATTAAAGCTGGAAAACGCCATAAAGTTTCCATCTTCCTATAAAAATATGACCTCTGTTGATTCTGTTATGAACTGGTTTCAAAGTGTACCACTGGAAGACAGGAGGAAGCTGTACAGAATATATGAAAAGGATTTCAAACTTTTTGGCTACAGAAGGCCAACCGCACTGCTCTGTGACTGAGCTGATGTAGCCACATTCATCTTCTTAAAACCTATTTAAAGGCCCCTGCTCTACCTTTCTACGGTGAAAAAACCCCCAGAACTACAGAGTTAGTACACAGCTAGGATACTAGATTTCCTCTGATTCCACACCTAATGTGTACAGTACAGCTGGGGGGATATGTTAGCTTTTTCTGCCTCCAACCAGAAGTTGATATGTCAGTGTAGTGATTAACCAAATTATTAGTCATCCGCATGCACAAGCAGAATACTAGATCATGAAGCTACCAACTCATTTTAGCTCCTGTTGTGTCAGAACATGTATTAGCGGCTTAATGTTGACTTGAATAGAAATCTGGCATGCAATACTTCAAACGTGTTGTAATATACACCTTATACCAACTTCCACCAAAGAAAAGAACACCAGATTTTGTTGAGCCTCCAGATAAGATAAAACCACATTGATTGCCTGTCACATGACGTAATCAATGTTTGCTATTCAGTGAAGTCACACCAAACATTTTTTAATAGTTGAGGAGTAACAGAAAAAGGTGAAACGTGTTAGACTGTGCCTGCAACTCTGCTGTATCCACACATACTGGAACTTATGAAGGAAAAGTTTTAAAGTGTAAATTTGTGTAAATCCGGAAAAAACAGTGTACTTCAACTTTGAACTGGAATTCTACAAACATTCATGCACGAGGTCCACAGTGACAACTGCAGCTAATTTTTATGTAAACTAATTAATTGCATTTCAAGTTTATTATGAATTTTGTTGTTTACCTTTCAGGGCTCGCCACAGCCAAACAGGTTTCACTAATTCTCAAAGGGTGTTTGGCAGAGATTTTTACACCTGATTAGCGTCCTGGCACAACTTCCTGTGAGGACCGACACAGGGGGGACTCATAACTGGGCCCCCTTGTGGCTACAAAGTTAGGCCGTGAAGGCCCAAGGACCCAAGTTGGATAAAGCTCATTGTGCCCCCTGGTTTCCCATGTGCCAGTCCTACACGCAACCAGTATGAATTATACATTTTTATTTGCATTTTTTCAAATTTTGTATTATATATAAATATTTTTTTAATGAAATATTCTGTGTTTAAGTTTTATTATTTCATTTTTGAAGAGTGGCCTACTTGCCCACATCTTTCAGGGTTAGCATAATTGAACATTGTGCATTAATAGTTACAGAATGTCTAATAAAGAGCAAAATCCTCCCAAAATAAAGGGTCAGCTAAGTGTTTTTTTTCAATGTATTTTTTATTCATTTAGATGTTTTCCATACTGAAAGCTCCTTTTGCCTTTGGAAAATGAAACATTGGACATTTCTCAAATGTGTCTGATATTTCTGTAGCTGAATTTTGTTTGCCTGCTTTTGTCATGTCAAGATGATTTTAGACTTACTGTATTAAAATTGTCCAATATTGGTAAGTCTGTGTGAATTGTAGCCTAAGTTTCCTGTTCTTAGCCGACAGGAGTAACACCTTGTGTGGTTTTCTGCTGCTGTAGCCCATTAGCCTCAAAGTTGGACGTGTTGTGCGTTCGGAGATTCTCTTCTGCAGACCTCGGTTGAAACCAATGTTTATTCTATTGTCTTTCTATCAGCTGGAACCAGTCTGGCCGTTCTCCTCTGACCTCTGGCATCAACAAGGAATTTCCACATACAGAACTGCCGCTCACTGGATATTTTCTCTCATTCAGACCATTTGCTGTATAAAAAACAATCCATTCGTCACTACCATATTGATTGGTCAAAGTTCAACTGATCTACCTTTTGACGCGTGTACAATCTCCCGAAAATTGTCTTTAAAAAATTGCGTAGTGTAGTGGATGTGAGAGTTTTGAACCGAAGCCCTAAACATGTATTTACATGAATTTAAGCTGCATTCACACCGGGCACGTGTTGCACATTCAAGAACATACTACAGTATTCCCCCCGTTTTAGGGACCAAAGACACCCGAAGATATGCAGAATCCATGAATACGGAGAACCAACCCCCACCCCCGCGCAATTATCCCTTACTGATTGTTACTCATCAAAAACCCTTCGGAAATATTTCTGATGCTTTGTAAAACATTAATTAAAGAAAGTTGGAATATTGTTCAACATAAAGAGATTTTTCTTTATTCAGAGTAAAAGACTGTACCATACTTTCTAACGCACATTAGGAGTGTCACTTTGTCACTCTGTACCTTAAAACCAGGAGCCCATGCTTCCTCCTTCATCAGTTAAGTGTCAGAGTGAAATTATTCTCTGTGATTATCTTTCTCAGCATTACAGGATATTTTCTATCCGGTTCTAAGTCAACCGATGCCATTTCTCTGTGCAGGGGCATAAACTTCAGTTATAGCAATTCAGGAACAGGTGGAAATAGCTGGCAGCTGGCAGGCTTATTCTTTCACAGCTCTATTATGACACATAAAAAGAGTTGGTGTCATAGAACTCGGGCCCAGCACAAACTGCGATAATTAATTTCTCCTTTATGATCATGTTTACAATGGTTAGTACTTCAGTATTTTGAAAGGGACCCTACCCACTAAACCAGACTTCCTGATTGCTCTAAGTTCAGGGTTTAACTGGTTGAACTTCCAGCGCACAATCAATGAATGCCCATTTTGTATGTAGAGCCCATGACCAACCTTAAAAAACTTGCATAGTGAGGCCTGAACACGAGTTCTGGAAGTTGAAGCCTGAAATGAGGGTTTACACACATGTGCATTGAGATTTCATTGGAAGTTGCTGCCTAAACACGAGTTGACGCAGGTGGTGTGAATGTACCATTGCACTGAAAGCGATCACTCAAACTCACGTTTCATATCCCGGTGAACCCTATGACATTGGACAACCCAAAAATGTGACTAAGGCATAATCTTTCCCAAATGCTCTTGCTGTCTTATTCTTAACCAGGCGGGGTCCCTTATCCATGTAGGGATAAGGGACCCCGCATGGTTCAGCCTGCAGTTTGCCTAAGGATGAGAGAGAATCAGGCACACTGGACATGAAGTTAGACTGGGTAACAACATCCTCTTGTGGCACTTATCTGTTATATGGGGATCTACTTGGCTCAGGGTGGTGCTGATCTCTTCCTAGGAGGAAAGTATTTGGACCTTGTCCTTCTTTGCCTTTATCTGGTGCGCCCCGTTGAATCTATGCCAAGACAGGTCCTTAACAAAACAGGATTCATCCCCTGCCTCTTTGCATGTGTTAGTACATGTCTTTGCATAAAAACACCACTTCTTTTATTTTATAATAATTTATTTAAATAATTTGCTGGAAACTGTTTATGTGCGTGCATTGCACAACAGTATGCAAGATAACGCCAAGATGAATGAATGAACGACTGCGAGAGCAAACCATTAAATTGTCTTTCAACACAAACCATTCACTGTCAACAAATTTATTTAAAGGTTTTTTAAAGATACTTTATCAAAGGTTTATGCCAAAGTGACTAAACAACAGTTTAAGCTGGACAGGCAAAGGCAGTATGTCATGCCCTAAGGAGAAAGAAAACTTAAGCATGTTAATGTCTTAAACTAACAGCATTTTAAGTAAAAGTGGAGATTTATTCTGTCAATTTCAGCAGACTAAACTGCTTTCTGGGGGATTGTTATTTAGAATAGAAGAATTTGAAAAGTAGGCCATCCTTTGTGTTGGAAGTGAACAAGAAACACTACTAATTCCAGACACATTCCTTAACCTCCAAAAATATCACTTTTCCCCACATGGAACTATGCACTCACAGTTTAATACAAGCACAGACTCAAAAGACAGACTTTTTTCTGCAATACCTTGGTATTCAAAACAACCCCCTGATTTGATTAGCAGTTTTTGTGGCAGCTCCAACTTCCTGTTTAGTTTTGTTAACAAGAAAAAAAAAAACAGAACATTAACTGCCAATTTTGTTTGGAACAATCAAACTGCATCCACTGCTGTCTGGTGTAAATAATAATAATAATAATAATAATTGGTACTTTATTGATCCAGCAATGGAGAAATTCGTCTCCGCATTTGACCCATCCCCTGGGGGAGCGGTGAGCTGCAGCCTAACTGTGCTCAGGAGGCAGTAGCGCTAAGGGCCTTGCCTAAGGGCCCTCACTGTTCCTTGCTCGCCATTGATATGGTAATTGACTCAGTACCATTGTTTATTCCCCTCCGGGAATCGAACCCTGGGTGGTAGCCGCTCACCTTACCAACCGAGCCACCCAGCCGCAAAATTCCTAATGAGCAAAAAAATAAAACAACTCCTCCATCCTTCATATTCAACATACTTAAAAAACATTTATTTTTAGTCTGGAGCCAGCTTGAGTATTATCCCAGAAAAAAAGGACAGCTCTTAAACAGTCCTTCAGATAAACCTAATGTTAAAAATATATTGAGTATTTTAAGTATAAAAGCAAGATATTTAGCTCAAAGAGTCTCCTATAAATTACTTGTAGCAAAAATATGCAAAGTTCAGCACAAACAACATTTGAAACGTATTAAACACTAGGGTTGGGGGATACTGGGAAAATGGGTATCTGATACCAAATAATTACAGGATAACTACATGAACATGCATAAACAAAGAAGAATGCAAACTAATGCAACTAAGTCAATTATGGTCATGAACTGACACCCAAACAAACTTGTAACAAAGCATATGTTCAAACAAAATATAAAGTATATAAAGTTTTTAATCCTTATTTGCACATAAAAAGACACCAGGTTCAGTTTTGCTGTTAAAATCCCATTCTTGAGACTCCCATACATACGCTGAAATGATGAATATACGTAGTTTTCTTCAAATTCATAAAATAAAAAAAAATTATAGTTTTATGTTGGAATCATGGAGTTTGTGACAATTGAATAAGAGAACACGATGACAAGGGTCATGGCAAAGCTGAGATGTGTTAGTGTAAAACAAAGAAACCTTAAAATGTCAATGTTGGTCAACATGGTGTATCTCAAGCACTAACAATGATACAGACTTAATTTGTTAGTCAAAAGTAGGATGGAACAAACTCTACTGACAGTAGCTTGTTTGGTTTCAAACCATCTCCATAACATGCAACATGCACTGGTGCTGTGGGTTTGACCATCTTCTGCTCAGTAAAAGTTGTAATCAGGTGAAGATTTTGGTTCAACCTGTAAACACACAAACAACAGGTGGCCTTCAAGTTATTTTGGGAATATTGCAGCTACAAAAAAAAAGTCCTAACAGAACCCAGTCCATTAAGGCTCTCTGCCGTTCACAGAGCTTCAGTACATAGAACTCCAACAGCCACATGGCCTAACGTAGTCCGGTATTACATATTCATGAGTGGAAAAAAACTGCCGAACCGACCCTAAAACCGCCCAAATTATGCACTTTTGACCGCAAATTTAGACCTGCTGCTAGCTTCTCTTGTAGCAATAACATGCTCCCTCCACAGCTCACTGTGACGTTACTGTCTGTTAGGTAGTTAGCCGCTCAGCCCAGTGGAAATTTCAGAATAAAAGCACTTCCATTGCAGCTTTACTTCCGTTGTGAGTTAAAGTGTTGTGTTGTGAGTTAATGTATTGTGTTGTGAGTTAATGTGTTGTGTTGTAAGTTAATGTGTTGTGTTGTGTTGTGAGTTAATGTGTTGTGAGGTAAGTTAATGTGTTGTGTTGTGACCCTTCTGGGCCAGCTCTTCCTGTAGATCTTAATCTTTATGAGTGCTCTAATTTGTACAGCCCAGTTGACGTTCCCCATGAAGAGGATCAGAATCTCTGCCTAACATTTTTTGGTCGCCATGAGTTTAGTTCAGAACTGAGCTTTTGCTTTAACTCCACCACTCATTGTCCCTGAGGTCCAGCAGATCTACCCTTGAGTAGGAAAGAAGAGGGGAATAAATAAAATAAAATAAAAAACAAATGATACCAGCACATTCAAAAGAAAGAAAGTTGAAGTTGAAGCAGCAGAGCTTCTGAGAAGGCTGCCTGCTTGCTTCAGGTGCTGGAAGGTTAATAAATGTTCTTAAAGACAGTTAAAAAAAAAAAAAAGTTAAAAAAAGATTAGGATATGTATGACCAACAACAACTTTTGTGCCGAACATCTCTGAAGAGAGGAAACCAGAAGCAAGAGGTCAGGATATTAAAGACCCACTCCAATGAACCTTATGCTTTTATTTTTATTAATATGTTTTTGTGGCATTTTTCTCATGATGGAGTACACATATAAGAACATTTAAGAATTAAAGTTACATCTCTGAATATTTCTTTATTCAAATTGTTGTTAGATGAAGAAAATACAGGTGGAAAAACAGCTTATTTGAGACATATAAGTTACAATCGGTGAGCCACAAACTCCCTGCTCCATTATGATGCATCCACTTTTAGACAAATTCACGTACGTCTTCATTTTCCTCATCTGACCTATAATCTGTCTTTATGGTCGAATTGCCCCAATATTGTATAGTGCATTTTCTACCCTGTTGAAGAGCCCAAGGTGCTTTACAGTCACAGTCCCATTCACCCATTCAGACACATTTTCACGCTCTAAACCTGCAATCTTCTGATCAGAGGTCGAGTGCCCTACCACTGTACAGCTGACAAAAAAGTAAAAAGGTAAAATTCTGACATCAGCTCATTCATCCAGCAGTTCGGTTGGCCTTCTGTAACCAAAAAGTTGAAAGTCTTCTTCATAGATTCTGTACAACTTCCTCCTGTCCTCCAGTGGGACACTTTGAAACCAGTCCATCACAGAATCAACAGAAGTCATATTTTCATATGAAGGAGGAAACTTGATATCATCTTCCAGCTTTAACATCTTCAGCAGCTCCTGAGCATCTTCTTGAAGACTTTCTTGATGGCCAACAAAGTCATACCTGAAGAGTAAAAACAAAACATTTTTTTTCCTCAATTTGACACCAAACTATTTGTTCTAGTTGTTAATTTTGGGAGATATGTCCTTACTCAATGAGGCAGGGGTGGCACAGGCGATACATCTGCCTCCAGTGGGGCTCAAATGGTGCATGAGTCTGTGTTCCTGGGTCCAGTATGTACTGAATAAAGTTATAGAATGAAGGTTGAAGACCCTGTTTCCTTGCCACATTATAGTTCACCGTTAAATTACGCTGTTTTTTAAAACGTTGCAAGATGACTCTAACGTAGCCGTCATAGAAGTACTGATCATATTTCTGCATCTTGTCCCTGTAGGCGGAGATGAGGCGCACAAATGGATCACGGACAAACAGGAACTTAGTGTAGTGCTTTAGTTTTGCCTGCAGGACAAATAAACAAACATCAATCCTCTATTTAAAAAATGTTTCAGGGGATTCCTACCCCGAATTTAAACTGGTCAGCCTTTGATGCGTCTCTGTTGTATTGCATGAGGATTCCATCTCACGACGATCAGTTACTTTACATTTTAGACACTCCATTACGTCTCCTGTCCATCCCCCCTCCCTCCTGGCTCCTAGCGGAGTGGTTTTTCCTTGCTCTCCCCCCTGTCATAGCCAAAACTTTAGCAATCAGGCCCCATGCCCTCTCCTTCCTCAGGGCACGTCACTGTAAATATGAAATAACATTTTATGAAGCTTTATTTTGAAAGTATGATGAAAGTTTTTGTTTTGAAACCTGCCCAGGTTTCCTGTTTTTCCAGCTTTTTTACTGCAAAATTGACGCATTGACAGACCGGAAACAGAACTCCTGCATAAATGTTGCGTAGCGGCGGGCCAGATTTCAGACGCAGACGTGATGGAGGCGATGAAAACATTCTGATTGATAAATGAATGTTGTATTTTTGTGCAAACACAACAGAGACGCACCGGACCAATGGAAATTAGCTTTAAGTGTTTCTGCACAAACTGACCTTTCTCTCTGGCATTGGAAATTGTCTTAGGAGCTTGAATCTATCAAAACGGTGAACCCAGTTATGTTCGAAGGACATGGGGTCTGGATATGGTTCATCATGATTTAGAGCAATTAAAGTCCTTTTCCAGTTGGTACATGCCACCTGCAGAAAACATTTAAAAAGTAAGAGTTGCATACTGGTTTATCAAAGTTTTTTTTTTTTTCAATTAACTTTATATTTTTTTCTTCTTTTACAGAAATATTGTTTATAGTTTACTCTCTACACATAGCTTAAAAACAAAGTTATCCAAAAAATAAAAAATCTACATTTGGCCCAGAAGAGATTTTTGTTTTCCTAAACATTAACTAGTTTGATTTATCTTGAAACAAAAATGTCATCTGTCCAGGGTATACTTCTCGCTATTTCCAAATATTTTCATTTGCTTTCAGACGTTTTTATGCACAATTTCAATTTGTAAAGTTCTATCCTGCATAAATATCTTTAGAAAAACCGCAGAGTAAAAACAGATCTTTTTAATATGGCACTCTATTATATGCCTTTATGAATGTGAGCAAGCACAGATGATGCGTCACCTTAGGAATGTAACAATAGATGATGCCGTGTTCGTCATCCACAATAAAATTTTTCAAGTCGATCTTATTCAAGTCAACCAAACTTTGGTTCACGCCACCACAATGCTTCCTCAGAAGATCCTTTCTTAGTCTTTGCTGTTCTGAAGATTTCGGGGCTGCAAACACAAGAAGTGCATATCTTTAAAAAAATCCTTGATTTAAAAGTCCAAGTCTTGATCATCTTTTGATCTGTTTTCAAAGCATTCCCAGTGATCTTTTTATTATGATTATGCCAAAAATCACAAAATCTTTGTCATTTTCTAGGACATAGTTCCTGGAAAGCGGCAGGAGTTTATTAGAAATTTGCCTCTGAGTCGTGGGCGGCGCTGTTGGTGTGGAGTAAGCCTGCCCTCACACCCCGTCATCCATCTGTGTTTACACTCCCTCCTAGTTTACAGCGCCTTACACCCTCAGCCTAACATTACCAGTGTCATAATATCCCTTCATCATCCAAAAAATACAAGAAGATGTTTACAAAAAACACATTTTTATCAGTGCTTTACAAAAATAATTTATTCATCTGTGCTAAATTTAGATTTAGCTGCTGAAGTTTAGCTTTGAAGTGAAATGATGAATATATGACATACGAAATGAATCAAAATTGATAATATATTACTTTTTTTTCTTTCTTTACGAAAAGAAAATAAAACTTCAGCGCTTTCAAATCTCTGACTGGCACAGCTCAGTATTTACTGAAAATTCTTGTTATTTTCTCCCTCATTCAGTAAAATACATAAGACAAGGATATGAAACATTTCTGGTTTTTTGAACTTTTGACAAAAAAGCAAAGGATTTAAAAAAAAAGAAAAACTCCTACCTATGTTTAGCTGATAAAAATCGCATCCATGAATTGTCAAAGTGATAAAAATCATGGGTCCCAGCAGCAGAAAGACAGCCATGAATTCCTTGTTTGATCTCATGTTGTTTTAGTCTGCAGCCCTCTTCTAATGAAGTAGAAACAGACATGCAAACAGTAAATATGCTCCACCTTGATGGCAGTAGGTTTCCAAACTTCAAGAGTAAGACTTCTTACCCAACTTTAAATCTGTGAAGAAATTCCAAATAAAATATTTAAATACAAGTAGGTTTATGTCAGGACAAAAGAAAAAAACAAAAGAACAATTGGGAAGCTGGTGATGCAATATTCCAAACGTCCTGTGAGGGCTGCCACTTCTCTTCTGGTAATCCTCTTCAGCAAAGAGCAGTTCAGGAAAGCAGCACAGGGAAGATGTTCATTAAGACTTTGAGCTGCAATACGGGAACTCAAAGCATGAAAGGTAATTTTCTGCAGCTATGGGTGGGGCTTGGTCAGTCTAGTTACTCTAAATTACTCTCGATCACAGGTCTTTGTGTAGAGCTTTTGCAGCTTCACTAAGAATAAACTTCAAGCAAAAAATAAAAAGCTACTTTGGCACATATGAATAATGATTCCATCCGCTCTTTTAGACACCAAATAAGTAAGCCTACAGACTTCCTCAGATTAACCTTTTTGGGGGAATGGACCTGCTCACAGGTTGCTGTAGTGTTGTTGAACCCTTCAGATGCTCCTTTCATTGAGAATCTTTGGGTGAACCTAGACAGGCATTTTAAAGTTGACAAACAGGTCAATGCCAGCGACGTGGAGTCTGAGGAAGGAATCAAGCTAAAAAAACAAAAATACATGAATAAAATGAAATGATTAGACTTTTTTTATTAGAAGTTAATATCATAAATCAATTTTTAGACATGTCTATTGTATGATTACTTTTTTCAATGTGGGTTTTCATCATTTTTTAATTTAAAAAAAGTATTTAATTTACGCATTTCCTGTTGAAATACACAAAAAGGTGAGGCACCGACAACTATACTGCCTCCTCTGCGACTGAATTTTCAAACCTTTTGCAAAAGGGCAGAGATGAAAAAAACACAACTTGTGAAGCTTAGTGGTTCTTGCTCTCACTGTCTTCAAGACAGAAATGTTTGTCTTTATTTTCCAGCAAGGCAAATTGTAAACATGCAAAAGACATCATTAGACTTTGTGTTTTTGTCTAGTCTGCATTGCAGGTGTCGGGATTCCATAAGCACTCCAGCACAGAAAGAAAACAGACCAGAAGTCACAGACAGCCCTGTTGCTGACCTCGGCACAATCCTTATATGGTAGTGCAGGCAGGACACAAGCATATTTCACAATACAGTATCCATGCATATGTAGAATCCATTAAGTGCATAATCAAAAGAGCATAACAAAGAGCTGTAAAAGAAAAAAGTCTGGAATAAGATTCACGAGATTTGCACCGCTACAACATTTCAGACAAAGCCTCTTCCAACTGTAGGTTGCGGTCATATGCTAGTAAACGGTAGGGAAAAAAGACAAAGCCCCTCCCTGCTTGTCCAGTGTGTAAATGAAGGCTAACTGAAAATCCAAGAACATGCTCGGTGTAAACATAGCGCATACCATAACTCTTTAATGGAATTACTGGTATTCCACAATTCAGACGCGGAGAAAAGCAGCCTTGCGCTGACAGAGTTGCATATAAACGTGAATCTGCTGATTCTGTTTCATTGAAAAGCGGTTTTGTATCAAAATGCAACACTTTACGATCTCTGCATCAGAATCTGCTGATTTACATTGATCGTGTAAACAGTTGAGGAATTACGGTATTTCAAAGAGCCTTTGTTATATACCTCAGCGGTCCCCAACCCCCGAGCCTCGGACCAGTACCGGTCCGTGAGTCATCTGGTACCAGGCCGCAGAGAAAAATTGAATCACTTACATGAATTCCATTTTATTTAATTTAGAATCTGAAAGATGTTTTATTTTGAGAAATTTCCCAATTCTCTGTTACATCCGTCTGTGTCACTCTTGACGCATGCCAAGGCGCTCTTCTCGGTCACGTGATAGGTTACCGCAAAAATAAAACCCAGGAACTAGCAAAATGAATAAAAAACAATCGTCTTTTGAAAGTTTCTTTGCAAAGGGGAAAAGGCCCAGCCAGGAAACAGAAGAGCAGCCTTCCACTTCCAAAAAAAAGAAAGCTACATTTAAGATACAATACTTCTTTTTTGTACCATGAGTGTGGGAAGGGGGAAGGAAGATGACACCTGTGCCATGTACTATGTCATGCATGTCAAGATAATAGCTCAGGGTTCGATATTGTCACTACTCTGTTACTCATTTATTGAAGTGTAGCGACAAAAAATCCTCTGCCTACAAATTCAAGACCGGTCCGTGGAACCTATGAGTGACGTCATAAATGGACAATGGCTTTGAAAAGGTTGGGGACCGCTGATGTAGGTGACATCTCCAGTGTTGAAGAGATTGTTCCTGGGTTGTCCTCATACTCTCCTGTCTGAATCTAATTATATTCATCCATACCTTCAGAAAGTTATTCTGTACTGCATACATTTTCTTGTTTTCCATTAAATAGTTCCTACACAGAAACAGTCTCACACAGTGCCCTGTAGTATTGTGCCTGCAGAGTTTGCATCACAATAAATTCGGAACTGTAAATCAATGACATTGATTGTTTCTCTTCTGTAGGAATGTTTGACTGGTGCTCAGACTGGCAATATGGGGCTTTCTTTTCTGACATAACAGTTATTTAGTTGTCTAGTTAGTAATAGTCGACCCACTCCAATCATATTTTCATCTTCTGTAAAAGTGTTCCCAGTGGGCAGGACTGTTAGCGCAGGGCGACCCCGCCCCCCTTCTCCCCTCATTGCTTAAAGCTTGGAGCTGGGAGCTTGTGCATATTCATATTCATATTTTCTATGTGACAAATACGATCTTTTTCAAACTTCCTTTTTTGTCTGCTCCTGATTCACAACAGTTTGAGTAAAGAAATATTCAGAAATGTGATTTGAAGTGTTATCGTCTTTATCTGTCCTCCATCGTGAGAAAAATTCTACCAGAGCATGTCAACACTAAAAACACCATGTTCATCATTTGGTGGATCTCTCATGATTATTAGGAGGCTTTATTTAAAAATAAATCAGCTTGGCATAAACATCAGTATTTTTAAGAGCATTTCTCACAACTTTAGCTTCCCCATCAGGTTCTCCTATCGTAGTTTCTTTGAACCTTTAGCACTTTGTCTCCATAAAGCTCATACTAGCCTTCATCATCATGGATCATGGATGATGTTATCATGGATCAGTGATAAAATCATCAATTAATCAGAAAAAACCTCCAAGAACAACTCCTGGGCCCATAACCTCTTAAATTTCACCAGCTATGAACTCAAGGCGAAAAAGCAACTTATGGAGAAAATAATCTTATTTAGCCTTTTGACATTTATTAAGAACAAAAATGATCAGCTTTCTTCAGTAAAACATATTTCTCATAGACTGACAGCCCCTACATCCCTGTTCTTCAAAAGCCAGCGTGCCCTAGTGATGACAAAACAAACTCACATTTTGCAATGATGCACAAACCACATTTTCAGCTTGAGGCCACGCATCTAAATCTTTCAACCCTTCAACCTGCCTCCACGTGGCTTTGCGATGTAAACACATTTTGTTCTGTGGAAATGCAATAAAAACAGCACCACCCTTTCTATTATCACTTCAGTTTTTTTACGCAATTAAAAAATAAAAGACAGTTGAAAATGAAAATGAAAGACTACAAATAGGATTTCACCTGTACATTTGTACCAAACACTGTTGTGATTACAGAACTTATGACACTGACATTTAACAAGTATCTCATTGTGGTAAAAGAAAGCATTACATTTGGCAATGATACACAACTCGAGTCCAAAAAATGAAATCTCTCAACAAGCTGCCTGTGTGAGGCTGTAAACAAATTTACTTTATAGAGCTGTAATAACAACTCTCTCAACCTTTCTTTCATGTCACGCTTTAGTTTCTTCATGCAATCTTAAAAGAAGACATGCAGTGGAAATTAAAGTCTTATACAAACAGGACCCAACCTACATGGTAAATTAATGTAGGTGTTCTTCATTCGTAAAAACAAAACAAAAAAACAAAGAAACATTTTAAATCAGGTGCTCTTTTATTGGCTGACAGAGTTATCTGATATCTACCCATCTGGGGCAAAACGAAGCCCTTCTTCTCTTTACAGGTGAGGGTATGTCAGTTTCTGTTTCAAACCAGTGTTATACCTGTCTGTCTGTGACACTAGATTTATATCTGATCTGCTTGTTGAACGTGTTCTTTATCAGGATTCATGGTCAAAAGAAGGTAATGATGTACTAAAATGTGGCATTAAAGGGAAATCACAATTTGTTCTCGAGGATATTCCTACTTCTTAGCCCTTGAGGGGACCTTGAAGGTTAAAGGCCATCCCACACAGCCACTACGTACATTTTGCAGATATTGCAGAGATGAAAATTGATGATACGAGAATATACGTAGAAAAAGTGAGACATGGCTAGTCTAAAAAAAGTTATGGTCTTTACATGAAATTTTCACAGAACCACGTTAAAACCCTGGAAGATGTAGGCATAAACCACGCAAAGAACACGTAAATCAAAGTAGAACATTCACCGTGCCTAATTATTGCGCTGTTTACATGCAATTTATTAGTAATTGAAATTAACCCTTGTGCTATCTTAGATGACCCCACCCTTACATTGACGTGTTCTCCCTACCATGATAAAGGTGGAAACATTTCATGTAATCCATTGAACCAGTGAAGATCACAAATCATTGAAAAAGAGGGTTCAGTCTAGTGGGTCTAGATGACCCAACTCCCAACGGTAAAGTGCCTAGGATAGCACAAGTGTTACGCAATTTTAACGTGATTTGTGCACCATATACGCCATATAAAAGTTATACATTGGTGGTAAAGCGTGAAGAGACCGGTAGACATGTGAAACGGTCATGGAATGCCACAAATTTCTGTACGCAAAAATCACGCACATTTGTGTAAGATGTACGTAATAATTGCGCATAAACTACATAAAATACACATAGACTGGGTAATTCTCAACTGACCAAAAATTTTGAACAGCTCAAAATCAAATTCATGTAAAGACCAGTTGGCTGAAACCCTCAATGGTCATCTGCGCACACGACTGACGAGCACAAGAAAAACTTGTGAATTACGTATATCATGCATGTGTCAAAAAACACTGAAATTGTATATGTGGAAAATGCGCAAGGTGTACATAGTGGCTGTGTGACACGGTCTTCAGACAGAAGCAATGTTGCAAGAATCACACTATTTCTGACTTTAGGAACTTTTCTAAAAGTAAAATCTTCTGTTCACAGTCAGCCTGTCAGGCTGTCTTAATACTACTTAGCCTGATGTACCTGCATTTTGCAAACATTCCACAAACCTCCGATGGCATTATTATACCTAGAAAACCTATGAGATTAACTGTAGGAACTAAATAAATCTAAAATTTTATAACTTTCAACTAAAACTAGATTAACTTTTCAAGTAAGCAGAAAAGGCCCACACCAATAAACAAACAGAAAGTTGGCTCACTGCTCTCATGGATGCACACTTAACCCTTGTGCTACCCTATGGGGTCAAGATGACCATTGACGTGTTCTCCTACCATGATAAAGGTGGATAAAGGTGGAGAGGATTTCATGTAATCCATGGACACCAGTGAAGATCACAAATCATTGAAGAAAAAAGGTTCAGCGCACTGTCTCGTGGGGTCTAGATGACCCCACTCCCAATGTAAAAGTGCCTAGGATAGCACAAGAGTTATGCTTATAAAACCAAATTGCTCTTGGAACATTGCCTTTGGCTGCCCTGTTTGCTTCTGTTTAAAACTTATAATTTAACTACTCAAAAAACAGTGGTGAACTTGTGAGCAACACCTCAGTCCAATCTTCAGAACAGGTCTGATTCACATGTTTGGTTTGACAACGGATGCCCAACATGCTGTATTTATCCGGGATTGGAACTGGCAGAGGAAGACCTTGGCTTGGGCCCCCTCATTGCTACATTTGGATACTCAAAGTGTAAAATGAGTAAATTCTCTTCTAATTTAAAACAATGCATACAATGAACTAGGATTTTAGAAATCAAAAAAATAAAAGTGTACCACGATTTATAGACAAAAAAGAGCACACACTTCTTTTCGGATTCAAATATGCAAACATAACAAGTTGACATTAAAACAAGTACAGGAGCAAATTGTAAATACAAGTTCCCTTTAGATCTCTTTGATAAACTAATGGTGGTTTTTTAATATTTTTTGTATTCACACACTCCCTGCAAACTGTCCCTCTGAAATTGTTGGCAAATTAAGTATTTTGGTGTGAATGCAACACAACTGTACAGGCAGCCATTTAATGTGTGTTGCAAGTTAAACCAGGTTGAGCTTCAACCATTTTGGGATTCAGGTTTGGCAGAGACCTTAAACCAGAGGGCGTCTGGTTGTAAAGAGACCAAATAGCCCCAAACTGGTTCAACGCCAAGAGCCATCAACGTACCATGCCAGAGCTGACTTGGTAGTAGTTCAATTACGTTGGTTTTTACCATTGTTGAACCAACTGACAACCATTTTCTGGAGAGTATTACCCTTAATTCTATGGTGCAATTAAAACAGGAAACACCATGCTAATAGAAAAAGTACTTCCAGTAAACTTTTCCCTTAATGTTGCCAACTTTATTCTCCAGCTGTGTCACTGTTGCATTTTATGTTTGTTTCTTACTTGTCCTGTTCCAACCGGTTGGGGCAGATAACTGCCATTACACGGTAATGCCTTAGACAGAGGAAAGACAAGAGTTGTTAATTAACATATTGAAAAAAAGAATGATAAAAAAGACTAAATTTTCCCATAAATTATGTGATAATTATTTATTTGTATTCGTTTCTGAATTATTCTGACTCAAGTCTATTTTACAGTTACGTATGACCAACTCATCACAGACAGCCTACATGGCTTGGCTGAGTGTCATTTGACTTTTTCACTGATGTGTCAAACTCTTTCATGTAAAGCACACCTTTGTTGCACGCAACCAAACTGCCTTCTGCCAGCAGGTGTGGCCTCAAAAGGGCTGTTTGGAAATCCCCAGGTATATCATCATCGGGTTAATCATAATAATGTCTTGCGTTTTATATCACACACAATAGTCTGCTTTCATTATTTGAAAAAAGAAACATGTTGGTTTCGCCATGTTGTCAAAAGGTCCAACATTTTTTTTGGTATGAATTGTGGAACTGGGAAAGTAAAAACAAGAAGTTTGAAAGTTAAAGACCATAAAGTCTTTGTCTTTATTTAAAGTATCTAACCGATGCAAGAAAAGCTTTGAAAAGATAGAGGACCGGCAGGGTTTTGAAATTGGTTTATTTGAAACAATCAAATAAATTGCTTGATTGGGAGTGGGCAGAAATCATGGTTGGCCGTTTAAAAAAGCTTCTAGAAGTGATGTAGGTACTACTATTGGTGAGTCTTAAGCCTTCTGCTCCACTTAATTCTGAAGGGTCCATTTTTAGAGAAATAGATCAATGTACTTCTTTGTTTTCCGAGCTTTATAACCGAGCTGGCATCTGGCTCAAAACTGTTCGGCTGGATAGCTCCAATATTGCTTGCCATTTTTGTTACACCGGTAATATTTTTTATTTATTTATTTTTAAATGGTTTATTCCAAGCAATCAATTAAGAGTAATACACAAAAAACATTACATTCATCAGTTATACATTCATACAATGACGTATCAAACTTGGGATAATTATATATTAAATCAAAGATTGCTTGAAAGGGAGTGGAAGGAAGTGAATTTATATAATCCCACCCTTAACCATTTTATTACATGATTTATCATTATCTGGTTCATAAATTTTATCAGACAGAATTAAAAATCCTTAAGTATCAATAAAGCTCATGACAAAGATGAATTCCTTAAATTTATATGTAAAAAATAGACATTTTAGGTTGGGTGGTGTGATGGCTTGTAGCAGGAAAGAGTGCAAACAGAAGGATGTTGGGAACTAGGTAGGCTGCCGCTCTGCAAAAACTATTCCATAGAAAACAAAACAGTTTCTTTTCAATTTTGGCTATAAACAGCATTATCATAATTAAAATAACACTGGGAACGCTTTGAAAATAGATTAAAAGATGATTGGAGTGGGTCTTCAACCGTTACAGTGGAAGCTAAAAACCCAATGTAACCTCCTCCAACTTTGGCAAATACATACAGCTAAATTAGACAATAAAACTGTAATAAACATAAATCCACCATGTATGCAATTTCATTAGCAGCATCCTCGTATCATCAAACAGCCAGTCAAAATCCATATTACACAGAGCAGGCTTTGTACATGGGAACAACTGTCACAATAAATCCATGTTCTGAGAGGAACCTTTGATATTGAACGAGTAAATCTTTATTTATATAGTACTTTACGACACCTTCAGGGTACCAAAGTGCTTTAAATTTAAAGACAGACAAAAAATTAAGAAAAAGCAGCATAAAACTACAGAAATAAGCCAGAAAATACGTGAAAGACAGATAAGAATGCAATAAAACAAATACAAGACAATAAAATGCCACCAACGACTGAGCAGTGTTGGGAGTAACGCTGTTTGGTGCGTTACTTCACAGTTCATTGATGTGGTTTGATTAGCAATCACATAAATTGCTTGATTGGGAGTGGGCAGAAGGAAACTTGGACTGGTTTAACATTTTTATGGACCAGTCTGTATGAAGCTAAAGCTGGTGTGAATTTTAAAGATACCGGTTTCCCTCAAAATTTTAGGGAAAATTTAAGGGGAAATCTAAATGGTGGTAGATCAAATTTAGTGTAAAAAGACAGTTTGGATGAAGATACAATTTAAAAAAGTTGCTGACTTGTGAAAGTCAGAGCGATTGGAGCAATTCTTGTTTTTCCCCCTAAGCGCTTCACAGCAAGACTGTCTTCTGTGTGATGCGGGGAGAGGGGCGGAAGTCCCATTCGAGATCACGACTGGCCACAGAGTCGAGTGGACAAATGCAAGCTGACACTCTCCAAGAAGGAACTAACTAAAGGAACAAATTCATGTTGTGCACTGATACAAAGACATTACCGACGTCCGTCTGAAGCTGTTCAAATCTAACGAAGCACCAAACACAAATCACTGAGCCCCAGTGCGAGTACTCCAGTGACAAAACAGCACCATTGAAACGAGTCAAACTGGATTTTACAGCCAGTAACTCGCACAGGAATGAACAGAATTATTGCAAAGTTATGCAGAGCTGAACTGTCCCATCCCTGCTCAAATACGATCATAATGTACATTGATGACAACATGAAATATGCAGCTAGAAACGTCCTTTCATACAATACTTAAAATGTTTGTTGATACTAAAAAATAATAATAATTTAACATTTCCTACGTTCCTACTGCATGAAAAAAATCATAAATTTAGTTTCTTTTTCATTTAGAGAGAACTTGTTATAATCAAACCATTGTTTAATCAACTTCAATTCTTGTTCAACTACATTCAGCAACAAATCAATATTTTTTCCTGTACAAAAATATTAGTATCATCAGCAAACATAATAAATCTCAATTCTGTTGACCTTAAAAAAGGGGATTTTTGTTTGTTTTTTCTGCTGACAAATGGGATTAAACAGTTTATGCGTATTTTACATAGTTAATATCCAATTTTTATAGAAATCTTATGCAATTGTGTGTGATTGTTGCAGGATGCAAATTTGTGGCTTTCCGAGTATGTTCACATATGTCTAACAGACTTTTCACGCATGTACCACTGACGAATAACTTTTACATCACGCATACGCCACACATATCACCTTCAAATAAGTAATTGACGCATGAAGCACTAATGAATTGCATATACACAGCGCAATAATCACCCACCGTTCATGTTCTACTTTGCTTTACATGCTTTTTGTGTGGTTTATTTGTTCTTCTTCCATGGTTTTAGCATGGTTCATTCATAATACATTTGTGAAAATTTCATGTAAAGACCGCAACCTTTCTCCCTTTTTCCCACGCTTATTCACGTATGACCATTTTTCCTAAGTGCAATATGGGCAAAATGTAGCAGTGGCTGTGTGCCATGGCCTTGACATCAGCTCAGTCATCCAGCAGTTCGGTTGGTCTTCTGTAGCCAAATAGTTGAAAGTCTTTTTCATAGATTTTGTACAGCTTCCTCCTGTCTTCTATTGGTACCCCTTGAAACCAGTCCATAACAGAATTACCAGAAGTCATATTTTCATATGATGGAGGAAACTTAATGGCGTCTTCTAGCTTTAACATCTTCAGCAGCTGCTGAGCATCTTCTTGAAGACTCTCTTGATGGCCAACAAAGTCATATCTGAGAAGAAAGAAAGACCAAATGTTTCATTGCAAACAGTTTTTTGTTAATTAGTTTGATACAAAAGTGAATGTTGTTACTTTTGATAAAAATGTCCATACTCAATGAGGCAGGGGTGGCACAGGCGATGCATCTGCCTCCAGTGGGGCTCAAACGGTGCATATTTCTCTGTTCGTGGGTCAACTATGTACTGAACAAAGTTATGGAACGAAGGTTTGAGATCCGTTTTTTTTGTCCCATTATATTTAACAGGTACATCCTTCTGGTTTTTATAGCGTTGCAAAATGACTCTAACGTAGCCTTCATAAAAGTACTGATCATAATGCTGCATCTTATCCCTGTAGGCGGAGATGAGGCGCACAAATGGATCACGGACGAACAGAAACTTGGTGTAGTGCTTTAGTTTTGCCTGTAAAAGAAATAGATACACATCACACCTCTATTTGAAACTTTTAGGGCATTCCTAGTGTTGCTGCACAAACCAACCTTTCTTTCTGGCATTGGATAGTGCTTCAGGAGTCGGAATCTATCAAATTTGTGAACCCAGTTACCGTTAAAGGACATGGGGTCAGGATATGGTTCATTCTGTTTTAAAGCAATCAAAGTCCTTTTCCAGTTGGTACATGCCACCTGCAGAAAATATAAATAAGTGTTCATGCTAGTGTTTCAAATACTGACACGAAGAGATGTTTTCCTTTTTCATTGTTTCAGTTTGATAGTTTTTCCAGCCAATTACTGAAAATGTTGTATATAACCATGTTTAGCATGTTTTCACCTTCCACACAGTTTAAATATACTTTACAAATAATGGCAAAAGCTATTACTATACATATATATATGCACCAAAAGTCTTGTCGCTTATCCATTTTGTAGAAACAAAAGCGTATAACCTCACTTTTAATGAATCCATTGGTTTTAGAAATGTCTCATATGAAAGCTAAAACCCTCCCAAATTATGGTCAATATAGTAAAATAAAATTGCTTCTCTGAAGAAAGATTGATCATTTAATGAACACAGAAAGGTCACATTTTGGAAAGACAAAAGTTTTGTCGCCTACAGAGAGTAATGCGAAAATTTAACAAATAATTTTACTTAAAAAAAAATATGTTGCATAACATCAGTGAATTAAGTAGTGCTACTGTGAGATCCATATTTAATATCTTGTATGACTTCCATGAGCTTGAAGGACAGCATCCATGCGGTTTGACAATGATTCATACAATTTATCGATGAAGTCATCAGGAATAGCAAAGAAAGCAGTCTTACATGCCTCCCAGAGTTCATCAAGATTCTTTGGTTTGGTCTTCCATGCTTCCTCTTTCATTCTACCCCAGACATGCTCAATGATGTTCATGTCTGGTGACTGGGCTGGCCAGTCCTGGAGCACCTTGATCTTCTTCGCCTTGAGGAACTTTGATGTAGAGATGGAAGTATGCAATAGAGCACCATCCTGCTGCAGAATTTGACCCCTTTTATGGTTGGGAATGTAAGAGGTAGCTAATACTTCTTGATATTTTAGGCTATTGATATTGCCTTCCACCCTGCAAATGTTTCACACACCCCCATACTGGATGTAACCCCAGACCATGATTTTTCCGCCACCAAACTTAACTGTTTTCTGGGTGAATCTTGGGTCCATGCGGGCTCCAGTTGGTCTCCTGCGATATTTGCGGCGGCTGTGATGTAATTCAACTGAAGACTCATCTGAGAAATCCACCTTCTGACACTTTTCCAGCGTCCATCCTTTTAGCAGGCTGTGGGCCTTGGCAAATGCCACACATTTTTTCAATTGCCTTTTGTTTAGTGCTGGTTTCTGGGCACTGATTCGACCATGGAGGCCATTTTGAGACAGAATTCTACAAACTGTTCTGGTTGACACAGGGACTTGAGGTGACCAGGCCTGGTGGAGCGCTGCTGCAGTGGAAAAGGGGCTGGCCTTGGATTTTCCAACCAACAAACGGTCCTCCCGAGCAGTTGTCTTGCGGGGTCAGCCGGACCTGGGCTTGTCAAAAACATCTCCAGTCTCTTCAAATCTCCAATCTCATTGAAGGTGTCAGCCACCTCAGCAGTGGATCTGGTCTTCAGCCTCTTGATAATCAACGCTTTGGTCTCAGGGTGAATCTTAGGCATGTTGTCAGAGGTCAAGTTGCAGTTGATGTGAAGGCCTGGTGTGCTGGAGTTCTTTTTATACACACCCACTAATTGACTGATCAGTAATTGATCACAGGTGAGGCTGTAATCTAGGATTGGGTGCATCATATGACAAGGCGACAAAACTTTTGTCTTTCCAAAATGTGACCTTTCTGTGTTCATTAAATGATCAATCTTTCTTCAGAGAAGCAATTTTATTTTAGTATATTGAACATAATTTGGGAGGGTTTTAGCTTTCATATGAGACATTTCTAAAACCAATGGATTCATTAAAAGTGAGGTTATACGCTTTTGTTTCTACAAAATGGATACGCGACAAGACTTTTGTCAGGGACTGTAAGGTGACTAATTATATATATGTATATATACATATATATAATGTTTCAATCATGTTTCAACTTTATTATAAAGCAACTCAAAAATGTTAATTTGCTATGGTGTTTTTGCATCAAAATCCAAAAGACACCAAAAATATATGCCCCCTCTGGTTTGAGACACTTTCATTATTTGGCCACGAGGTTTTTTATGCCCCAAAATTAATGTCCGTCATCAACAAACATTTACTTTTGCATTTAGGTATTTTTATGTATGACTCAAACCTCCAAACTTCTATCCATACGTTTTAAACTGGAAAAAGGAACAGGTTAACATTTCTCACATTTTTTTTACATTGAGTAAGAACAGATGATGCGTCACCTTAGGAATGTAACAGTAAATGATGCCGTGTTGGTCGTCCACAATGAAGTTATTAAAGTCAATATTATTCAAGTTAAGCAAACTTTGGTTCACGCCAGCACAGTGTTTACTCAGAAGATCCTTTCTTAAGCTTTGCTGTTCTAAAGATTTCGGTGCTGTAAACACACAAAAAGACATATTAACTTTGCAAAATGATTTATTCCCTTTTACTAAATTCAGTTTTAGATCTGAAGTAAAATGATGATGAATATCTGACTTGCAAACAGAAGCAAATTAGTCAAGTTAAATAAACAAAAAACTACAGAGCAATTAAAGCTTTCACTGGCTGGGCTCAATTTCATACATTAAATCACGCAATACAACAAAATAACACACAAAAGAAAGATTCATACTTATATTTTGCAGATGAAAATCCCATCCATAAATTGTCAAAGTGAGAAAAACCATGGGTCCCAACAGCACAAAGACAGTCAAGAATTCTTTGTTTAACCCCATATTGTTTGCAATACACTTCTACTGATCCAAAAAAGAAGAAAAACGCACAATTAGAAAGAAGTAAAAGTGAAACAAGTCAAAGTTAAATTTCCCTATAAAAATTTACATTTTTTCCACATGCCATTGATTTACTTTTACAAACTTAAATATTCCTTACCTGGTTGAGAATCTGTGGAGAAAAAAAAAAAATACACGAATGTTTGTGTCAAAACAAAAGAAAAAAATTCTTCATCTGACATATGAGGCAAAAAAGCCACGAAAGGCAACCGCTTCTCTTTTTTTAACCCTCCTCAACAGAGAGACACTGAGGAAAGCAGCATTGGGAGGGAATTAATTGAGTGTTTGAGCTGACATACAGGAAGTAAAAGCATGTCAGGTAATTTTTACGCAGCTGTAGGTGTGCCTCCTTAAATCCAGTTGAATTATTCTTGATCATTTAAGACTTATTGTTGAGCTATTTCAGCTTTGCTGGTGAAGAATTTCAAACTAAAAGGTGACATATATGGACTATTTTCATGAATGATAACAAACTCGCCATCCTATTGCTTGAATCCAGAATGGAAATAGGCGATTGGAGAAGAGGCAAAGCTTTTTTTTTAACCATCTATAAAGTTACAATAAAGCTGCACCACTCTATCTTTTACGTCACAACCCAACTTCTCCATGCAATAGAACAAACCCATGAAGTATAAATCAACCGATAAACTAGAAAAACCCTTTGTAAGTGACATATTAGCTGCTCCTTTGGGGTTGATAGGGGTTTTATCTGATCGCTATGCACCAAAACATAAATAGCAAAGTCAAACCGTGTGCCTTCCTCTCTATGTAGGTGAGGGCGTGACAGTTGCCGTGGCAACCCAATGTTGCGTTCGTCTTTGATCCTTCATTTGAATCTGATCTGCCTGTTGAAAACAACATGTGTCAGGCTGATTAGTGAAAAGACTATAATTCTCACCCTCAATTCTTGTCAGGTTTACTCCTACCCCTTGAAAATGGGTTAAATGATAGGGCAGACCTGTAACAATCAGTTACAGGTCCGCTTTAAGGAACATTTTTAAGTTTTGTCCTGAAATATTAAGATCACTGTTATGTCCTCAAAACCGTAGGTGTCGGGCCAATGTGGACCACAAGACAAAAAGGAGAAGGAGAGGGAAGGAGCATAGTTAAAAAAAAAAAAAAATTAAATAAATAGACGCAAACATGGCCTGTATTTCTACACTAAAGCAAAATTAAAGCATCAACGACTTCTTTACAAAAGGGATTCAAAGCATACAAATGTTGCCTCGTTTCCACTGAGCTGCATGGTCTTGTCCAGTCCAGTGTAAAATGGAGCCATTAAGGTGGACTGAACCATACCATTTTCAGGCCCAGATTGGTTGGAAAATGGGATATACTGGTATACCGCCTTGCTACTTTCCTCGAGGGCCCAAAGTGAGTCACAGTCCAACTCCCACATCTGCTGCCAAACACTGCACCAAACTATAACCACCAGAGGCAATGTGAGGTTCAGTGTTTTGCTCAAGGACCCGGTACTACTTCTGAGGCGCCGCTTGAGTGGCAGCCTGTTGCGGCAGCTCCCGGTTACGCTGTAACCATTTATCTATTTATCTATTCTTATCTATTCTTTATCTGTTTTCTATAGTGTACGATTGTGTTTTGCACTATGGAGACCAAACTCGTAGAGTTTGCTCTGTTCCTTTTTATTTTTTACACACTTTTTGAACTCACATCTGGGAACTCCGCACGTAACCACGGTGACGGTCCCATTGTTTAAACCAGAGATCAGCTGTTAGCATTATGCGACGCGCCGATGCTACATCGAGAAAGGCCTGAGGTTCCTCGAGAGTTAAGACGGAGAAGACGGGGAACCCGAGCTGGAGCTCTGTGTCGGGCTAAAACGAGACGGTATAGACCCACAGTGCTGTCCATCGTCATGGGGAATGTAAGATCGCTTCCTAACAAGATGGATGAGATAACCACTCTTACCTGGCATCAGAGGGAATTCCGGCAAGCTAGCATCATGGTGTTTACGGAGACATGGCTAACACCGCTAAACATCGGACACGGTGATGACTGTGGACGGATTTCAGCTGATGCGAGCGGACAGAACAAAGGAGAGCGGTAAGAGGAAGGGAGGAGGACTGGCAGTATTTGTGAACAACAGATGGTGTAAATCCACTCACATCACTGTTAAGGAGCAGATGTGTAGCAAGGACATTGAACTGCTAGCCGTTAGCATGAGGCCATTCTACCTGCCGAGGGAGTTTTCACATGTCATCGTGATTGCTACATACACCCCCCCCCCTCTGCTAATGGCGATGAAGCGTGTGATGTCCTGCACTCTGTGGTGAATAGACTTCTAACCCAGAGTCCTAATGCCCTTCTCCTCATCTCTGGAGATTTCAACCATGCTCCTCCATCATCCACACTTCCAACACTCACCCAATATGTCTCATGTCCCACCAGAGACAACAGAACATTGGACTTACTGTACGCCAACTCCAAGGAGGCATATACTTCAATTGCACTGCCCCCCCAGGAAGATCTGACCACAACCTGGTTCATCTCCTGCCTGTATACAAACCCTGTGTAAGCAGGCAACCAGCTGTCCACCGCATAGTCAGGACATGGACTGATGAGACCAAGGAGACTCTGAAGGACTGTTTTGACACCACAGTGTGGGAGGAACTGTGTAGTCCACATGGGGAGGACATTGACTGTCTAACAGATTGCATAACGGACTATATCAACTTCTGCGTGGAGAACACCGTACCCACTAGGAAAGTACGCTGCTTCTCCAACCGTAAACCATGGATTACTCCTGAGATAAAAGCTCTCCTGAAGGGGAAGAAGAGGGCCTTTAAATCAGGCAACAAAGAGGAGCTGAGGGCTGTACAGAAGGAGCTGAGACGCAACATCAGACAGGGAAAGATGAGCTACAAAAGGAAGTTGGAGGAGAAGCTGCAGCAGAACAACGTAAGCGGGGTGTGGCGAGGGCTGAGGACTATCACTGGATGCAATGAGCCCAGCACTCAGGCTGAGGGGACCAGACGTGGGTCATTGACCTGAATCTTTTTTTCAATTATAAAACCAAATTGCTCTTGGAACATTGCTTTTGGCTGCCCTGTTTGCTTCTGTTTAAAACTTATAATTTAACTACTCAAAAAACAGTGGTGAACTTGTGAGCAACACCCCAGTCCAATCTTCAGAACAGGTCTGATTCACATGTTTGGTTTGACAACGGAGGCCCAACATGCTGTATTTATCCGGGCTTGGAACTGGCACAGGAAGACCTTGGCTTGGGCCCCCTCATTGCTACATTTGGATACTCAAAGTGTAAAATGAGTAAATTCTCTTCTAATTTAAAACAATGCATACAATGAACTTGGATTTTAGAAATCAAAAAAATAAAAGTGTAGCACGATTTATAGACAAAAAAGAGCACACACTTCTTTTCGGATTCAAATATGCAAACATAACAAGTTGACATTAAAACAAGTACAGGAGCAAATTGTAAATACAAGTTCCCTTTAGATCTCTTTGATAAACTAACGGTGGTTTTTTAATATTTTTTGTATTCACACACTCCCTGCAAACTGTCCCTCTGAAATTGTTGGCAAATTAAGTATTTTGGTGTGAATGCAACACAACTCTACAGGCAGCCATTTAATGTGTGTTGCAAGTTAAACCAGGTTGAGCTTCAACCATTTTGGGATTCAGGTTTGGCAGAGACCTTAAACCAGAGGGCGTCTGGTTGTAAAGAGACCAAATAGCCCCAAACTGGTTCAACGCCAAGAGCCATCAACGTACCATGCCAGAGCTGACTTGGTAGTAGAGCACAACAGCCATTACAGTTCAATTACGTTGGTTTTTACCATTGTTGAACCAACTGACAACCATTTTCTGGAGAGTATTACCCTTAATTCTATGGTGCAATTAAAACAGGAAACACCATGCTAATAGAAAAAGTACTTCCAGTAAACTTTTCCCTTAATGTTGCCAACTTTATTCTCCAGCTGTGTCACTGTTGCATTTTATGTTTGTTTCTTACTTGTCCTGTTCCAACCGGTTGGGGCAGATAACCGCCATTACACGGTAATGCCTTAGACAGAGGAAAGACAAGAGTTGTTAATTAACATATTGAAAAAAAGAATGATAAAAAAGACTAAATTTTCCCATAAATTATGTGATAATTATTTATTTGTATTCGTTTCTGAATTATTCTGACTCAAGTCTATTTTACAGTTACGTATGACCAACTCATCACAGACAGCCTACATGGCTTGGCTGAGTGTCATTTGACTTTTTCACTGATGTGTCAAACTCTTTCATGTAAAGCACACCTTTGTTGCACGCAACCAAACTGCCTTCTGCCAGCAGGTGTGGCCTCAAAAGGGCTGTTTGGAAATCCCCAGGTATATCATCATCGGGTTAATCATAATAATGTCTTGCGTTTTATATCACACACAATAGTCTGCTTTCATTATTTGAAAAAAGAAACATGTTGGTTTCGCCATGTTGTCAAAAGGTCCAACATTTTTTTTGGTATGAATTGTGGAACTGGGAAAGTAAAAACAAGAAGTTTGAAAGTTAAAGACCATAAAGTCTTTGTCTTTATTTAAAGTATCTAACCGATGCAAGAAAAGCTTTGAAAAGATAGAGGACCGGCAGGGTTTTGAAATTGGTTTATTTGAAACAATCAAATAAATTGCTTGATTGGGAGTGGGCAGAAATCATGGTTGGCCGTTTAAAAAAGCTTCTAGAAGTGATGTAGGTACTACTATTGGTGAGTCTTAAGCCTTCTGCTCCACTTAATTCTGAAGGGTCCATTTTTAGAGAAATAGATCAATGTACTTCTTTGTTTTCCGAGCTTTATAACCGAGCTGGCATCTGGCTCAAAACTGTTCGGCTGGATAGCTCCAATATTGCTTGCCATTTTTGTTACACCGGTAATATTTTTTATTTATTTATTTTTAAATGGTTTATTCCAAGCAATCAATTAAGAGTAATACACAAAAAACATTACATTCATCAGTTATACATTCATACAATGACGTATCAAACTTGGGATAATTATATATTAAATCAAAGATTGCTTGAAAGGGAGTGGAAGGAAGTGAATTTATATAATCCCACCCTTAACCATTTTATTACATGATTTATCATTATCTGGTTCATAACTTTTATCAGACAGAATTAAGAATCCTTAAGTATCAATAAAGCTCATGACAAAGATGAATTCCTTAAATTTATATGTAAAAAAAAGACATTTTAGGTTGGGTGGTGTGATGGCTTGTAGCAGGAAAGAGTGCAAACAGAAGGATGTTGGGAACTAGGTAGGCTGCCGCTCTGCAAAAACTATTCCATAGAAAACAAAACAGTTTCTTTTCAATTTTGGCTATAAACAGCATTATCATAATTAAAATAACACTGGGAACGCTTTGAAAATAGATTAAAAGATGATTGGAGTGGGTCTTCAACCGTTACAGTGGAAGCTTAAAACCCAATGTAACCTCCTCCAACTTTGGCAAATACATACAGCTAAATTAGACAATAAAACTGTAATAAACATAAATCCACCATGTATGCAATTTCATTAGCAGCATCCTCGTATCAACAAACAGCCAGTCAAAATCCATATTACACAGAGCAGGCTTTGCACATGGGAACAACTGTCACAATAAATCCATGTTCTGAGAGGAACCTTTGATATTGAACGAGTAAATCTTTATTTATATAGTACTTTACGACACCTTCAGGGTACCAAAGTGCTTTAAATTTAAAGACAGACAAAAAATTAAGAAAAAGCAGCATAAAACTACAGAAATAAGCCAGAAAATACGTGAAAGACAGATAAGAATGCAATAAAACAAATACAAGACAATAAAATGCCACCAACGACTGAGCAGTGTTGGGAGTAACGCTGTTTGGTGCGTTACTTCACAGTTCATTGATGTGGTTTGATTAGCAATCACATAAATTGCTTGATTGGGAGTGGGCAGAAGGAAACTTGGACTGGTTTAACATTTTTATGGACCAGTCTGTATGAAGCTAAAGCTGGTGTGAATTTTAAAGATACCGGTTTCCCTCAAAATTTTAGGGAAAATTTAAGGGGAAATCTAAATGGTGGTAGATCAAATTTAGTGTAAAAAGACAGTTTGGATGAAGATACAATTTAAAAAAGTTGCTGACTTGTGAAAGTCAGAGCGATTGGAGCAATTCTTGTTTTTCCCCCTAAGCGCTTCACAGCAAGACTGTCTCCTGTGTGATGCGGGGAGAGGGGCGGAAGTCCCATTCGAGATCACGACTGGCCACAGAGTCGAGTGGACAAATGCAACCTGACAATCTCCAAGAAGGAACTAACTAAAGGAACAAATTCATGTTGTGCACTGATACAAAGACATTACCGACGTCCGTCTGAAGCCGTTCAAATCTAACGAAGCACCAAACACAAATCACTGAGCCTCAGTGCGAGTACTCCAGTGACAAAACAGTACCATTGAAACGAGTCAAACTGGATTTTACAGCCAGTAACTCGCACAGGAATGAACAGAATTATTGCAAAGTTATGCAGAGCTGAACTGTCCCATCCCTGCTCAAATACGATCATAATGTACATTGATGACAACATGAAATATGCAGCTAGAAACGTCCTTTCATACAATACTTAAAATGTTTGTTGATACTAAAAAATAATAATAATTTAACATTTCCTACGTTCCTACTGCATGAAAAAAATCATAAATTTAGTTTCTTTTTCATTTAGAGAGAACTTGTTATAATCAAACCATTGTTTAATCAACTTCAATTCTTGTTCAACTACATTCAGCAACAAATCAATATTTTTTCCTGTACAAAAATATTAGTATCATCAGCAAACATAATAAATCTCAATTCTGTTGACCTTAAAAAAGGGGATTTTTGTTTGTTTTTTCTGCTGACAAATGGGATTAAACAGTTTATGCGTATTTTACATAGTTAATATCCAATTTTTATAGAAATCTTATGCAATTGTGTGTGATTGTTGCAGGATGCAAATTTGTGGCTTTCCGAGTATGTTCACATATGTCTAACAGACTTTTCACGCATGTACCACTGACGAATAACTTTTACATCACGCATACGCCACACATATCACCTTCAAATAAGTAATTGACGCATGAAGCACTAATGAATTGCATATACACAGCGCAATAATCACCCACCGTTCATGTTCTACTTTGCTTTACATGCTTTTTGTGTGGTTTATTTGTTCTTCTTCCATGGTTTTAGCATGGTTCATTCATAATACATTTGTGAAAATTTCATGTAAAGACCGCAACCTTTCTCCCTTTTTCCCACGCTTATTCACGTATGACCATTTTTCCTAAGTGCAATATGGGCAAAATGTAGCAGTGGCTGTGTGCCATGGCCTTGACATCAGCTCAGTCATCCAGCAGTTCGGTTGGTCTTCTGTAGCCAAATAGTTGAAAGTCTTTTTCATAGATTTTGTACAGCTTCCTCCTGTCTTCTATTGGTACCCCTTGAAACCAGTCCATAACAGAATTACCAGAAGTCATATTTTCATATGATGGAGGAAACTTAATGGCGTCTTCTAGCTTTAACATCTTCAGCAGCTGCTGAGCATCTTCTTGAAGACTCTCTTGATGGCCAACAAAGTCATATCTGAGAAGAAAGAAAGACCAAATGTTTCATTGCAAACAGTTTTTTGTTAATTAGTTTGATACAAAAGTGAATGTTGTTACTTTTGATAAAAATGTCCATACTCAATGAGGCAGGGGTGGCACAGGCGATGCATCTGCCTCCAGTGGGGCTCAAACGGTGCATATTTCTCTGTTCGTGGGTCAACTATGTACTGAACAAAGTTATGGAACGAAGGTTTGAGATCCGTTTTTTTTTGTCCCATTATATTTAACAGGTACATCCTTCTGGTTTTTATAGCGTTGCAAAATGACTCTAACGTAGCCTTCATAAAAGTACTGATCATAATGCTGCATCTTATCCCTGTAGGCGGAGATGAGGCGCACAAATGGATCACGGACGAACAGAAACTTGGTGTAGTGCTTTAGTTTTGCCTGTAAAAGAAATAGATACACATCACACCTCTATTTGAAACTTTTAGGGCATTCCTAGTGTTGCTGCACAAACCAACCTTTCTTTCTGGCATTGGATAGTGCTTCAGGAGTCGGAATCTATCAAATTTGTGAACCCAGTTACCGTTAAAGGACATGGGGTCAGGATATGGTTCATTCTGTTTTAAAGCAATCAAAGTCCTTTTCCAGTTGGTACATGCCACCTGCAGAAAATATAAATAAGTGTTCATGCTAGTGTTTCAAATACTGACACGAAGAGATGTTTTCCTTTTTCATTGTTTCAGTTTGATAGTTTTTCCAGCCAATTACTGAAAATGTTGTATATAACCATGTTTAGCATGTTTTCACCTTCCACACAGTTTAAATATACTTTACAAATAATGGCAAAAGCTATTACTATACATATATATGCACCAAAAGTCTTGTCGCTTATCCATTTTGTAGAAACAAAAGCGTATAACCTCACTTTTAATGAATCCATTGGTTTTAGAAATGTCTCATATGAAAGCTAAAACCCTCCCAAATTATGGTCAATATAGTAAAATAAAATTGCTTCTCTGAAGAAAGATTGATCATTTAATGAACACAGAAAGGTCACATTTTGGAAAGACAAAAGTTTTGTCGCCTACAGAGAGTAATGCGAAAATTTAACAAATAATTTTACTTAAAAAAAAATATGTTGCATAACATCAGTGAATTAAGTAGTGCTACTGTGAGATCCATATTTAATATCTTGTATGACTTCCATGAGCTTGAAGGACAGCATCCATGCGGTTTGACAATGATTCATACAATTTATCGATGAAGTCATCAGGAATAGCAAAGAAAGCAGTCTTACATGCCTCCCAGAGTTCATCAAGATTCTTTGGTTTGGTCTTCCATGCTTCCTCTTTCATTCTACCCCAGACATGCTCAATGATGTTCATGTCTGGTGACTGGGCTGGCCAGTCCTGGAGCACCTTGATCTTCTTCGCCTTGAGGAACTTTGATGTAGAGATGGAAGTATGCAATAGAGCACCATCCTGCTGCAGAATTTGACCCCTTTTATGGTTGGGAATGTAAGAGGTAGCTAATACTTCTTGATATTTTAGGCTATTGATATTGCCTTCCACCCTGCAAATGTTTCACACACCCCCATACTGGATGTAACCCCAGACCATGATTTTTCCGCCACCAAACTTAACTGTTTTCTGGGTGAATCTTGGGTCCATGCGGGCTCCAGTTGGTCTCCTGCGATATTTGCGGCGGCTGTGATGTAATTCAACTGAAGACTCATCTGAGAAATCCACCTTCTGACACTTTTCCAGCGTCCATCCTTTTAGCAGGCTGTGGGCCTTGGCAAATGCCACACATTTTTTCAATTGCCTTTTGTTTAGTGCTGGTTTCTGGGCACTGATTCGACCATGGAGGCCATTTTGAGACAGAATTCTACAAACTGTTCTGGTTGACACAGGGACTTGAGGTGACCAGGCCTGGTGGAGCGCTGCTGCAGTGGAAAAGGGGCTGGCCTTGGATTTTCCAACCAACAAACGGTCCTCCCGAGCAGTTGTCTTGCGGGGTCAGCCGGACCTGGGCTTGTCAAAAACATCTCCAGTCTCTTCAAATCTCCAATCTCATTGAAGGTGTCAGCCACCTCAGCAGTGGATCTGGTCTTCAGCCTCTTGATAATCAACGCTTTGGTCTCAGGGTGAATCTTAGGCATGTTGTCAGAGGTCAAGTTGCAGTTGATGTGAAGGCCTGGTGTGCTGGAGTTCTTTTTATACACACCCACTAATTGACTGATCAGTAATTGATCACAGGTGAGGCTGTAATCTAGGATTGGGTGCATCATATGACAAGGCGACAAAACTTTTGTCTTTCCAAAATGTGACCTTTCTGTGTTCATTAAATGATCAATCTTTCTTCAGAGAAGCAATTTTATTTTAGTATATTGAACATAATTTGGGAGGGTTTTAGCTTTCATATGAGACATTTCTAAAACCAATGGATTCATTAAAAGTGAGGTTATACGCTTTTGTTTCTACAAAATGGATACGCGACAAGACTTTTGTCAGGGACTGTAAGGTGACTAATTATATATATGTATATATACATATATATAATGTTTCAATCATGTTTCAACTTTATTATAAAGCAACTCAAAAATGTTAATTTGCTATGGTGTTTTTGCATCAAAATCCAAAAGACACCAAAAATATATGCCCCCTCTGGTTTGAGACACTTTCATTATTTGGCCACGAGGTTTTTTATGCCCCAAAATTAATGTCCGTCATCAACAAACATTTACTTTTGCATTTAGGTATTTTTATGTATGACTCAAACCTCCAAACTTCTATCCATACGTTTTAAACTGGAAAAAAGGAACAGGTTAACATTTCTCACATTTTTTTTACATTGAGTAAGAACAGATGATGCGTCACCTTAGGAATGTAACAGTAAATGATGCCGTGTTGGTCGTCCACAATGAAGTTATTAAAGTCAATATTATTCAAGTTAAGCAAACTTTGGTTCACGCCAGCACAGTGTTTACTCAGAAGATCCTTTCTTAAGCTTTGCTGTTCTAAAGATTTCGGTGCTGTAAACACACAAAAAGACATATTAACTTTGCAAAATGATTTATTCCCTTTTACTAAATTCAGTTTTAGATCTGAAGTAAAATGATGATGAATATCTGACTTGCAAACAGAAGCAAATTAGTCAAGTTAAATAAACAAAAAACTACAGAGCAATTAAAGCTTTCACTGGCTGGGCTCAATTTCATACATTAAATCACGCAATACAACAAAATAACACACAAAAGAAAGATTCATACTTATATTTTGCAGATGAAAATCCCATCCATAAATTGTCAAAGTGAGAAAAACCATGGGTCCCAACAGCACAAAGACAGTCAAGAATTCTTTGTTTAACCCCATATTGTTTGCAATACACTTCTACTGATCCAAAAAAGAAGAAAAACGCACAATTAGAAAGAAGTAAAAGTGAAACAAGTCAAAGTTAAATTTCCCTATAAAAATTTACATTTTTTCCACATGCCATTGATTTACTTTTACAAACTTAAATATTCCTTACCTGGTTGAGAATCTGTGGAGAAAAAAAAAAAAATACACGAATGTTTGTGTCAAAACAAAAGAAAAAAATTCTTCATCTGACATATGAGGCAAAAAAGCCACGAAAGGCAACCGCTTCTCTTTTTTTAACCCTCCTCAACAGAGAGACACTGAGGAAAGCAGCATTGGGAGGGAATTAATTGAGTGTTTGAGCTGACATACAGGAAGTAAAAGCATGTCAGGTAATTTTTACGCAGCTGTAGGTGTGCCTCCTTAAATCCAGTTGAATTATTCTTGATCATTTAAGACTTATTGTTGAGCTATTTCAGCTTTGCTGGTGAAGAATTTCAAACTAAAAGGTGACATATATGGACTATTTTCATGAATGATAACAAACTCGCCATCCTATTGCTTGAATCCAGAATGGAAATAGGCGATTGGAGAAGAGGCAAAGCTTTTTTTTTAACCATCTATAAAGTTACAATAAAGCTGCACCACTCTATCTTTTACGTCACAACCCAACTTCTCCATGCAATAGAACAAACCCATGAAGTATAAATCAACCGATAAACTAGAAAAACCCTTTGTAAGTGACATATTAGCTGCTCCTTTGGGGTTGATAGGGGTTTTATCTGATCGCTATGCACCAAAACATAAATAGCAAAGTCAAACCGTGTGCCTTCCTCTCTATGTAGGTGAGGGCGTGACAGTTGCCGTGGCAACCCAATGTTGCGTTCGTCTTTGATCCTTCATTTGAATCTGATCTGCCTGTTGAAAACAACATGTGTCAGGCTGATTAGTGAAAAGACTATAATTCTCACCCTCAATTCTTGTCAGGTTTACTCCTACCCCTTGAAAATGGGTTAAATGATAGGGCAGACCTGTAACAATCAGTTACAGGTCCGCTTTAAGGAACATTTTTAAGTTTTGTCCTGAAATATTAAGATCACTGTTATGTCCTCAAAACCGTAGGTGTCGGGCCAATGTGGACCACAAGACAAAAAGGAGAAGGAGAGGGAAGGAGCATAGTTAAAAAAAAAAAAAAATTAAATAAATAGACGCAAACATGGCCTGTATTTCTACACTAAAGCAAAATTAAAGCATCAACGACTTCTTTACAAAAGGGATTCAAAGCATACAAATGTTGCCTCGTTTCCACTGAGCTGCATGGTCTTGTCCAGTCCAGTGTAAAATGGAGCCATTAAGGTGGACTGAACCATACCATTTTCAGGCCCAGATTGGTTGGAAAATGGGATATACTGGTATACCGCCTTGCTACTTTCCTCGAGGGCCCAAAGTGAGTCACAGTCCAACTCCCACATCTGCTGCCAAACACTGCACCAAACTATAACCACCAGAGGCAATGTGAGGTTCAGTGTTTTGCTCAAGGACCCGGTACTACTTCTGAGGCGCCGCTTGAGTGGCAGCCTGTTGCGGCAGCTCCCGGTTACGCTGTAACCATTTATCTATTTATCTATTCTTATCTATTCTTTATCTGTTTTCTATAGTGTACGATTGTGTTTTGCACTATGGAGACCAAACTCGTAGAGTTTGCTCTGTTCCTTTTTATTTTTTACACACTTTTTGAACTCACATCTGGGAACTCCGCACGTAACCACGGTGACGGTCCCATTGTTTAAACCAGAGATCAGCTGTTAGCATTATGCGACGCGCCGATGCTACATCGAGAAAGGCCTGAGGTTCCTCGAGAGTTAAGACGGAGAAGACGGGGAACCCGAGCTGGAGCTCTGTGTCGGGCTAAAACGAGACGGTATAGACCCACAGTGCTGTCCATCGTCATGGGGAATGTAAGATCGCTTCCTAACAAGATGGATGAGATAACCACTCTTACCTGGCATCAGAGGGAATTCCGGCAAGCTAGCATCATGGTGTTTACGGAGACATGGCTAACACCGCTAACATCGGACACGGTGATGACTGTGGACGGATTTCAGCTGATGCGAGCGGACAGAACAAAGGAGAGCGGTAAGAGGAAGGGAGGAGGACTGGCAGTATTTGTGAACAACAGATGGTGTAAATCCACTCACATCACTGTTAAGGAGCAGATGTGTAGCAAGGACATTGAACTGCTAGCCGTTAGCATGAGGCCATTCTACCTGCCGAGGGAGTTTTCACATGTCATCGTGATTGCTACATACACCCCCCCCCCCTCTGCTAATGGCGATGAAGCGTGTGATGTCCTGCACTCTGTGGTGAATAGACTTCTAACCCAGAGTCCTAATGCCCTTCTCCTCATCTCTGGAGATTTCAACCATGCTCCTCCATCATCCACACTTCCAACACTCACCCAATATGTCTCATGTCCCACCAGAGACAACAGAACATTGGACTTACTGTACGCCAACTCCAAGGAGGCATATACTTCAATTGCACTGCCCCCCCAGGAAGATCTGACCACAACCTGGTTCATCTCCTGCCTGTATACAAACCCTGTGTAAGCAGGCAACCAGCTGTCCACCGCATAGTCAGGACATGGACTGATGAGACCAAGGAGACTCTGAAGGACTGTTTTGACACCACAGTGTGGGAGGAACTGTGTAGTCCACATGGGGAGGACATTGACTGTCTAACAGATTGCATAACGGACTATATCAACTTCTGCGTGGAGAACACCGTACCCACTAGGAAAGTACGCTGCTTCTCCAACCGTAAACCATGGATTACTCCTGAGATAAAAGCTCTCCTGAAGGGGAAGAAGAGGGCCTTTAAATCAGGCAACAAAGAGGAGCTGAGGGCTGTACAGAAGGAGCTGAGACGCAACATCAGACAGGGAAAGATGAGCTACAAAAGGAAGTTGGAGGAGAAGCTGCAGCAGAACAACGTAAGCGGGGTGTGGCGAGGGCTGAGGACTATCACTGGATGCAATGAGCCCAGCACTCAGGCTGAGGGGACCAGACGTGGGTCATTGACCTGAATCTTTTTTTCAATAGATTTGACCAGTTGCCCACCCCTACCCTGTCTCCTCCACTGCTACATTCAACGACCCCTACCCCTATTGTGCTTCATCCCGACACCCCCGATGACTCAGCCCGCAGCCCCCTCCCCTCACCGACCCCCAGACTGCCACTCACTAAAGCCCAGGTGAGAAAGTAGCTCAGAAAAACAAAAAGCAAGGAAGGCGTCGGGCCCAGATGGTATCAGTCCCAGGCTCCTCAGGACGTGTGCAGATGAACTGTGCAGCATTATGCTGTACATGTTCAGTCTGAGCCTGAGGCTGGGGAAGGTGCCACAGCTGTGGAAGACATCCTGCGTGGTCCTGGTTCCGAAGACATCCCGGCCAACTGACTTCAAGGACTATAGACCAGTGGCGCTGACCTCTCATCTGATGAAGACGATGGAGAGGCTGGTGATCACACATCTTCGTCCCATGGTCAGCCAGTCAATGGACCCGCTGCAATTCGCCTACCAGCCCGGTATCGGAGTTGAGGATGCTGTCATCTTCGTCCTGGACAGGGCTCTGTCACACCTGGACCAGACTGGGAGCTCTGTGAGAGCCATGTTTTTTTTACTTCTCCAGCGCTTTCAACACCATTCAACCGCTGTTGCTGAGGGACAAGTTGATGCACATGGTCGTGGACCAGCATCTGTCTGCATGGATGCTGGACTATCTCTCAAACCGACTGCAGTATGTGAGGTCTGGCCACTGTGAGTCAGACATAATCGTCTGTAACACAGGAGCACCGCAGGGAACAGTTCTGGCAGCATTCCTGTTCACTGTCTAAACCGCAGACTTCATGTTCAGCTCAGCATCTTGTTACCTGCGGAAGTTCTCGGATGACTCTGCCGTTGTCGGACTAATCATGGATGACGATGACAGAGAGTATAGAGAACTGATTCAGAACTTTGTGGACTGGTGCCAGCGGAATTACCTCCAGATTAACGCAGGGAAAACCAAGGAGCTGGTGGTAGATTTTCGCAGGCACACTCACTCTACAATAGCACCGGTGTGCATCCAAAGAAGGGACATTGAGAGAGTGGATTCATACAAGTACTTGGGTGTTCACCTCAACAATAAACTGAAGACCTAAAGACTTTTTATGACTCTGTAGTGGATCAGCCATCTTTATGGAGCGGTCTGCTAGTGCAGTGGTATCTCTGCAGCAGACAGGAAGCGGCTGGAGAAGCTGGTGAAGAAGCCACCTCTGTTCTGGGGCTGCCTTTGGACTCAATGCAGGAGGTGGGAGAGAGGAGGATGGTAGCTAAGTTATCATCCATGATGGAGAACAACGCCCACCCCATGTATGAGTCCTCACTGTGCAGCTCCTTCAGCGTCAGACTGAGACATCCTAAGTGTCTGAAGGAGCGACACCGCAGGTCGTTTCTACCTTCTGCCATCAGACTTTACAACCTTAGCTGCTCCCAGTGAACCACGTTAAACAACATCATCGGCTCTGTCTTACTTATCTTACCCTGTGCAATAACTGATTATGTGGTGTGCAATTTTTTTGGAAATGTATGTGTGTATATTGTGTACATATGTGTTTATACAGATTCCATAGTTTTGTTTCTTTTATATATTGCTCTCTGTCTCTGTACTGCTGCCGCAATAGGGGATTTTCCCCATCGTGGGACTAATAAAGGAATATCTTATCTTATCTTATCTTATCTTATCTTATCTTATCTTATCTTATCTTATCTTATCTTATCTTATCTTATCTTATCTTATCTTATCTTAACACATGGGCAATCAAAGCCGAAATCAAACCTGCAATCTTCCGGTCATATGTTGACCACCTTACCGCTAACCCAAATTGTCTGGACCAAATACTAAGTGAGGGCTACGGTCAAAAGCTAGAACTTAGTATCACATGTTTTAGGTTTAGGAGTTACCATTCACTACAATTGTTTACTCTTTATTAATATTTAATCAAATGTTTACCTAAATTAAAAAAATAACTTCCCTTCTTTTAGAGCAGAGTGGACCAACGTAGAAACGTCTTATATGATGTACACAAAAACAAGACATTGTATAGACCAGGTCTTTAACTAAAATTTAAAGAGCTTCAATTATTTAAAAAAAGTGCTTGAAGTAAGGGTCTGTAAAACAAATTATGTCTAAATATTCAGTGCAATATTTTTTTAAGCAGCCAATGATTGGTGGCTCATCTGCATGTAATTATTACTATCTCTCACTTCCAATTAATTCAATACAACTTGAAACATAAAGCATACGGAACTGTGCAATACACACACACATGCACAAAACAGGAAAACTACCAGGTCAACTGCCAACATCACCAAGAAAACTAGATGAAGGGAGGATCTACTCGCCCTCATTAGCTTCTTCCACAAATCAAACACCTCCCCGGAAGAATGTACATTTGAACAAATGTAGGATTGTATTTCAAACCTGGAAAATTCCTGACCTTTTATTGACTTTTGGCTTTGGGCTTATAACGTAGCAAGTGCTTCGAGTGAGCAGCCGCTTTAGGTCACACGATGCGGCAAGACAGGCGGATGTCTTGCTGCACAAATAAGTAAAGTATTTTTGGGGGTTTTTTGTTATATAATTATACCTAACATATTCCTTTGTAAGAGTTAATTTACTTTTTACAGATTTACATAAACATAATAAATACAGCAGATAATTTGTTGTGGGTTAGTCAACAATACCACAATGATATGTCGTCAAGTAAAACTTACATTGTATTTTTCATAGTGCTGTAGTGCGATTAATTTTTTCGTGACACGTAATTAATTAATCGAATTCATCTATTTGTAAGCTGATAAATGCCTTAAAAAGCCACATTTTAAGATTTCAAATTGTGACATTGCGGCACAGTAAAAGATCAAATTACAACTATAAAAATGGCTTTGTGAAGTTTTCCTAATAAGACTTCCTTTACTTTTAAGGTTGAAAAAAGAAATACAAGGGGTATTTTTTTAAATTTCAAGCAATTAAGAAACACAAAACATACCACAAGAAGAAAACATCAGATCCAAAGTGCTCGAATTTAACAGATAAAATAAGTAGGTAACACTTTTCTGAGTAATCCAAAAAATATTTACCAGAAACTTCTTATTACCAAAAAATACATGTTGACACACCTTATTCCACGGTTTACCATCCATTCATTTATATGAGCGAACACATCGTTGGTCTACAGCCCTTATAATGGATAATAGCTTTGGCATTGTGGGCTTGTTTGTGTTATTTCTGTACAAAACTACAAAGGCGCACATTGATGACATCACAGCAGCAACATGCCGCTGAAACAGCAGTGCATAGACACCAAGACGTGCACTGGAAGGAATGTAAGACCCGTTTTCAGCTGAGTTCAAATAAAACGTTCATGCAAGGAAACTGTTGGATCTTTGTTTTTTATTTCTGAGAACATTACAATAGCTATGGATTAAAAATGAGATTAACTCGATTTAAAAAAAAAAAAAAAGAACCCGTAACGCCCCAAGCAGCACGACTTCTTAGTTTACCAAAGTCAGAATCTGAATTCTTCCTGTACCCCTACATTTGGCCCTCCGAGCGGAGAGATATGAAAAATAGTGTCTTAGAATTTAGACGTTACTATCGCTCAATGACGCCACCAACAGTCGCCGGTCATCTACGCCAGCGCTCGGAAAATACTTCAAAACTTCGGTTTTATAACTTTAAAAAGTCATGCTAAAACAAAAAGTCATTACTTCCACTTACATGTAAACGTCTGTGCTTCAGAGCACACCCACGAAAAGGAATACATGTCTCTCACCCTACCAGCAGAGAGATATCCAGCCTTAAGTCACTACGGCTCCGAATTTGGATGTCATAAAAGCTCCAAATGCCCCCACAGTTAGAGCGATAGAGAGGAACCAGAGGGCTACGGGATGAATTTGGATTCAGCCCAACGTTTGGCCATGTTTCTGTGGCCAAATATGCTGTGTACCACAGACAAATGTTGTATATTTTATTTTATTTATTCATAAATTCATCACTCGTTTTACAACAAAAAATTATTTCATTCATTCATTCATTTTCTATTCCGTTTTTCCCTTTCGGGGTCACGGGGCTGCCGGAGCCTATCCCAGCCACTTGTGGGCGAAGGTAACACAAAAAATTCTAATTTAGAAAAAAAAAACAATACTAATAGCATACTAAAAGCTTCAACTGTAGAGATCCTTAGCTATGATTTTATTTTATCTATTTATAGTAAATCTGTATTACTCCCATCCATGAACCTGGCCTGTTTATGCTGTTCCCTGATTCACTTTATGGTTGGTTAAGTTTTAGTTGGCTCCCATTTCATAGGAGTTGACATAAAAGACCTTAACTAAATATAACACAACCAAACATAAATAAGTATGTCAATCTTGAAATTGAGTTTTGGAAAGCTCTGTTCTACAATGACAGTTTTATCATCAGGGCGTTATCTTTCACTTTACACCCCTGTCCCCATCTCTAACTGGAATTTATTTCCTGTAGTGGTTAGCACATGACCACATAGTCAGAGGCCCCTGGTTCGAATTCCACCTGGGTCTATTCTATGAGTTCTCCTTGTGAATGCATGGTTTTTCTACCTCCTACAGTCCAAAAATATGCTTCACCGGACTGGTAACCCATCCAGTGCATGGGATAGGCTCCAGCAACCCCAAAGGTGTTAAGCAGGCTTGGAAAATTGATGGATGGCATCATTCTCCATCTGCGTGACTGATGAAATCATTAACTTGTTTCTCTTTTCATATTATGAAGGAGATAATTGTAGTTATTTTGTTTGTCCTCCTCCTTGTCCAATCCAACCGGTTGGGCCGCTGTAACCACATTTGGTTCTACTGAATGTGTCCTGTTGGAGGGTGCCATTTCAGTCCCAACGTCACTTTTTACACATTAAGTGCTTGTAATATTATAAAAGAACATGAAATGTTTCAACTTATTTTGTGCATTGGTGGCAGTTTTACTGAATTCACTTACTTAACTTTCTATATTATTTATTTCTGAATGGTTTTTATTCCTACTGTTGTTGGACTTTTAGTTGTAAAGTGGTGCCTTATAGAAAAACAAATTTATTCTAAAATAAATAGTTTTGATTTCAACTTATTTTGTATTGAAGCCACAGAACTTATTGCAGAAATACGTGACATGATATGTATTGACCTGTCTCATGCAAAACACACCCTTCTTGCATGCAACTGAATGGTGTTCTGCCAGCAGGTGTGACCACATGAGGGCTGTTGGCAAACACGCAGGTTTATTATCGTCACACTAATCATGAGCTTGTGTAACTGCATGCTTTTTAAATCAGTCACACAAGTCTGTTACCATGCTGTTCCACAGGATTTCCAAAAGAAACAAGCTTATTTTGCTTTTAAATGCTCCATTAAAAATAAAATAAATAAATAAAACATTTTGTCTGTGAAATGTTGTACTTGGATGACATCAGATGAGGACTCCCTCTCTATCTATCTATCTATCTATCTATCTATCTATCTATCTATCTATCTATCTATCTATCTATTTATCTATCTATCTATCTATCTATCTATCTATCTATCTATCTATCTATCTATCTATCTATCTATCCATCTATCCATCTATCCATCCATCCATCCATGTCACTGCTGGCCATAACTGGAAAAGCGCTTGCAAAGATTGGCCTGAATAGATTAAAGACCATTGCTGAAGAAGTAAAAGAAGCCAAAGCAGCAATTTTTAAATTGGAGTAATCTATTTTTGCCTTCTGGTCCTTCTTGCCACACATGAGGCTGAGTTCTAAGGTAACTATAGACTTAGTACGCTTTTTATTGGGAGACTAGAGAGAACAATGCAATAGAATAATCTATTTTCTCAAAAAAAAAAAAAAAAACTTGCTTTGGCATATCTGGCTAGCCGACCAGAGAAATGTAGAACCAAAGAACAAGAACCCAAAACACTTGTCTGGGGCAGAAGATCTTCATCCGCCCAGAAAGGAGAAACTACCTTTCTCTGGTCACGAACCATGGCCTTACACTCAGCAATGCTGATCTTCATCCCAGTCGTTTCACACTTAGCCATAAGCTCCCACAATGTCTTGGCTTAATGAAGCCAACACAACAACATCATGAGCATAAAGCAGGTCTTCAAACTAGACCCCCTCCAGGCCCTGGCTGCACCTAGAATTTCTGTGGATAAAGATTACGAACAGAAACGGTGAAAAATTGCAGCTCTCAAATAATCCAACATGCAATAGAGACAGATCCAACTCACTGCCAGCTATGCGGATCAACCTCATTCTCAAGTCATCCAGGGACAAGATAGGTAGCCTTATGCCTTAATCACAATTGCCCTTACAGGTGGAAATGGGCTTTCTGTGGCCAAAAAAATGGCTAAAACTGTACAGGGTACGCAGGTGGCTGATGTTTGGCGAGTCCATAGAGCCAAAATATTTTTCTATGGGCATGCAGCCGGCATCAGGCTGTAGCGAACACTTGAACAGCATGCACGGGAAGTAAAGGTGAAGTAGGTTAGACCCAGGCGTGTAGTACAAATGTACCTTTTTTTAACCCCCCCCCCCCCACTAAATCCTGCAAACTACAAGGGACCCATTAGTGCTGTTCAAGTGATAAGAGTACGCTCCTAGTGTGCAACCTGTTAGAAATTAGGAAATTTGACAATTAGTCTGTGATTTACTCGGTTTCCTCAGGGTTTCTTCAATGTTCTGCAGTAAAACTGATTCAAAACAAAATAATAATTTTGGATTCACTTTTGCAGTTTATTAGACATTTTAATCATTCTTGTCGCATTTTTCATCACTTCGGTTGGAGGATGATTTAAAAAACATTTTAATTAGCAAAAACAGTTAGATCTATTCAAATTTTCTTTTGCTACCATTAGTATTCATTGAAAATGTTTTAATTCAATTTTGACTTATCTACTATTCAGCACATAGTGCTTTTTTAGCCTATACATGAATAGCTGAATTTTATGCTATAATTAGAGGCAGTTCAACATTAAGGCATAAAGCACCGGTAATGCTCTGACATCAGCTCAGTCATCCAGCAGTTCAGTTGGCCTTCTGTGGCCAAAAAGTTGAAAATCCTTTTCATATAGTCTGTACAGCTTCCTCCTGTCTTCCAAAGGTACAATTTGAAACCAGTCCATAACAGAATCAACAGAGGGCATGTTTTCATTTGATGGAGGAAACGTAATGGTGTTTTCTAGCTTTAACATCTTCAGCAGCTCCTGAGCATCTTCTTGAAGACTCTCTTGATGGCCAACAAAGTCATACCTGAGAAGAAAGAAAATAAATTGCATTTGTTCTCAGTTTTGAAACAGAGTTGTACGTTCTAGCCAGTAGCGGTTTTAGGCACGGGCAAGTTGGGCAATGGCCCGGGGCGGAAAATGAACAGGGGCGGCGCCGGCGGCTCAGCCCTTGTAAAAAAATATATGCACCACCATTGCTTTACTTATGTCACAGAGTTTGTAACAGCCTGGAACCTCGTGGCACACCGCCCCGCAGCTGCGCTGCCTCCTGTCTTTGGAGGTGGGGCGGGCTGGGGCGCTGCGTGGTCTCCTGGGCGTGGGGGTGGGGGGGTACAGTGGTGGAGGCTGGGTGGTGGCTCGGCTTGGCTTGGGGGGGTGGTCTCCTTGCCTGTGCTGCGGGGGGTTGGCGGGGGTTCCTGCCTGGGGGGGGAGGTCCAGCGGCGCTGGGCGGGCTGCCCGTCTACACCTGGGGCTGGGGTCAACCCTTCCCTGGCTCTGGGACGGGGCGGGGCAACCCTCTTGGGGCCCCCGGTCGCTCTGGGTGTAATCCGCTGGGGCTGCGGGGTCTGGGAATGTGTGTGGGGGGGCCTGTCAGCCCCGTCCTGTGGGGGGGGGCTTTCTGGGGGGGGGGGGGGGGGCTACCACTATCGGTACGGGACCTTGGGGGCTTGACGGGTCGGAGTCTCCGCTGAGGCAATCGGCAGTTGCCCCGGCCGGTTGACAGCCTCGGTCCCGTCGGGGCCTGACCAAGGCTCTCCCAGGGCCAGCGCTTGGGGGTGGGGGCCTGGGCTTGCTCCGGGGGGGGCGGCGCTTTCTGGCTCCTCCCTTTCTGTGTGGGGTGGGTGGTGCTGGGCCTGGGGCGTCGGTGCCTCAGGGATGGGGCCCCGGGGCTGGGGGTCCTGGGCGCGTTGCTGGGGGGGGCTGTTTGACCACCGGGGGACAGTTTACCAGCTGTCCCCAACTTACCCCCTTCCTCATATAATCTCATATTAGGGTGAGGGGGTGGGGGGTTTAGCCTGCGTCGAGCCTTGGGGGGGTAAGCTACTTGGCAGTGGTCCCCCTCCCATGGTTGCCGTATGGAGTGGGCCTCTCTCGGTTTTATTTGCACCTTAGACGTGCAGGGCCCTTGGTAGGGGGGATGCTTAGACATCACTGCCAGCAAGCAGCAGATGTCCTCCTAGCACCCTACCCGCCAATTTTAACCGCACCTTAGACATTTAGGGACCCTTGGTGGGGAGGGTGAAGGGACATCACTGTGAGTAATCAGGAGATGTCCCCTCAGTGCCCTACCCGCCAATTTTAACTGCACCCCCTTAGTGCACACACCTGTTTTACTCCTCATAATATACATTCAAACACACACATGCACACCCTTACAAACACACACGCACACAGTCATTTCGCAAGGAAGGTGGGACCTAGGTCCATCTGTCCCCTACCCCATCCCTGGTGGGGCGTGCGGGTCCCTTGGCGCCGGCGGCCATGTCCCCTGGGTGCTGGATTCCTGGGCCCGGCGGTGCTCTCCCCACGCAGGGAGAGGATCCCTGAACTTTCTGGCAAACCCAGAAACATCATATCACACCTGAGCCGGGGGTGTCCGTGTCTCTGCGGGGTGGGTTCTGGTCCTTGCCGCCGGGTGCTGGGCCTCGCCAATTTCCATCTGTGGCCGAGCCTGGTCGGGCCACAGCTACAACAACCCTTTGGGCCCCCTTCTATCTGGGGTGCCCCCCTCCTGGGCGGGGGCGGCTGGCCCCTGTCTTGCACCTTTCTGGACCACCTGTGGCCCTGGTGGGTGGCTGCCTGGAGCGCGGAGCGGGTCTCCCTTGGGGCGGGGGATGCCCAGAACTCCTGGGTGGTGATGGGGTGCTCGTCTGGGGCTGTGGGCACCCTTCTTGGGTGGGGCCCGGCGTTGGGCCCTCCTGGTGCTGCGGGGGGGCTGCTCTCCTGGTTGGGCTGGGCGGCGCTCTCTTTCCCCCCTTGCCTCCCTGCTCTCTGGCTCTGGGGACCTCGCAGCGGTACTGCTGGCCCTGGCCTGGTGGCGGGGGTGGTCGCCCGGGGGGCGGTCGTTCTCTGCCTGCTGCCGTGTGGCGTTGAGGGTTCTGGCTGCTGCTGCTGCCGCGGTGGGGGTCTTGGTGTGGGGATGGCTGGTTGCTCCCCCTCCTTCTTTCCACATTCCATCATCCAATTTAGAAAAACATAAACACTCAACTGAGCACAGGTGTTAGCTCACCTTTGCACAAAAAATTTGTTTGAATGAATGAAATATTTCACACTAGTTGGCTTGTAGGCATAAGTATGCGTGTGTGAACACTATCTGTATTGTGTTCATGTTGAAGTGTGTTCTTTTTTGCAGCTAGCAGGTGGGTTTATAACTTTTGAGTGTGTGTGTGTGGACAGGCCCCGCCCCTTTGAGATTTGTATTCTATCTGTACTCTACCGAAATGATAAACATCCAGTAGCTTGTTGCTTTATGCTGCTTCATGGTTTTACCCCCCTCCTATGATCACCCTCCTATCCCCCTCTTTCTAACATCCCTCTCTCTTCTTTCCTTTTCCGTCCGGTCCAACACCAAAGAATTTCAAAAATAATTAAAATGAATAAAGTTTGGCCTCGATTACAAAAGGGGTTTATTCAGACATTCCTCTGGTTTGTCTGAAGATGCATAACCCCTGTTGTAAAAGTAAAACATGTCCAACACAAGAGGCCTTCAGTTCTCATCTGTCTGCCCAGCTGTTGGACAGGACAAGTTTAAAAAAAGAAAAAAAAAAAGAAAAAGGAAATGTGTGACGAAAAGGGGGGGGGGGGGTCAGTTCAACTGTGGGTCGCCTCCAAATAAAGTGGGCAGGTGGAGGACAAGGTGGAATTTACTTTAGAAAACTGTTTTAAAAGTTAGTCACACTGCGACATTCTATAACCTAAATTTTAATAAAGGTAATGCCCAAATAAAAAATGGGAACACAAAACAATGTTGTCACTAAGGTGACAGTTGGTTTAGTCGACGGACTTGATCCCTTCGGGAGGACATTTATGCTAAACTTTCAATGTGACAACTCCCGCTCCATCCCTTCTTTTTGGTCCACTACTCGCACCTTAAAGAAAAACACGGGTCGCCGGGCTGAATGGGTCGTGGTGCGAGTCCCAAGAACGTCGAACACAACCACCGGCAGCAACTCAAAAGTAAACTTTGGTCTACTGAACACCCGCTCTCTCACCAAAAAAGGCCATCTCATCCAGGATCTGGTGGTGGACAGTAAATTAGACTTTCTATGCCTGACTGAAACGTGGCAGCAGAAGAATGTCTTCATGGATCTGAACGATGCCACTCCGCCAGGGTTTGTTTATTTCTCCCAACCACGTGTCACTGGTCGTGGTGGTGGTCTTGCATTAATTTTCCGTGAGTGTTTGAGAGCAGCTCCTATAACAGTTCCTACCTTCCAGTCATTTGAGGCCACTGTATGTCAGCTTTCTGGATCTACCCCGACCATCATTGCCACTATTTAAAGACCACCAAAACCAAACAAGGATTTCATGTCAGACTTCTCAACTTTTCTAACACATATCTCTGCTCTATCACCAAATGTTTTATTACTATGAGACCTAAATATTCACCTGGATAATGTTAACAATTAACTTACTAGTGATTTCCTATCCTGTTTGGACAGTTTTGGTTTTCAAAAATTTGTTGATTTTCCCACTCACTCAAAAGGACACATTCTGGACTTAATCTGTTGCTCAGGTATAATACCCATGGACTGTAAATCGAACTTCATCCCGTTTTCCGACCATATGCTTGTGACATTTAATGTCAATTTGTTTCTTTCCAAACACAAGCCTTCACGCAATATTACCTTGCGTAATGCTAAGGATATCAACCTGGAGAATTTATCTGCCCTGATCAGTGAACTCCCAAATTCAGACAGTTTTACAGCTCCAGATCAACTTGTTTCACACACCTGCACCACATCCTCAACACACTTGTTCCAATCAAATCCAGATCTGTCTCATTCACCTACACTGCACCCTGGTACACCCCCTCTCTAAGACAGTTAAAAGCAAAAGGTCACCAATTTGAAAGATTACACCAAAACCGGACTAAGTATCCACAAAGACGTGTACACACAGCACATTCTCCACTATAAAGAGTGCATCTCCAAAACCAAATCTGCCTACTACTCCAATCTAATCAATTCAAATAAAGAAAATTCAAAGATTCTTTTCTCCCTAATCTCTAACATCACCAAACCTCCTAACGCCCTTCCATCACATCTCTATTCAACTGATTTCTGCAACACCTTGGCTTCATTTTTCACCACAAAAATCCACCTTATCCATCAACAGCTTACCCCCTACTCTGCTCCATTTCTATTTTCCATTCCATCTTTTACGTCTGATGATTTGTTTTTTTCATTTACCCTACCCACAGTTAGTCAAATCTCTACATTAATTAAAAAATTCAAATCTTCCACGTGCCAGCTTGACCCACTGCCCACCGTCCTTGTCAAACCTACTGCTCCCTCTCTTTGTCCTCTCATCACCAACATAATCCATGCTTCCCTCTCCTCTGGAATCGTTCCTCCTGCACTGAAAACTGCTGCTGTCACTCCCATACTTAAAAAACTGGGTGCAAATCCAACAGACCTCAATAATTACCGTCCCATTTCCAACCTTCCATTCATTTCAAAAATTCTTGAGAAAACAGTATCTGCTCAGCCTCATGCTCAACTGTCCTCCAATAATCTGTATGAACTTTTCCAATCTGCCTTCATAGTACTGAAACTGCTCTTCTAAAAATTACTAATGACCTTCTCCTCTCTGCTGACTGTGGTTTATTATCCATCCTCCTTTTGCTTGATCTCAGCTCAGCTTTTGACACCATTTCTCATTCTATCCTCCTGAACAGACTCTCTTCCATTGGCATCTCTGGCACCATCCTCTCCTGGTTTCATTCCTACCTGTCTGACCGTACTCAGTTTATCCAACTGAAATCTTTCACTTCTCATTCTGTCCCCATCAAAACTGGTATCCCTCATGGTTCTGTGCTCGGTCCACTCCTCTTTATTATCTACCTTCTCCCGCTTGGTCATATTTTCCAAAAACACCACATCCATTTTCATTGCTATGCGGATGACACCCAGCTCTATCTTTCCAGCCAACCCAACTCCACACTGCCTCCATTAGCGCTGGTTGACTGCATCAATGAAGTCAAATCCTTGTTCACCTCAAACTTTTTAAAACTCAATAGCAATCAAACTGAACTTCTTCTGATAGGCACCAAATCTACCCTGAGCAAGACCAACAATTTCTCTCTTTCCATTGACGGCTCCACCATCTCTCCCTCGCCTCAGGTAAAGAGTTTGGGTGTCATCCTCGATAGTAGTCTCTCTTTCACTTCTCACATAAACAGCATCACCAGATCAACCTACTTCCATCTACGCAACATCCAACGTCTACGGCCCTCCCTCGCTACTCAGTCCACTGCTGTACTGGTACATAGTCTTGTTACTTCCCACCTGGACTATTGTAACTCTCTTCTATTTGGTCTCCCACAAAAAACCCTTCATAAACTTCAAATGGTTCAGAATTCAGCTGCTCGTATCATCACACACACTCCCTCCATCAACCATATCACACCTATCCTTCAACAGCTTCACTGGCTCCCCATCCCATTCCGCATTCAATACAAAATCTTGCTCTACGCATTCAAAGCCTTTCACAACCTTGCACCTCCATATCTCTCTGACCTCCTTCATGTCTCCATACCTGCTCGCTCCCTCCGCTCCTCTTCTTCTATCCAGTTTTCTGTCCCTTCTGCCCGTCTTGTCACCATGGGGAGCCAGGCATTCAGTTGCTCTGCTCCCCGGCTTTGGAACTCACTCCCCCCTGACCTCCGCAACACTGACACACTCCCACATTTCAAATCAAAGCTAAAAACTCATCTTTTCCAAATGGCCTATTCACTTTAACATAACCTTTTCGCGTTTTTATATATTTTTTATTTAATTGTGTATTTATTTTAATTGTTGTTGTTGTTTTAACTGTTTATTGTATTTTATACTGTATACATTCTGTGCGGCGACCTTGGGTGCCCAGAAAGGCGCCTTATAAATAAAATGTATTAATATTATTATTATTAATAAATGCCAAAAACATCTGAAATATGAACAAAAAAAAGTCAAAGCTGGTGCCCAATTTAGAAAGAAAAGAAAAGAAGAAGAGGAGAAATAATAAAAGAAAAGGCTAAGTCCTCACAGCTAGATGCATGTTTTCTAAATTCTAATGCTACCTGCCCTGAACCGCAACGTTGTCAATGAAAACTTTATTTTGGTTGATGACTAAACTGAAGTAGGCCCAAATGCTGCAACTAACATCATTTTTAAGATTTTCTTCTTTAACTTTTGCTCTGCCTTAATTTGTAACATTAGTTATGATTCATGTGTCTGTCTGCTCTGCTGTAAAGTTTTTGTTGTGTTTTGCTGATGTATACTTAGTTCATAAATGTTAAATGAGCTGTGATGATGCTGCTGCTGCTGCTGCCATATATATGCTAATGGAGCAAATAACCGCAGAATGGCCATTACTTACTTGATTAGTAATCATTTGTGGAAGCCTAAACGTTTTCACAATGTTTTTTACCAGTTAACTGATGATTTAGGGGTCAATTTTGAGCCTGCATGAATGAAGTTTATTTATTTATTTATTTACAAATGTTGGGGTTTATAGACATTTTTCACACGTCGGCATTTTTCGACCGGAAATACGTCATTGAAGTGTAAAACAACTTCCTGTTGGCATAGCGGCAGATATGAAGAATGGCAGAGTCAAAGAGTTGCAGTTTCTGTTTCGTTCCAGGCTGTTCGTCTTCCAACCAAAAACAGCCCTACCTTTCATTTCATTATTTTCCTGTGGATCCAAACCTGAAACCCAAATGGATACAGGCGATCCAAAGAGAGGAAGGGCATAGTTTCAATGTAAAAACACAGGTATCACCGTCTGCTGCTGGCACTTCGCTCCGGATCATTTTGGTGCGGCTGCGTCGTTCGTCGCCTGAAGAGTGGTGTTGTCCCGAGCCTTTTCCCTTGAAACAACTTTACTGCTCCTTTGAGAAGGGAGTCAGTATATGAAAGAACCTCAGACGTCAATCAATGCAGCTATGCTGTGAAGATAGCAACATGGTGGCTAAGCTAAGCTAAGGCAGTGAAGATGGATCACAACTATGTGAAAACCCCACCTGCAGGTAAGGTTGTTCACAATGTGTTTGGTTAAAGTTAGTCAACTATGTGTACTGTTATTGAATAAATGCATTTCTACCTGAACAAATTCATGTTTATAATATAAGCTGTTCACTCTCTCCCCTATTTTAATTACATGTATTTAATTACTTCTGAGTATTTTGCCATTTTGTATATTCCTTAACAAAAATAAATGAAATGTATTTGTAATTAAATACTTAACATGCTTTACAAAACATGATTACTGAGTTGTGTTGAAAGGTAGCAAAAATATGTTAAGACTGGTTTTTAATTTCTTTATCTTTAAAGGTGCTCTGGATGAGGCTTTGGATTCCATCCATGATTTAGAAGCCAAGTTCCCTTGCGGGAGCCAGGAGACGATGTCATGGCGGACAAAGAGTTCCTCGTTCCAGACCTCCTTACTGACATTGGAATTAAACTCATCATTCCACCTTTCAAGCATTCCGCTCAATTTAGCAAGGAGGAAACGGAACAAACACAAGCCATTACCCGCCTCAGAATTACTGTGGATAGAGTGATCGGTAGGATAAAGTCCTTTCACATCAGGGACTCTCCCGTGCTGCTCTCACTGATGGGCAGTGTGAATCAGATCTGGCTTAACTGCTGTGTTTTGGCAAATTCTCGAGGACTTTTTTGTTTTGAAGAGTGAATTAATGTTTGGTATGTAAATAATGTATAATGTGCAAATAGTATGGAAAAATGTAGTGTTCCCACATATTCTTAAAATCTAATTTAATATATTTGTCATATTCTTAATATTCTTGTGTTGAAATGTGACTTTGACTTCACAAAAAAATTAGATGAACAAATAAAACAATTTTGGTCAAAATTGTGCCTCATTTAATATTTTGGTATGCGTAACAACAACTGATTAATCACAACACAAATAACATCAAACATTTATAATAAAAAATAACATTACAGATCATCAACAGTAAGACAGAAGGCTGAACTGATTGTTAAAGATAAGATAAGTGTAATTTAAGGTATGCATTCATGCATTTGCCATAATATATATCCAATTTCTCTTTCATTCCATCTCAGAAACCCCATCCAACACAGCCATGAGAGGTTGGGGCTGCACCTGGCTTAATTTGCTTGTATATGCCCTCATATATGTATCTGGCTGTGGTCCTATACAAGAGAAACACAAGATTATTGGTCACACAAAAAAGTTAGACATAAGTACATAACTACATTTAAATTTTATTCATTATATCGGAAATAACAATAATTTGGTTAGTCATAACATTAAAAAAAAGCTGAAATTGCTCTCACAAAGCAGCAAAAAGTTAAATTATTCACCTGTATATGCCTTGTACAGTGTGGACCTCAGACCGTTCCTGCCAACTGTTTTGGGCTTTTGCACCACCAGCTCACTAACCGGTTCAGGATGGATTCCCTTATAAATAAAAGGCAAAAAGCAATTAGCCTGTAGTCACTACTGGGGGTGTTTTTATAAAAAGTTACAGTTGTTATGGATACACATCGGTTCTTGAATCATAATGTGGGTGGAACAGCCTGCAGACCAGCTGTGAATAATGTGCGGTCTAGAACATGACCAGACCGCACATTTTGAAAATGATTTTTAATAATCCTCCTTCTACCTCGATGGCACTCATGTCACCAAGCACGCAAAGTGACGGTGAAGCCGTGATTGGAACCTTAAGCCAGGCTGATAGATCGGCACATACCTGCTGCCAGAGAGCCTGGACAGGTGTGCAGAGCCACAGTGCATGCATGTAACTATCGGGTAGATTACTATCACAGTGTTCACAAATGTCTGAGTTACTGAGACCCATCTTGAACATCCTCTGTCCAGTGTAGTAAATCCTGTGAAGAGTTTTGAAATGGATAAGCTGCAAATTTGGACTTTTAGTCAGTTTAAAGGTGTTTTGGCAAATTTCTAACCAAAAGCTTTCATCTGTGCTGATGCTCAAATCTAAATCCCATTTTGTTATCGGAAGTAAAATATTACTATCTAAATTGCATAAAAGTTTGTATATTTTGGAGAGAATTTTATTCATTGAAAAATTAATCAGAGAGGTAACTACATCTGGTAGCTTTAAGTCGTTGTCTGTGTATTTAAACTTTTTAGTAATAATAGACTTAAGTTGCTGATATTCCAAGAAGTTATTTATTCCATATTTGTCTTGAAGTTCCTGGGGAGTTATGAGTCTTCTATCGATAATTAAGTGCTCTAGTAATGTTACGCCCCCTGCTTGCCAAGCTGGGAAGTGTATCATCTTTTTGTTTATGAGGATGTGTGGGTTGTTCCAGATGGGTGTCATTCTGCACGGTTGAATTGATGATTTAGATATTTTTATAAATTCCCACCAGGCTGTTAAAGTTGCGTTTATATTAATACTTTGGAAACAATCCTGTTTTTTAACGGTTTGGCTAATAAATGGAAGATCTGACAGGTTGATTTTTCCACATAACGCCTGCTCCAAGTCTAACCATGAGTTGGTTTCTGGGTTATTTTTTAACCATTTTAAGATGTATTGTAATCTATTTGCAAGAAAGTACTTGTGGAAGTTAGGTAATTCTAAGCCTCCACAGCTTTTTGCATATTTTAAAGTTTTTAGACTAATTCTTGCAGGTTTATTGTTCCATAGAAAGCTTGATATGGATGAGTCTAATGTTTTGAACCATTTTAGTGGCGGTTGTGTGGGGATCATTGAGAAGAGATAATTGACTTTGGGTAAGATTTTCATTTTACCGTGGCTACCTTGCCCATGAGGGACAGAGGCAGGTTGGTCCAGTGGTTTAGATCATCCTGTATGCTTTTCAGTAACGGGGTGTGGTTTAGCTGCACCAGTTCTGATAATTTGGGGGAAAAATAAATACCTAAATATTTGATATTGCCTGATTTAACTGGTATTGTGAGTCCTTGCTCCACATTACTGTTCAGTTGTAATAAAACAGATTTATTCCAATTAATGGAGTAGTCTGATATGGAGGAGAATTCATTAATGGTTGTTGCTGTTTCATTTACAGAACGTGAATTACTTAAAAACAGTAATATGTCGTCTGCATTTTATGATGGCTGTGTTTGGTTTTAATTCCTTTAATGCTCTCATTCTGTCTTATTGCTGCAGCTAGAGGCTCGATAAATATAGCAAAAAGAGAAGGGGAGAGTGGGCAACCCTGTCTGGTTCCTCTTCCAAGAAAAAACCTGTTGGAAGTCTGTTTATTAGTTCTAACTGATGCATTGGGGTTGTGATATAATATTTTGATCTAATTGATGAATGATTCTCCAAACCCAAACCTATGGAGGGCAGCAATCAGGAACGTCCAATTTACTCTATCAAAGGCTTTTTCAGCATCCAATGAAAGTATGGTCATTTCCTGGTTTTTGATGGTGGCAAAGTCTATTATGTTAACGAGTCTGCGGACATTGTCATCCGAGTGTCTGCCTTTGATGAATCCAGTTTGATCAAAGTGGATTATGTGAGGAGTGACGTTTTCTATTCTCTGTGCTAGTGCTTTGCAGCTAATTTTTACATCTGCATTGATTAAAGAAATGGGGAGATAGCTTGAAGGACTCGTGGGGTCTTTGTCTGGTTTTAGAAGAAGGATAATGTTGGCTGAGTTCATGTTAGGTGGTAGAGATTGGCTTTCATTGATAAATGTTACAGTTTTATAAAACGTTGGTGCCAGTTGTTCCCAGAATTCCTTATAAAACTCAGCAGGAAAGCCGTCGGGTCCTGCTTTGCTGTTAGGCATAAGTAACAGAGCTTCATGAAGCTCAGATAACGAGAGCGGAGAGTCTGGATTTGTGATTTGATCTTCCTTTAACCTGGGTAGGTTTACATTATTGAGAAATGAGTTGATGCTTTGTTCTGATGGATTGATCTGTGGTGTGTATACGTTTTGATAAAAGTCTTTAAACGCATTATTAATTTTTTCCGGGTCATGGGTGACATTCCCTGTTTGATCCATAATAGAAGTGATTATTGATTTTCCTTTATTAATTTTAAGGTGATTAGCTAGAAATTTGCCAGATTTATTTGAGTTTTCATATCTTTCCAGTCGAAGCCTTTGAATCTGGAATTGTGTTTGTTTATTGATAATGTCATTTAACTGCAGCTTTAAATTTTTCAGGTCGCCCAGAATGTGTTCCTGTGCAGAAGCAGCATAAGCAGTCTCCAGGGTTTTGATTTTATTTTCTAATTCTAATGAATCTGCTTTCTCTTTGCGTTTTTTATGAGATGAGTAAGATATGATTTTCCCTCTCATCACTGCTTTTGCTGTTTCCCAAAGAAGACATGGTGAGATCTCAGAAGTATTGTTGAATTCTAAGAAGGTTGCCCACCCTTTTTTAAAGAATTCAATAAATTCCCGGTCTTTTAACAGAGATGTATTAAACCTAGGAGAAAAGATCAAGATCAAAAAAGTTCAGCACACTGTCTAGTGGGTCTAGATGACCCAACTCCCAATGTTAAAGTGCCTAGGATAGCACAAGGATTATTGCTAATTCAAGAAAGCCCATTTGGTGCGTTCATGAACACGTGTCAAATGCCCTGCTAGTACTTAGCTTTAGACACACTGTTTTTCTGTTATCCAAACTTCTAGCCATAGGCTTGACCCTAATGACCCCATGACCCTAATACAGTCTGTTAGACGGCTGTGTTTAACATATCATAACTCAAACTCTCATCAGTAGGAAGAGAAGTTACAACTTACAGGGCTCTCCCAATCAATTTGAATTGTAGAAAACAATGCCACAAAACCTGAGGCCACGTTATTAAAGTTCTAAGCTGGCTTATCAATGCCTAAAAAAAAAAGCATGTGTTGTGTGCCTGACTCTGGCACTACTGACACGTCTGCATTTAGACTGCTTCTTGTGCACCTTGTCCATCATTGTTTGAGTGGTTTCCAAGCAATTAAGTCCTCCAAATAACACACCCAGTGCAACACCTCATACACACACACACCCAAACACACTCACAAGGCCTTAATGTGATACTGTGAGGTCAGGAACCATAGACACTGATTTTTTTTGTAACAACTTCAAGGAAGATGGTTTCTTATTATTTTCAATGATAACACAACAAAAAAGATTTGACATAGCTGTAAATATTGACCAGTTATTGTAGTGTTCCAAAAACAACAACGCCAACGTCCTGCAGAAAAAAAAGGGACTTGGAAATGTAAATATTAATGTAATTAATCAACAATAACATTTTAAATCGTGTCTTTCCATTAGGATGTCTCAATTAGACAGAAAAAAGCACCTTTACTTTAAAGAAAATGTGTGAAAAACTGCACAAAGCAGAAAAAGAACACATTAAAAGAAATAAGACACTAGTGCTGTAATGTAACTGGATTTGGAACATGACTTTTTTAAAATTACTACGCAATGGCATAGTGACATCAATGGAGATTTAAAGTGTAATTACGTTTTTTTAATTTGATTTGTCTCATTGTGTAAAGGGAAGATTAAAAAAGGGAAACGTAAACTAAAGTGCTAAGTGACAAAGCAGATGATTCTTCATCAGCGCTGTCTCTGAAGTTTCTAAATTGTAAAATGATGGACAGAATAAAAATTGTTTTTCCATCTAAAAAAAAACCCCTTTCTTCAGCAAACAAAAAAAAGGTTTCAAATATTCCAGTCAATGCTGATAGGAGGCTTTTTTATGACATGTATTTCTTTAAAAACACATGATTTTCATGCAGATTGCAGGCCATCGAAAATAAATTAACCAAAAATAAAGAAAACTATATATTTAAAAAAAATGCAGTCAGCAAATAATCATCCTCACCGTGAAGTATGTCACTTGATTGACATGCAGAACGGTCAATCAAACATCCTCTAAGACAGGGGTGTCAAACTCATTTTCACCGAGGGCCACATCAGCATAGTGGCTGTCCTCAAAGGGCCAGATATGACTTAAACATGTAACTAAATGAAATGAAAAATAAGTGTAACTGCTCCTTCATGTTAAATAACTCATTATAACTCAAATAACTCATACTGGTCTTTCTCATTGAAGAACAAACAAGTATTCACCTTCCCAACTTTCTTGAAACAGTCTTCCGTCTGTGTCAACTTTTCACTTTCTAGACATTTTGGGATCAAATATTTACGTCGGAATTACATTCGTTGGCATGGTTGTGGAAACACTGCCGTGTATTGGCGGTAGGCCATCAATTAACGGCTATTGTAGACGAAAGGCATTGTGGGCAATGTAGCTTTTAGTTAAAGCACGCTCTTAATTTATTTCTTTTATATTTTTTTAATGGGGGCGAGTACCTCAGTGGCGAAGGGTTTGTCCTTGAGATCTGATTGGGTTTGAGCCCGGAGTCTAACACTTATTTCCAAAAACACATTGGTAGGGTGCTAGACCCGAAACACCTTAAATCTAGGTCAAACAAATTAGCCAAATCACCAGGGGCCACAAAAGAAGGCGTACGCCCCTCTCTACGCAATAATTGAGATTTATAAAAAGCAAACTTGACGGGAAAATGTGCGGCCCTTCACGCAAGCTCTGACCCAGGCGTACGCACAAAAACGGGTGAAATGAGAAACGGCGACACGTGAAGAAACACGTGAAAATGACAACACTGCCTCTCATAAATAACATGATGACTTCACAAAGCAAGTCTTACAATTAACAGCTACACGAACACCTGTTTGATCGATCAGCAGTGAAAAAAAAAATCACATGAAAATTACAACAGAAATTCAAATGAACACATATTTGCAAAAAGAAAAGTGTAATATGTTTGGCCATGGTCCGAGGTTGTGAGGCTACAGCATTTACGGCGTCTGCCACTGTTTGCCACTCACGTGCCTTTTCGGCATTAGTAATGCCCACACTGTGCCCTCCAAACAGGATTTTTTCTCCTCTTTTCCACCTCGCCAACGATAACTTCTACTTCACATTGAGTGAAGTTACGTTTTTTTTTTATTTCCTCTCTGTGTTTGCCATGGTTTAGCTATCAATGATTATTCATTTGTTTTCACTGACTATTTATGGGCAACTATGGGCGTGTCATGAAGCCGCAAAAGCTGCGCAGCATTTAGAATTGATCGTGATTTATTAAGGGAAAGATGCGTAGGATGTGCGTGCGCACGGTTTTATAAATCTGAATATTTCTGTGCGTACGCACTTCCTATGTTTAATCCGTACGCCACTTCTGACGCAAATCCTACGCAAAGTTTTATAAATGAGGCCCCAGATCATGTATGACAGGGGTAATCCCCTAAGGTGATTTCATCAGGTTAGGTTATATAGACAGTGTTTAAGTCCTAATGTATGGTTGCCCAATCTGATATTTCAAGTCTGATTCCCCCTAGATATGAATACACACCATTTTTTTATTTTCATTTTAAGAAATAAAAAAACTTACGGTCTTGCGGGCCACATGAAATGACCTGGCGGGCCACATTTGGCCTGCAGGCCTTGAGTTTGACACGTGCATTAGGCTAATATATGCTAACAATATTAGCCGTGGATTAACCTTAACTCCATCCAGACAATGCCACAATCTCGGATATAAATATGTGGAAATAACATCAGCCTTTATTCTGTCTGGACCCCACTGGAAACACAGATTCATATGATTGTCAGGTCCGCATAGCAGCATTTCCGCCTTCTGACCGGCTGCAGCGGGCCGGGGAGGATGCTTTAATATGGTGTTCGCTCCATCCAAAGATGAAGCTAGCCGGGGAAAACTTTGAACGGACACACCGCGGTCGGCAGCTCGAGAGCGCAGAAGGCGGAAATGTTGCTACTCAGTCCTGAGAAACTGTAAATGATCAGGAGCGCACAGCGGCACCCTCCCCTGCCGCTAACACCAAGCCACGAGCCTGACCGCACTGCTCCTAGACACGCCTGTGTCTCTTAGCAGCCCTATTTCATTAGTTGTTTTTTTTTTTTTTAATAATTCTGTTAATCAACAACTCAAAAGTAATGGCTGATTTTGATTATTTAAATTTCATAACATTTTAATGTATTGTTACTTTTGAACCTTTTAACTCATATCAGTGAGCATTTTGGACTTTCTTTCTTTAACTGAGGGGTACCAACAATTTTCTCCACCACTGTAACTCTCTCTATGATTTTCAAAGACAAAAATTCAGGAAAAAAATACTGATACATTTAAAAAAAAATAAAAATAAAAAATAACTGGTGGATCCTCTCCCGTCATATTCCTCTTTGAGGGCTGCAGCTCATCACACGTCTCACAGTTTGTGCAGCTGTTCTGTGTCCTGCACATCTGTTTCTCATCCAGTAATAATGAAAAAGCAAATTCCTGTCTTCTGCTGCAGCTACGCATATATCTGGGTTACCTTTTCACCAGTACAGAGTTCCCTCGTTTATTGCAGGAGTTACGTTCTAAAAATAACCGTGATCGGTCAAATCGACAGAGTCTGATTACAGCCGTTTATGGCAGTAAAACTCCTCACTGCACACTTTCTACACTTTTCTCAGACAGACATGAAGATTTTCACCCTTTTCTCTTGTTGAAGTTCTCAAACCTTGATAGAAATTAAGTCCAGAATCTTAGAATGAAAACAAAGATCTGATGATCAAAGATTTCTGTAGATCTGAAGAGCTCTGCGTTTCTGTACAGGAGACAAGGCACCAAGGAGATTGATTGACAAGGTGTCCAGCTAATCAGGACTCAGAACAGGGTGCACTGTTTAAAAAAAACAGCATGATCACTCTAAAAGAATGAGCTAAAGCAGGAAAGATGAACTGCGACGTAGAAAGGGAAGACTGTCTTCTGTTTTGTTTGACAGGGATTTTAGAGGGTTTCAAATTGGGACACAGACTGCAGAAGGGAGGGGAAAAAAACGTCATTTCTTGATCGTGTGGCCAGATTAAACAACAAACAAACGTGGGTCTCTGATATTTTTCAGAGGGCCGGACCAAACATGGAGGCGGGCCGGATTCAGCCCGCGGGCCGTAGTTTGCCCACCCCTGTTCTAATGTCAACTGGAAGATAATTAGAAAGTATTCAGAAATGATGGGGTTATGAGGAAGGACAGTCAGCTGGCTAATCTCTATACCATGAGTTGAAATAAGGTCCAGGGTGTGCTTGTGACAGTGAGCGGGTTCATTTACGTTTTGTGTGAAACCAACATTACCTCAAAAAAGCTGCAAATGCATTTCCTAGACAGTCGCTGGGATCATCAACATGAATATTAAAATCCCCTATTATTAGAATTTGATCAGAATCCAAAACAATAGTAGATAGAGAGTCAGAAAACGGAGAGAATCTGACAACGGGCCAGGAGGGCGATTTTATGACATCATGCAATGATGAGCATGATGTCACACAATTATGCATGATGACATCATTATGTCACAAAATGATGCAGTTTATGCATTCATTATGCAATTATAATATGATCTTTAAAAAATACATCGTATGACATCATTAAGACATTGTATGACATCATAAAGACATTGTATGACATCATAAAACATTGTATGACATCATAAGACATTGTATGACATCATAAGACATTGTATGACATCATAAGACATCATAAGATTTGATGCAAAAGTTTACATAAATACCACTGTAAATTCACTCAGTAAAAGTGAACACAAGCGAAGAAGCAGAGAGGAAATTAATCCTGAGAAAAACGACCCCACAAGTGAACCCGGAAAAAGACAGAAAAAAACACCAACAAGAGAGCCAAACAATGGCATCTGCTGAAACCACCGAGGTTCACGAGTTGGAAACCCCTAAATCTCCGGATCCTCCACAAGACGAGGTGGACGGGGTCTTCCAAGAAAAGGTCAAAATTAAAGGCAAAACTGTGCTAATTGGAGTCAAAGCCCTTGTTCCAGTTGTGGAGAGACACCTAAACAAGATCTCTTCTGTGCAGTGGGCTTTGCTGAAGGCAGGACACATTGATGGGGAAACCGTACTCATTCTGGCTGATTTGGTTACAGAAATCATACAGACATCAGCAACTGATGTTCTCAAGGTTCTGATTCCAATGGTCCAGAAGAAAGTTTCTCCCCGTCAAAAGCTCCCATCCATAAAAACTGTGCTGGGAAATGCCCTCTCCAAAAGCATCGCTGTTGTCCTTGGAGTAAAAACGAACATTTGTAATAAGACCAAGGAACTGACAGAGATGCTTGAGCACGAAATTCAACGAAAGGTGAACAAGGCATTGAAGAAAGCACTGGAAATGCCCCAAAGAGTGTCTCATTGTGTCAATGGATGTGTGTCAAACTTTAAACATCTTAGCCTCATGGTGAAAAACACTGGCAATCTTCTGCAAAGCTTTTTACAGAGGTTAAGAATCACAAAGCCCTGGACACACAGGAGTTCAACTGACTCAGATTTCACTGAGGAATCAGTTTACTCGTTTCCAGAGTACTCTCAAAAGACAAACATTGATTTTAAAGATGCTGTGGAGGGTGTGATCAAGATCCTCAGAAAGTGGACCAAGTGTTCAGAAGATGCGTGTGTGGATCAGGCAATTGAGATCACCACTGCCATAATGAATGACATGGAGGATGAGTCCAGGACTTCCACCACGGCTCATCCCTGTGTCAGTGTAGTGATGGACCTTGTCAAAGACTTTCTTGCCGCACACTCACCATCAGATGATCCAAAGGAACACTCCACAGGATCTTCAGTGAAACTCTTTGACCAAATGTTAACAAGAGACTTGTGTTCAAGTAATAAAGTCAAACAAGTTCTCACAGACATCGAGGACCTCTTTAATGAACTCCTAAGGACAGCAGAGGATGTTGACATTAAAGAGTCTTCAGAAGAATCCTCTGATGAAGAAGATGATGATGAAGGTGATGAATCATCCCTCTCATCTGATGAAGAAGAAGATGAGGAAGGTGATAAATCATCCCTCTCATCTGAAGAAGAACCAGAGGATGAAAGCCCTGAGGTTTTGACAAATTTAGAAAACAGAGAAACTGGAGCTCCAACAACAGAGAATGCAATAATTGGAGAACCTGTCTCTTCTAAATCAGTCACACCTACAGAGGAAACTTGGAATGACGCAGTTGTGACAGGCTTTCTGATCATGATTTTATCAAACCACCTCAAAGAGAAAAAGAAGAACTCTAAGGAGGCGGCTGAAATCAAGACCTTAATTGAAAGTCTGTCAGACCAGGTGCTACCCAAAAACGCATCTAAAATCTACAAAGGCCTTGTAGTACCTGGGACTTTGAACAACATCAAGACAGTCCTAATCACAGACCTCAAGAAGAAGTTTGGAGACTCAGAAAAGTTCCTCAAAGCTGCTTTGACATCACCCGACTCGGTTGTTAAAGTAGTTATGGTCTGTGTAAAGGAGCACATGGGAATAAGGAAAGAAGCCTGCGAGAAAGGTCGCTTCAGAAGAGGACTGTCTCGATTTGCAACCTGCATGCGCAATCTATTTTGTCCATGCAGAGGTGTGGTCGAGAGAGATTCTTAGTTATTTAAAAAAAAAATTGTAGGATTTAGTTACATTTGTTAGAACAGATGTAAATTTAGTTAAAATTGTAGGATTTAGTTACAATTCTGGGATTTAGTTATATTTGTAGGATTTAGTTTTAATTCTAAGATTCAGTTATGATTACAGGATGTGGTCAAAATTGTAATTGAAAATAGTAATTTAAAGGTTAAGTTCAATGCTGCAAAAGCTAAAAAACTCAAAACAATGCTGAATTCAGCCACGAGGGGTAATTACTCAGAATTAAGAAAACACATGTACACAAATCTGGAAGCCCCAATTCAGTAACCAGGAATCTTAACGAAAAAAATGGTTCATTTACTTTTTGTAAATGAATAACTTTGAAGTCTAATTTTAATATGTAAATCAATAAGTTTTCAGTCTTTAAAAATAAAAAAATTCAAAAGAAATATAAAAAAATACAAAATAAATTAAAAAAATTCCCCTCAGTGAACCGCCACCTTACCGTGGTGGAGGGGTTTGAGGGCTCAGGTTCCCCTAGGAGCTAAGTTGTCATTGGTTAATACCCCTGGTGGGGTCTCCCATTGCAGACAGATCCTAGGAGAAGAGCCGGACTAAAAGCGGTTCTGAACTTCATTAATAGTTGGCTTCAATAAAGATCAGTTGTGTCGCCCGGACTGGCGTCACTGGGTCCCACCCACCCTTGACGACCAGGAGGGCCTAGCTATGAAGGTCATGTACCCTTGAAGGATCCATGATTATCGGCCCCCACCAGGGGCCCTAGGCATGAGAGCCATGCAGCCCCAAATGATCCTCTGATTATGAGCCCGCACCAGGGGGCCTTAGTTATGAGGGGGGTATACCCTTGAAGGGATCCATAAATATGAGCCCCCACCAGATGGGCCTAGTCATGAGGTTGGTGCATCCCAGAAGGGCCTCTGATCATGACCCCTACCTGGAGGCCCTAATTTCCGTCTTGGCTGCAAGGACCCGGAAGAAGTGTTGGCATTAAACATACGTCACTACACATGCATGATTAACCGCTGAGAGCAAATTGAGAAGCATCTGCTTTCTATTTTTTGTTTTTTAATTATATATATGAGAATTATAAACACTTGTAGACACATTTTCACTACAGGGGACAAATATAAAGAGTAAAAATTGTGTGTAATAATTTGGACATTTGAAATCTTAATTTGATTACTTTTCGAGAACAAAAATGAGGAATTACTGAATAACTGCCACTCATGCTATCAGAAACAAGAATAAAAAAGCACATCCACTGTCAGTCTTCCATTGATTAGATCTACTATTTTTTCCTTTCTCTCTAGAGTCAAAAGTAAGGGAAAAAATTCTCTTCATTTGTTTCATTGAAGCTTTTGCTAACTTTGATCCTGCCGCTGAAGAAGACCATCGTGGAGCCATCCCTAGATCTTTTTGTCTTGCCTGTCTGTCCTCGTCTTCTCAGGCGTGTCTGATACGCTTCATCACACACACATTTTTAGATCAGGTTCAACTGTTATCTTAGTTTCCCGGTGAGTCTATATTTCCTTGTTTTTCCTAAAAAAAGATCATTCATAATTGAAATGTCTATCCAAAAGCAGACTGATTTCAAAGTTATTAAGCAAAAGTCAGTTATAGATTTTTGCGGTAAGATTTTAATTGCTTTTACTTTTGAGTACACAAACAAGAACTGACTGATGTGCATTTTACAAATCTTTGTGTACTTCATGCAATCAAGGAGCCGGTTCCATATAATTAAAGACACAGTCCGATAACAATGGTGTTTTTTGGCATTTCTAGCATGCTCTTGTGGTATTTTTCTGATGATGGAGAACCTATGCATAAAGAAAATTCAACTTAAAATTGAATTACTGACTTTTTCTTTATACAAATGGTTGTGGGTTAGTAGCAGACAAAAATTTGTTTGGAAGAGATCGTATTCGTAAAAAATTGACAGGCCACAAGCTCTCTGCTCCATTGTGATGAATCCAATTGTACACAGTAGATCCAAATATATCTTAGTTTTTCTCGTCTGAGCTGGAATTGACTCACACTTTGTCAGGGGCAGAAGATCTTCATCCACCCAGAAAAGACAACCTAACTTTCTCTGGTCAAGAACCACGGCCTTTCACTCAGGGATGCTGATCTTCATCCCAGTTGTTTCAAAATTAGCCAAAAGCTCCCACAATGTCTTGGCTCAAAGAAGCCAACACAACATCATCATCAGCATAAAGCAGGTCCTCAAACTAGAACCCCTCCAGGCCCTGGCTGCACCAAGAATTTCTGTAAATAAAGATTACGAGCAGAAACGAGGATAAGAGCAGCTCTCACAGAATCCAACAACTAATACAGACAGGTCCAACTCACTGCCAGCTATAAAAATCAACCTCATTCTCATCCAGGGACAAAATAGGTAGCCTTATGCCTTAATCACAATTGCCCTTACAGGTGGAAATTGTACAGGGTACGCAGGTGGCTGATGTTTGGCGAGTCCATAGAGCCAAAATATTTTTCTATGGGCATGCAGCCGGCATCAGGCTATGGCGAACACTTGAACAGCATGCACGGGAAGTAAAGGTGAAGTAGGTTAGACCCAGGTGTGTAGTACAAATGTATATTTTTTTACCCCCCCCCCCCCCCGCTAAATCCTACAAACTACAAGGGACCCATTAGTGCTGTTCAAGTGATAAGAGTACGCTCCTAGTGTGCAACCTGTTAGAAATGAGGAAATTTGACAATTAGTCTGTGATTACTTTGTTTCCTCAGGGTTTCTTCAATGTTTTGCAGTTAAACGGATTCAGAATAAAATAATAATTTTGGATTCACTTTTGCAGTTTGTTAAACATTTTAATCCTTCTTGTCACATTTTTAATCATTTCGGTTGGAGAATGATTTAAAAAACATTTTAATTAGCAAAAACAGTTAGATCTGTTCAAATTTCCTTTTGCTGTCATTAGTTTTTATTGAAAATGAGCCGGTTCAGCTTGCGCTGGTTTGCGGCGCCTTCTGTCCGTGTAACCAGGGTTCGAATCCGGGCTGCTCCCTGTTCCCTTCTCTACTTCTGTGCCGATCCCAAGCCCGGCTGCTTTGAGAGGGTTGCGTCAGGAAGGGCATTGCCAAGCTTAGCATGCGACTCGTTCGCTGTGGCGACCCCTGATGGGAGAAGCCAAAAGAGAGAGTATTTATTGAAAATCTTTGAATTAAATTTTAACTTGTCTACTATTTGGCACACAGTGCTTTTTTAGCCTACACATGAATAGCTGAATTTTATGCTATAATTAGAAGCAGTTCAACATTAAGGCATTAAGCACCGGTAATGTTCTGACATCAGCTTAGTCATCCAGCAGTTCGGTTGGCCTTCTGTAGCCAAAAAGTTGGAAATCTTTTTCATATAGTCTGTACAGCTTCCTCCTGTCTTCCAAAGGTACACTTTGAAACCAGTCCTCAACAGAATCAACAGAGGTCATGTTTTCATTTGATGGAGGAAACGTAATGGTGTTTTCTAGCTTTACCATCTTCAGCAGCTCCTGAGCATCTTCTTGAAGACTCTCTTGATGGCCAACAAAGTCATACCTGAGAAGAAAGAAAATAAATTGCATTTGTTCTCAGTTTTGAAAAAGAGTTGTACGCTTTAGCTGTTATTTTTGGTAGATATGTCCTTACTCAATGAGGCAGGGGTGGCACAGGCGATGCATCTGCCTCCAGTGGGGCTCAAATGGTGCATAGGTCTCTGTTTGTGGATCCACTATGTATTGTATGAAGTTATAGAATGAAGGATGGAGAGCCTCTTTCATTGCCTCCTTATAGCTCAGAGGTAAATTAGTCTGGTTTTTGTACTGCTGCAAAATTGGTCTCACATAACCGTCATAGAAATACTTGTCATATTTCTGCATCTTGGCTCGGTAGGCAGAGATGAGGCGCACAAATGGATCACGGACAAACAGGAACTTGGTGTAGTGCTTTAGTTTTGCCTGCAGAACCAAATAAACACACATCCATCTTTTGATCATTTTCATGACATTCCTAGTGTTTCTGCACAAACTGACCTTTCTCTCTGCCTTTGGAAGTTGTCTTAGAAACTGGAATCTTCCCCTTTGGTGAACCCAGTCCCCTTTTAAGGACATGGGATTAGGATATGGCTCGCCATGCTTTAAAGCAAGCAAAGTCCTTTTCCAGTTGGTACATGCCACCTGCAGAAAACATAAAAGGCTTGATGCTAATGCTTTAAAACAAACAAACAAACAAACAAACAAAAAACAAAGAAAAAAAACAATAAATAAAACATCTTCCAGTTAATATTTTACTCTCTTTCCAGCTAGTAAGCAGTTAATATTTGTATCGATACAATACTACAGTTACTATAGGTATGATTTAGATACCTGTTTTTGCCTTTTTGCTTATTTACTCTCTTATCATTAACCTTTTTTTATGGATATGGACTTTTTTTATGATATCCTTTCAGTCAACCTTTTCTCGTACTTACTTTGTTCATTTGGGTCAAAAATTTAGCATAGAGTTTAAAATCTTTTGTTGTTTAGAAGTGGATACAGTTTAGATTGTTTTTACATTTTTTTCCAGCCATTATTAAACTTTTATTATTGTATTTAGCCATTTTTGGTGCCATTTTTAGCTAAACTTAATACAATAGGCTCAATACTGATTATAGGATTCTCATTGCATGTGATCCACTGGGTCCCCGAAAAATCAGAGTAAGAAGAAAACAAAAGGTAAAACAGTTTTACACATATTATACTTTATGAGTGTAAGAGTAAGTCCAGATGATGTCTCACCTTAGGAACAAAACAGTAGATGATGCCATGTTTGTCGTCTACAATAAAGTTATTTAAGTCAATCGTATTCAAGTTGACCAAACTTTGGTTCACATCAGCACAGTGTTTCCTCAGAAGATCCTTTCTTAGCTTTTGTTCTTTCATAGATACTTGTGCTGCAAATGCAAACAAAAAAATGTTGTTAATTTAAACTCTGCAAAATCTATAAAAAGTATGCGATAACTTTAGCTACTGACGTTTTGTTTTAAAAGTGAAACTATTTGTAAAATATGTGACTTGCAAATAGAAATGAGAAGGATGTGCATTTCCAGAATGAAACTTAAAGGGTAATAATTAGCAGGGGAAAAAAAGAATAGGAAACAAGAAATGATCAAAGGTGACCATAAATAAAGTGAAAACAGCACAATAACAAAAAAGATATGTATGTGAAAAATGCAAGCAATGGGATTCGGAGTGGCGGAGTTGTGCACCACAGCTCACATAACATGCCATTACGCCACTAACCAGGTATGGTGTACTGGATATATAATTGGTATAATCATGGAAAATTTTGAAAAGTTGAAGGAATTGAAGGACGGAAGATCATAACTGGAAAAAGCTAAAAAAGCTGCACATGTTAACAGTTGATTGGGTAAAATAGCTAAAAAATTAGTTAAGCAGCAAAAAATGGTGGAAAATACCATAATAAATAAAGAGAAACAGTAAAAAACAATGGGATGAATGCTTATTAAAATTGATCCAATGAATCACACGGATGCTTTGATAAATACATAATACAGCAAAGCCTTGAGGCCGTGTCACACACCCACCACGTAACATTTTACACAAATTGCATGGTTATTAATTAGGGAATCAAAATGTCATCGTGTTCTATTCCAATGTGTGTTGTACAGCATTCTTTCATTGTTGACTGAAGTGAGAATAGTTGTGGTTTCACAGATGTATCACTAATGAACCACGTCAAAACCACAGTAGAAATGCAAGTAAACCATGCAAAGAACACGTGAATCAAGGTCGAACATGAACCGTGTCTGATTTTTGTGTTGTTCACATGCAATTCATTAGTGATTCGTGCATCAATTACGTAATTCTGGTGTGATACGTGTGGCGTATACGTAATATAAGAGTTATACATTAGTGGTACATGCGTGCAAAGTCTGTTAGTCAGACGTGGAGATACGGTCATGAAAAACCACAAATTTCTGTATGCATCTCGCAAAAATCTTGCAAAAGATTTACGCCATAATAGCGTATAAAGTACGTAAAATACACATAAACTGCAAAACTCTCACCCAGCAAATAACCTTTGAACAGCTGAAAACCCTCGATGGACATTGGCACACAATGACGAATAACAAACGCAAGAAACACTTATGAACTACATATATCAGGCATGAATCACCAAAGACCAAAATTTCATACATGGAAAATGCGCAAAATGTACTTAGTGGCCGTGTGGCACAACCTTAAATAGAACAGCTCAACTTTAAATAAAAAAGATTTTTTTTTTAACTTACTTCTAATTATGTGAACACAAGCTATGCAGACATTTTTTACAGTTTTTTATAAAATATTTTACATTTTTTTTAACGGTTTATTAAAAAAAGAAATTCCTACCTGTTTTTTGTTGGTGAATATACCATTCGTGAATTGTCAAAAACATCAGAACCATGGATCCCAACAGGGAAAAGACGACCATGAAACTTTTATTTGATCCCATGGTGGTTTCAATCCACTTCTAATGAACTAGAAAGACAAATCTAGTAAAAGAGGACGTTAGATTTACATTTCTCTATAAAAATGCACCGCACAGCATCCAATTTAAAAGGAAGAGATATACTTACCAAACTGATATGAAGTGAGGAAATTTCAAATGTAAAATAAAATAAAATTCGGCTTTTCTTTCTGGTAATGTTCATCAGCAAGAAGCACCTCAGGGAGACAGCATAGTGAGGTTGTTAATTGATTGAACTCTCGTTCTGGGCTACAGAAAATAAAAGCATTGCAGGTAATTTATGCAGTTGTGGGTGTGACTGTTTGATCTGGGTTTTCCAATTTCCTCTTGAACTGACAAAACAAAAATCTTTTAAGATTTTGCTGAGTCTGCAACTTTACGAGTGATTAACTTCAAGAAAGAAAGCATGCAAAATTCCTCAGCCTCTTGGCATATTTACTAGTAAAAAAAATGTCCACCTTCCTGTAATTAAAACAGCTATGGGTGAGTTTCTTCAAACCTGCGCCTCATAGTAGTGAAAGACAAATACTAAATCAAATTTGGCATTTAAATTCAATTTCAAAAAGTAATTTTCATCTTGTTACTTTGCCATTTTGGACGAATTTGTCACTCAAAAACAAAAACTTGAAGTTAAAAAGAATAAATTTGTGCAGAACTGTAGTTCTAATCTGCACTATTTGACTTTAGACTTTTTTTTAATCAATAATAATAAAGTGACAAAGGAATGAACAGAGTCAAAGTAGGAAATGACAGAATTTTAGATACGTGTCCTATTTCTGTCAAAGCTCTGACAGTCATGGAAATGTGATGCTTCATCCTGTGGACAATCACACCTGAAATGTGTCTATCAGTGATATTGCTTTTTTTTTGTGGTTTTGTTTATGTGTTCTATCAAGCAGACGAACAAAATGAGAACTTCTTGAGTTGGACAAGTTTTTTATTGTGCTTACCGAAAGGGTTAAGGAGTTTATTTGAATAAACTCCATTCTTTGTTTGGGGGTAAATGTAATTCTTGTTTTGAACCTAATAAGGGAGAAAACAGAGATGATGTAAAATGGGGTGTATTTTTCTCAACTGTACAATGATGGAGTATAATGTTGAGAGGTACCGTAGTAACCTCGAGCATGGATCATGTCACGTCCTTTCTTTGGTTAAAAGTGATTTACTATCTTTATATCATAATGTACAACGACAAAAACCAGTCTTCCATGTATTTGAGTCATAGTCACAAAACTAGATGAACCTCATTACAACACGCTTGTTCTGTACATGTGAGTACGTGAGTTCCTGCTAGGAAGATCGTTATGGAGATATTTACCTGTTGAATTTTTTTTGCTAAGATACAATGAAACTGCTTTCATGATATGAATTGATCTGAATGATGTTTAATAACATCACAGTGCAGAGGTAAAGTGATCAAGCAATGCAAAGTAGATTACATTAGAATGATCACACAAACAACTTATACAGTATATAAAGGTAAAAAAAAACTGAACTTTGTGCCTTGGTAGATTACTGCAAGCAATATTTAAAGTAGAAAACCAATTTTTTGATCATGATTTCTGGAAGTTATCTTTGTTTTCCGAAACCTTTGTTTTTTATATTGTTTCTTTTTATTTTTTTAAGGTTGTGTTTTGGTTTCTGGAGTTATTCTTTAATTTATCAAAGGGAATGTTGTTTAGTTTTTTTTTTTTCTTTAAAGCCAAAGAACACCAATAGAGGGATAAAAGGGCCACAGAAGCCACCCCTGGGATAAAAAATACATTTAATTTGTATTATATGTTTTTCTCAAATATATATCACTCAACTAAGGAAACCTTATTTTTATACTTTTGAAAGACTTACCACCCATCCAACGGTTACCTGTACACCTGCATTTTCTTGCTTTAGGATCACGGGGATGCTGGAGCCTATCCAGCTGCTGTCGGGGTGCACCCAAGATCAGGGGTGTTTAACCAATAAGGAGCTTGAATGGCAGGTTGGTTGGAAACATGTAGGACACCGGCCCCTCGAGGCCTGGATTTTGACAGGCACGCGCTCCTATTCACACCTAGGGACAATTTAGAGTCATCAGTTAGCCTAGGAAACGTGTTTTTGGACTGTGGGAGGAAATCGGAGTGACCCACACATGCAAAGGGAGAACATGCAAACTCCACATGGAAAAATCCCAACCAGGATTCAAAGCAGAGTCTGCTAGTGAGAGACTAGAGTGTAAACCACTATACCTTTGTGCTTAACAAGCATTTATGTGACTGCTATTTATGTTTTGTTTGTTTTGGGTGCACTCTGCAGGTAAAACTGTGTTCACGTTTTACCGTGATCCGAAGAAGGGCTTGAACTGGGAACACCACACACATCTAAGAAGGCCACAAACCAAGGCCACGAAACAGCCTGGTCCTGGCTAGTTCCAACACACAGACACAAAGCAACAGTCTAAAAAAATAAACAGCAGGAAGAAATTACCTGTCTCCCGCAATGCCGGAATTATATCCACCCTAGAAGCGGCCCAGCTGGCGATGGTAGTAGCTGTCGGACGGACAGATCCACCCCACCTCCAACCACACTGCCGCTTCCACTGGGAACACACAGCTACTTTTTTTCTATTTTGAATTTGGGATAAGTTGTGTCATTTTGTACCCATGTTCCACACAAAAAAAAAAGAAAGAAAATGTCATTTTACTCCATCGAGTCATGACTGATGGAAATTTTAATAATACTGCAAAACACGTTTGGTCAGTTTGACAGACGTGTCCAAGTACATGCAAACATTTTTCTCCACTAACTGCAAAACAAAAACAGAGATACACGTGTATAGATAAGAAGCTGGCTTGCATGTCATTCTAGATAACTCAAACCCCTGTAATGGCCAGAGAGGAGCCAAAAGGCTGTGTGCTTTAAAATACACATCCCAACGAGCCACAATTGGCCACCTTTCCTTTGTAAATCAAATCAAACCAAACTTTATTTATAAAAACGTGCTTCTCATGCCTTGCACAACTCAAAGCGCTTTACATTTAAAAACAAAAAAACATACGCAGTATTACATTAAAAACCAAACCCACCCTTCATCCTCCCCACTCCCCTCCGTTAACACATACTACCAGCATTAGAAATAAGGAAGAAAAAAATGGTTGTCCTCGAGACAACCTGGCAAGTACACTTGGCTGTCCTCCCCAATTTTTGGTTGTCCTTCGATACCAATATTCAACAGCAACGAAACCTACTCAGATGTCAGTACTTGCATCTTTATTTCTTCTATACATCTACTATCAACTGCCTCTTATGATGGACATTTAAAAAACTCTTCAAATATTAAAAACAAACATTTTACTAAATATTGAAGAACCTGGTTACACAAAGTATTGCCAAAAACATGAAACTAATATCTTTATAACTAGTATCTTTACACAGATTTAAATATATTGGTTCTTTTTTTTCTTTGGTTTTGATAATTGTTGCTTAAAGAATATAAAATACCAAGACTGTTGTAAAAATTTAGACTATGATATCAATCCCATGGAAAAAGGGTTTTTTTTTTCAGCTCATGTCAGTCTGTTCTGTTATGAGTCAAAGTTAGTGTTTTATGAATGTGTTTTAAATTTTTTTGCGTGTTTTTGGACCTCTAGCGGTCGTGCCAGGTATTGTTGTTCAACACCATTATTTGAATAATCTTTATTGAAAAGTGCACATGTAGAAACAGAAAGGATTCGCTAGCACGCACTTCGTTTGTCGGTGGAAAGTATTTGCTGCTTACATCTGAATTCAGAGGTTGCCAAAAACTAACACTTGAAACTTGAAAAATAGTTGAAAAATACCAAAATGTTGAATAAAAGACCAGGTTGTCACACGGACAACCATCAGGTTCATTTTGGTTGTCCTCTGTGAAATCTGGTCGTCTCGGACACCAGGATAAGCACTTATTTCGAACGCTGTACTACCCATGGCCCCACACACAATGAATACTTATAAAAGTAAAACTGCTTAAGAACATTTCCAAGAGGCCCAGTAGACTCCTTAGTCCAGTGTTTTTCAACCTTTTTTGAGCCACGGCACACTTTAACCTTGACAAAAATCTTATGGCACACCACCATCCAAAGATAAAAAAGGAGAAACTCATAGTCTGTATTGATCTACAGCCCCTCCCCAATCTCACATGCATTTTTGTGATAATTGTGGCAGAAAAGGCTGGAAGTTGCAGCTGTTTTTTTTATTTTTATTTTTTTATAAAAGATGTAATAAAAGTTTAGCTAGAAGATTTAAAAACTGTTTTATGTGTGTTTGTTGTGGTTTCAAGATGTTTAACAGGGAAGACTTATTGTGCGCTGAGACACTGTCACTTTAACCCATGCATCATGGGAGATGTAGTGCAAACAGCCGCCGAACGCAGACAAGAATCGCGTCTCTGAGCTTCAATGTTTTGTTCACTTGTTCCATGGTCTTATACCGGATCCCGCTGATTTTCTTGCTGGTATTTCTGCTAGAACTGAGCAACTTTATGAGCCGAATCGGAACAAGGAAGTGAATACTTTAATCACTTCTGATTGGTCAGACTGATGACATGTGATTAAACCTCCAAGAATGATTGGTGGAGACAGTTAAAGGGGCCGGACTTTCCCGAAAACAGCTGAAGCTGCAGCTAAATCGCAGTACCGTCATTCTTCTTAAAATGTTTTTAATAGAATCAAATAAACACAAAGAAAAAAGTATTTTATAATCTTTCATATTCCTAACTACTCAGTGTTTTATCAGGGGCTGTGTGGATGAACACAGAGCTGATATCCTGGAGATGGAAAATGTTTTTAGATCAGTTAATGAGGGCAATTTCCCACGGCACACTAGTGTGCTGCACACTGGTTGAAAAACACTGCCTTAGTCTATCCAATAAAATCTGGGAATCTACTGGATCAAAAGCAGCACCAGAACAGAAAGTTTCAGAGTCAAAGTTTATTCTAAGATCATTAACGATCTTTAAAAGAGCCGATGTAAGTACCATAACTGTTCGGCTTGGAAATTCAGTTCGGGCTCCTTGCAACTGAAGGAAACGTCACACTACGGTAACCCCACTTGGACACACTACGTAGCGTCCAGATCTGCTCAGGCTACACAAATTTTCATTTCTCGTTCCCTTTTGTAACCTAAAGTTATTTTCCCTCATAAATTATGTCTGACAATGTTCTTTGTAATTTTTATGAAGACATGTTGCCACAATCCGCTTGTTTTTCCAGTTTAAGTTTAGCCGTGGCTGAAAATGTTGTTAGCACGCCTAAATGTTGTTCTTCGGGGTCCCTTCTGTCAATAATAAAGCACTGGGCACACGGATTAAAAAAACTATAAGCAAACATGCATTCAATAATAATCATAACAATAATAAAGGCACGTTTAGAAGACGATCTCTCTCGATGTCGGAGCTCTGTTTGTTTACAACAGACTTCATTATATTTTCTTCTATGGTAGTATCGTAATTTGTCCAGACCAATCACTATCTGACACGTCATCGAACCAACGGACAGCCAATCAACATAATGTAACGTCAGCATTAGTCCCAGGACCCCGAACGGAAGTTCCAGGCCGAACGATTATAGTACCTACACCGTCTCTGTGTTTTGTCCTAAAACCAAATTGATATTTTTCTAAAATGTATGAGGTATTTCAGTCATACGAAACTCTTGCAGTAGAATACATTTATTTTCACATACTTAATTTACATCTTAGTTGGCATTCACAAACTTTGATTGGCATAAGGCTCCGTACAATTCCATGAGATAACTTCCATAAACTTTAGGGTAAAAACCCCCGAACGGAGCCCACAGGTGGAAGCCGGGGAGGAGGGTGGGGCGACGAAAGCGGCGCTGCGGTAAGAAAGAAAATGAACGCTGCACACCTGGACTTAAATAGGAAGCTGAACAGGTGAGTTAATTAACTACCGCCCTAGGGGGGGAAGAGACTGCCGAGTTCCGGTGCCTGAAATGCGAATATCATTCGCTATTTTCAGTCATACGAAACTCTTGCAGTAGAATACATTTATTTTCACATACTTAATTTACATCTTAGTTGGCATTCACAAACTTTGATTGGCATAAGGCTCCGTACAATTCCATGAGATAACTTCCATAAACTTCAGGGTAAAAACCCCCAAAACCAAAGATCATCAAGAAGAGAGAAGAAGAAAGAATGTAAATGTATAATCAGTGTGTCATAAGATGAGGTGTGTTTTGGCGGCATTCCATTTTCATTTCATTTCATTCCATTTCCAAGTAAGACTGCTATGTGTGACCCGGCACCTTTGACCGTTGGGCCGCCCCCTTCTTTCCATTTATTTTATCCGAGTTCAGCGCTACAAAGGGGACACACTATCTAATGGATCTGCTATGTGTGACCCGGCACCTTTGACCGTTGGGCCGCCCCCATTCGAGTACAGCGCCTCGAAGGGGACACACTATCTAATGGATCTGCTATGTGTGACCCGGCACCTTTGACCGTTGGGCCGCCCCCATTCGAGTACAGCGCCTCGAAGGGGACACACTATATAATGGATCTGCTATGTGTGACCCGGCACCTTTGACCGTTGGGCCGCCCCCATTCGAGTACAGCGCCTCGAAGGGGACACACTATCTAGTGGAACTGCTATGTGTGACCCGGCACCTTTGACCGTTGGGCCGCCCCCGTTCGAGTACAGCGCCTCGAAGGGGACACACTATCTAGTGGAACTGCTATGTGTGACCCGGCACCTTTGACCGTTGGGCCGCCCCCATTCGAGTACAGCGCCTCGAAGGGGACACACTATCTAGTGGAACTGCTATGTGTGACCCGGCACCTTTGACCGTTGGGCCGCTCCCGTTCGTGAACCACTAGGGGAACATACTATCTGCAAAGAGAGAGAGAGAGAGAGAGAGAGAGAGAGCCAAACAAAGAAAACGAAACAAAACAGGGAGCCAACATAAGAATCACTCATACCTAATTTTTTAAGAACATAAATCCCCATCCGCAAAACGTTGTAAGGAACTATAATTTGAACCGCCAAGTACAACCCGTATGAAGACACTACCTACATCCATCCAAGCTCCCAAAGCATGCCAAACATGCTTAAGTACCATCCATTATTCGTAGCTTCCATCAAATACTAAGAACGAGCTTAGCGTTATTTCATTTGGTATGCTATTTAAAGGCGCTTAATTAACATCCATTAATTCAAGCTTGCAACGACAGGACTACGAACGAGCTTAACTGCCATAATGTTTCCCCATTTTTCATACCATAATACGAGCTCAGAACATCCATTTATTCGAAGATTTCCATCTAAGTATCAAGAAAATCCTCACTGCCATTTGTCTGAAGCTTAATTGGCGTAATTGAGTTTAGAAACCAAAATTTGAGCTCCATCACATACTAATAATACACTTTAGAACATCCTAAATTTTGAGGCTTCCACCTGGCAATATAATCCAAGAATTCACATTCATTCTACTGCCAACATGATGATTGATTTAAGTCAGAAGTGTCATGGGAACGTAGGGGAGGTCCACCGCCCCATCACTTTCAGTTCAGCAATAGGTACGTTGAGCAGTCATCGTGGCAACACCAGATCAAGGAATGCAGGGGTGTCATCATTCGCCAGAAATGGGGAAGCAGGCCAGAGAGCAGGGACTCGCAGGCTCAGGATGCGATGCATAGATAAAATACAAAACCAGTATTAGTCCCAGCAAAGAACATATATATATAAACCTAGAAACTGATTAGTTTATACACTGATTAAGATGAATGGAATGACAAGGTTAAATTTATTAGAAAGTTAAGGAAAGTCCCATTGTGGCTTCATCGCACCATAGAAATCACCCGTATACAAATTCCAGCAGTGAATTGATAGTGAAATACAGAACCTGCACAATATCTTAACACCAATTTTATATACGCCAATTGTAAAGAAGCAACCTTTGACAGTTCCAGAGGGACGCACCTTCAGAAGGTCATCGAGAATTAGGCGATGGGATGGGTAACCAAGGGCCAAGGAGATTGTAGATGAGGAAGGTCCACGTCCCACGTAGCAATGGATTGCAGCTCGGCTGAAATTTGATTCTCATATTTGATATTAGTGGTTCTCAAATAGGTGGACAACAAAACAGACTGCCGAAATTTTAGCCAAGGGCGTCTGGAGATCCATAAGGGATCGTAGGTTTTGATAGACTGAACCTTAGATTTTTAGAGGCGGAGCATAACAAGCCTCTACATGTAGATGCATCTAGCCAAGTGTCATCTGCTTAAGCAGGGCAGATAGAAGACTGGCATGCGGACACAAGATTTAACTCTTGAACTAAGCTTTAGAGCGTAAAAAATGGAGTTTCTACGGTCAGGGTTAATTTGCTTATGGTGTTATTTAAATACTACCCAAGACAACCGATGAAACACAAGACTATTATCTCACTCTTTAATTAAAGAGCCTTAATATAAACTCCATGGCTAAATTCTCATAACCACACGATCTTTAAAACCATTAGAGCCGTGGATTCTGGCGGCCGGACGTACACAAACCGCTCTTATAAATCTTTCCCCCCAAAAACTAGAGGGCCCAGCCACAGAAGAACAAGCGGAGGGAGACTGAAGACACGACAGGCATCATCATAACAAGACCTCTAAGCATTGAGAAGGACAGGCTACAAAACGGAAGACGTGAATATCCAGAACAGGAACATGGGGCCCAGGATCAAACTACCCGGAACAAGAGCACAAGATGAATGGATGACCGTGGGACCAAAGCCAGAGCAGAATCAGGTGGGCCGATCATTGAACAAACAGCCCTCAAACAAAGAATGAAACAAAGTACACGCTGCACAAAAGCGAGAGATGGCATAAAGGGAGAGGCATGCACCAATGAACCATCCAGATCCAGAAGAAGAAAACAAATCCGGACGGGCAGAGGACCATACGTCGCAGACAACGCGGTAACCCAGATCAGAAAATGAAAGTAAGCCACAGAGATGCAAAAGACCAGGCATACAGAGGAACATCGACGCAGAGAAAACATCAAAACGCGCAAAACGAAGGGGAGCCCATAGCCTACCCAAGTCCAGTACAGGGCTTGTGATAATACAGTTGATAGCATGAGGACCGCCATGACAGCAGAAAGGTCAACCGATAAACAAATCGAGCGCCGACTGGATGCCGAGAGACTCCTCCGGGAGGCAAAGAGGCAGGACACTGAGAACATCAGTGATAACAGCCATCCCCAGCCACAAATCGCGTCCGGAGTAAAACGTGGAGAAGGCATGGGCAGCCGAAGTAAAAATAAACCAATCCGTAAGGCGCACGAGGAATCAGGCCACTGACGCCAAATAAAAATGACTACGACGACAGGTGCCAACAGGACCGAAACAAGTTCAAACCATGAACACATCCAAGGGCCACCCACAGTGGCGGCCTAGAATGAACCATACCGTGAGCAGGCGGAGGCGACGAACGAAGATCGCCGAGTGAATCAAAACAAGCCACAGACGTTGCATAAAAGAGACAAATCAAAAGTAAAAATCCACAGAGGAGAGAGGGGTCCAACAAGAAAAACCAAACGCTGAGTAAACCACCAAATGCACCGCAGCCACGACAGAAACACAAAACAAAGAGAGCCACCAAAATAATAAAGCCAGCGTTGATTAAAGACAGGCAAAATTCACATTCGGCTCTTATCTAGGAGCCGTAGGAGCAGAGTCTTAGCCGGACGGCTAAGACAGAGAGACTCAGGAGGAGTTTCTACCCCCATGCCATCAGGCTCTTAAACGTTAACTCTACGCGTGTACCTTAATTATTTAAGTCTTCAGTCCACATTCATGCACATCATTTTGCATTCCATATGTAATTCTACAATACACATACTGTACGTATTTCATCGTTACATAGTTTTACTTATGTACATCATGTATATTTTACAGAAATATATGACGTACATTTCTTGTACGGTGTTCCTTAATTATTGCGCTGTCCACAGAGCGGACCTGGGTTACATTTCACCACTGGCTGTATTTGCTAAATATAACTTCGTATGCAACAAAATAAAAATCCCGAAATCTTGAATCTTAAATAACATACAGCAACAGATAAAACGCCGAAAGCCACAACTAATTCAGCCAGCATGAGAAACCTGTCCAGACGAGGACCACCAGCCCTGAACCACAGGAAAAACCCCACAACCCCTGAAACAATAACAGGATGCAGAGCCACAAAACATGAAAACGAGTCAGGTAGACCACAATGACAAAGAACATAAAACTACAATACCCAGAGTCCTTAGGGGCGTGACGTCACATACAACCGGAACATAATAAGGAAACAGAAACGCATTAGAAAACACAACAGAAAAACGCGGGAAAAGACCGCCTGGCCGCTCACCGCAATGATACACACGGCCACAGCAGAGGAGAAAGCCTGGACAGCTCCCGATCAAACGCCGCTGCCAACCGAAACACCGCGAAACGCTCACCCGCCGCAGCGACGCGACCGTGCCGGCGCCGCCACCCGGCCGATGAAACGCCAGAAGGAGAAACAAACGCGGCGAAATGAAAACCCCCCACATCAGAAAAAGTGGGATCGCCATCCAAAAGAAGGGGGGAACACACCAAGATGCCAAAAAGAAGGAGAGCAGCGGGCATGGAACACCGGCGACGAAAGCGGCGCTGCGGTAAGAAAGAAAATGAACGCTGCACACCTGGACTTAAATAGGACGCTGAACAGGTGAGTTAATTAACTACCGCCCTAGGGGGGAAAGAGACTGCCGAGTTCCGGTGCCTGAAATGCGAATATCATTCGCTATTTGGCTGCACGGTGGCGCAGTGGTTAGCGCTCTTGCCTCACAGCAAGAAGGCCCCCGGTTCAACATGAAAAAATACAACATCAATGGGGGACCTTTCTGTGTGGAGTTTCTCACCGTGTATGCGTGGGTTCTCTCCAGGATCTCCGGCTTCCTCCCACCGTCCAAAAACATGCTTCATAGGTTAATTGGCAACTCTAAATTGTCCCTAGGTAAGGAGTGAATGAGTGTCTGATTGTGGACATTCTATCCTGCGACGGACTGGCGACCTGTCCAGGGTGTCCCCTGCCTTCGCCCACAAGTAGCTGGGATAGGCTCCGGCAGCCCTGTGACCCCGAAAGGGAATAAACGGAATAGAAAGTGAATGAATGTATAATGTATTTAAAAACTCATGTAGTTGAGTAGCTGCACTTTTTTTCTAAAATTTTACTTAAAGTTGGACACGGATCTATAGCTTTCCAGAGTATTTGGATCTTAATGGCTCTTATGCTTGAAGTGAGTTTTGGTTACTTCAAAACTTTACTGTTAGCTTTACTCTTGATTAGAAACTGGAAGAGGATTTCAAAATGCACTGTATTGCATCCTCAACAAGCTGCACAGTGGCGTTAAGACCTCTGAGTGTGCCTGAGAAAAATGGAGATCTTGTTTTGAATCTCATAGAAATAGCGATAAAAGTGACTACAACCCCAGAAAATGTATTAAAAAGACTATATATATATATAAATGAACAAAGCAACGTTCAGGAAACCTCAGAATCTTCACAATGCTTAATTAATAGTGGCTTATTATTAGATCACAAACGAGTTGGAGTGGTTCTTAGCTGAGCTGCCTGCACAGATTTGCCCATTTTTCATCTACAGTGCAGCTCGTATCCACGCATAAGGGCAGTTGTCACTAATGAATTAGAGAACATTGTAGACTAGGTTCAATTCCCGCCTTGCCTGCCCATTTGTCCTTGGGCAAGACACTGAACACCACCTTGCCCCTGGTGAAAAGGTTGGCGCCAGAGTTCGGCAGTGGAGCGGAATCAGTGTGTGAATGGATTTGTGACCGTTAAGCAGGAGGAAGGTAGAAAGGGCTAAACAAATAGACGCCATTTTTCCATTTACTTTTCTCATACACAGAATCATCATCCAATCCAGTCATCTTCCAGTCAATTTTTACAGCGTTCACAGTTCATCAGCCGTTTTTAACAACAATCAGAAAACCCCTGTCATTTTCCAGGACATAGTTTCTGCAGAACAACAGATGTTCAATAGAAATTTAGCTGAGTTGTGGGCGGGGCTGTTCTCCCACTAGCTTACAGCCCCTCACACCCCCAACCTATCATTCACGGGGCAACAAAAATGGCGAGCACTTTTTGTGCTATCCAGCATTAGGGTTTGGAGCCAGATGTCAGGTCAGACGAGGAAAACAAAGACATACATGGATCTATTTGTCTACAAGTGGATACATCAGAATGGAGCAGGGAGCTTGTAGTTTATACGTCACACCTACATGCTGTTTCCAACTGGATTTTTTCTCCACGTTTTGTTTGACTAAATACTCAGAATGCAATTTTGAGTTTAATTTTCTTTCTATTTGTTCTCCATCTTTAGAAAAACATTTTTCATCAGAAGGGTCTTTAAGCTACTTAAACTTCAGTTTCTCCTAACAATTCAGGCTTTATATAAATAATTCTACATTAGATCAGGTTCTGACTTAACACAATGCAAAAAATAACATGGATTAATCCACCTTCTTCCATCTTTTTCTGAAGGGCTGATAGTGTCCTGTAAAGTCAAAGAGCATCTCTGCTACTGTAGCACTTTAGATGAAACACTGCCACCTGGTGTCGCATTAGTGAATTACAAAACTTCAACTACATTTGTCAAACTCTTTTTTTTGGTTGAGAAGCTGGGTGTACCTTACTGGACAAGGGTGGTGGGATACAAAGCGACTCTATAACCACGGAAAATGGATTAGTTAGTTAGTTAGTTAGTTAGTTGTTAGTTAGTTAGTTAGTTAGTTAGTTAGTTAGTTAGTTAGTTAGTTAGTTAGTTAGATAGATAGATAGATAATCTTTATTGTCATTGCAACATTGTACAACGAGATTAAGGTGCAAAATAGTCAAATAATAAAAATAAAATCACAATAAATAGTATAAAAACGATTTAAAATACAGACTAACTTAGACAGCAGACATAACCCGCGTGAACATTCTGTCATTTTTCCATTTATGGCTTGTTCTTTACAGCGTTTAATGTAGTTATTGCTACGGGATGAAAACTTTCCTTAAATCTGTCAGTCCTTGTTTTGATTGACCTGAACCTTCTCCCTGATGGCAGCAGTTCAAAGAGGGAGTGTCCAGGGTGTGAAGTGTCCTTAAGAATCTCCTGGGCCTTTTTGAGGCAGCGCCGTTTAAAAACAAAGCTGTGTTATTAAAAATAACACAAAGACAAACAAAAGTAAAGTTCAGAAAACCTTGGAATCTTTACAATCCTCATTATAATAGTGGCTTATAATTAGATCACAAACGAGTTGGAGTGGTTCTTCGCTGTGCTGTTTGGCACCAGAGTTTGTTTTCTTAAATAGTTCAGTTGAATTTGACAGGCATAGAGGCTTATCTGCATGCTGGCATGAACCAATTATGTGAATCCTGACGCACATGCAGAATAAAGGTCTCTGTTTACTTTCAAGTGAACCCGGATGTGGTTTTAGTGGATGTGCATTTCATCTATCTAGGGCAGGGGTGCCATGCTGCCCTCTTCCTCTGTGTTTTTACGTGTTGAGCCTTTTCCCTGCTCGCAGCTCTTCCTGGGTCTCTGCTAGTCCCGGTGATGTCACGCCCCTAAGGACCCTGGGTATTGCAGTTCCTTTTCTTAAAAGTAATGAAGTGCACCTGGTTCTGATTTTGCTGTGTGGCTCTGCGTCGTCCGGTTTATAGTTTTGAGGATTGTAGGATCTTTTCCGTGGTTATGAAGGCTGGCGGTCCTCGCCTGGACGGGGTTCTCATGCTGGCTGTATTTGTTGTGGCCTTTGGCGTATTTCTCTGTTATATTGTTATTTAGGAGCCAGATGTGAATCTTGGCCATCATTCGATGCTGGCTTTGTTGTGGTGGATCTCTGTTTTTGTTTCTTTTCTGTTTAAACTGCTGTGCACATTCGATAGTTTAACCAGCGTTTGGATTGGTCTTTCGTCGGACCTGTCCCTCATCTGTGGATGTTTTACTTGTCATTGGTCTCTTTTATGCAGCGTCTGTGGCTACCTTTCTCGTTTTAATTTGCTTGGTCCGGAATGGTCCTTGATTCTCGTGTCGTCACCATCGCATGCTCAGCTGTCTGGTTCTGCTTCACCCTTCCTCTCTTGGGACCAGCTGGTGTGTGGACAGCCACCCTGCCCTGTTTGCCCTGGAGAGTCCAGCCCTAGCCTTCGAGGAACTAACATCAGCCACCCTTGTAAATGTGTCTGCTTTGTACGTGGCCCTGTCTTCTCAACCTAAAAGATATTTTGTTATTTTCTCTCTCTAGTTGGTTTAGGGCAGGGGTCGGGAACCTATGGCTCGCGAGCCACATATGGCTCTTTTGATGGTCACGTATGGCTCGCAGACAAATCTTTATTTATACCATTTTTTTTTTTTTTATTAGACCAGTCCTTCTCGTGCGCGATGCGATGCCAGAGCGGCGCGTAGTAGTAGCGGTGCTTGGAGAGAAAAATCTGAACCAGCACTCAGTTTACTATTATCTACTATTTCACAGAGTTTATTCCAGCAGGAAACCTATTAATTGCCGTGCCTAAACCTGCGCGCTCCCGTCTCTGAGAAAGAGCGCGCAGATGCGGGGACGGGATATGAGGAAGAAAGCAGAGGGTGGGGGTGCCCCCCAGCCTCTGCTTTCTTCCTCACAGGCAGCAGGTGAATCGCGCAGGGATTGTAAAAACGTAAAACCCGCTGCCTGTCACTCACTGCAGTGTGTGTTTGGCTCCACGTCTGCATGTGAGTCTTTGTCACATCTCCAGAACATTCAGACCTACGATCACGTTTAAAGTCTCAACGCCTGCATGAAGCAGAAACTCACCACGTATCAACCAGACTAGACCATCAGCAAAACTACCACGAGAAATACTCATCATTTATTAGCAACAGCATAACGATGTTATTAAAAAGAATCCACAGACTTATTGTACTTTAAAAGTGTTGAAATTACATGAAATGCTCACATTCATTTGTATATTTAGTTTTAAACATGTTGTCGCGGACTGAGTTGGGTCCGCTGTTGGGACGCGTTAAAAGTTCTGGAGTTCAGCAAACGCATCAAGCAGAGATCTGATTGGCTATCAGTTCTGTCGCTCAGCCTGTTGTTAGGTAGTTTGGACCAATGGGGTTCAGCTATGGGCCGAATAAGGGAAATGGGAGGACTGGAGCGGGAGGGGGGGAATATAAAGTTGGGAGAAGCGCTCTCGTCTCGGCGGGAGAAATTCAGGAGTTTCTGTATTAATTTTACGGCGTTTGTTGCGGTCTGCAGTAAACAGAATAAATAACCTTAAAAGAGGTTAAGTCTCCGTGCCTCAGTGTGGGACAGGGATGCTACATTATTGTATGGCTCTTTTGAAATTACATTTAAAAATATGTGGCGTTTATGGCTCTCTCGGCCAAAAAGGTTCCCGACCCCTGGTTTAGGGGTTTCTGGCTGGTTTGTGGGGGCTATTTGATGGGCTCTTTCCAGGGCCCCAATTTTCCCGTTTTCAAGTCAGCCCCTAAGGGTGGCCACTTGGAAGTATTCAGGTTTGAAGCGACCTATAAAAAAAACCTGTTGCAGTTCATCAATTCTAGGCATCAGCAGCCTGATCTTTTCTGTTTCATTCGTCTGTCTGTTTGTTTGTTTGTTTTTGCACTTCGGCTGACCATGCCATCTCCATGATTATTTCCATCGGTGGCATGTTTTTGGCGTTACGTGGTGCTCGAAATTTATTTGTCCATTTACCTGTCTGCTATCGTATTATTCCTCATGTTTTCGACTATATTTGTCAGAAGCCCTGTGCTGGAATTTGTATAATCCTATGGGCTCTCCTTCAGTTTTGCATCTTCTTGATGTTTTTTTGGTGGTTGATTTTCCTCCTTTTTCCCAGATCATTGCATCTCTGTAGTCGCGACTCGTTTTCGAACCTGGGTTTCCGTTTTATCTGAGTCGTATGGTCCTCCACCCATCTGGATTTGTTTTCTGCCATATATCTGGATGGTTCATTGATGCATGCCTCTCTGCCCACTATTAATTTCCTCCTATTCATGCCGTGCATCGCCTTTTCAGTCTTGGATGTATGAAAAAGGGGTTTTGTCGCTGTTGGGCCACCTGAATTTTGCTATGTGAATTATTCCCCACGCTCATTTGTTTATCTTGTTTTCTCGTTCTAGGTAGTTCAGTCCCGGACTTCCGTGTTCCTGTAGTTCTGGATGTTTCTCTGTCTTGAGTTTCTTGTCTCTCCTTCTCAATACTTGGAGTGGTTTTCGTTATGACGATGACTGTTTCGAGTCTTCGGTCTCCCTCCACTTGTGTCTGATGCTAAATTTTGGGGGGAATTTTATGAAGAGTGGTTTATGAATGTCCGGCCACCAGAAATTTAGGATGTTGAACCCAAACCCTCAGCTCTAATGGTCCATTAATGGATCATGGCGTTCTGAGAGAATACAGCCATGGAGATTATTAACAAAGGTTGTTTTAGGAAGTGCGATGATAAATAGTTTAATGCGACGTCGGATGACATGGTTTAGTGTTTAAGTAACACTACACTACGAGCAAATTTCAACATCCATGGCGATTACGCAACTCACTGAAGAAATTATAAATGGCACTGACAATAAAGAGTTTGCAGTAGGAGTGTTCATCGATCTGAAAAGGCTTTTGACACTATTGATCATAACATTTTAGCAAACAAACTGGAAAGATATGGAATACGAGGACCAGCATTAAAATGGTTAAACAGTTACATTAATAACAGGCAGCAGTTTGTCCAACTGGATGACAGTAAATCATCCCTGCTAAATTTAAGCTGTGGAGTTCCACAAGGGTTTATATTAGGTCCTACACTGTTCATCCTTTACATTAATGACATACACTTGGTATCAAATACACTTAAATACTTTTAATGTGCAGACAACACAAGTATAGTCTGTACAGGGGAGAATCTCAGGGAAATTGTAAAAACAGTAAATACAGAATTAGGGAAACTAAAACAATGGTTTGACAAAAATAAATTGTCACTCAGTGTTAACAAAACTTAATTCATGATTTTCGGAAATCGCCATATTCCTTCAGATTTAGAAAATAAAAGTTGCCATTGATAATCACGTTCTGGAAAGAGTTTCTGAAATCAAGTTCCTTGGAGTAATTCTGGACGACAAAATAAACTGGAAACCACAAATAAAGCAGGTCGGAGCTAAACTTGCTAAAAGCATAGCAGTGTTGGGAAAAATGCGTCATACTCTCACTCACAAAGCACTGTACTAATATATTCATCCATAATACTACCATATTTACAGTACAGCGTAGAACTTTGGGGAAATACTTATAAAACAAACCTACAGCGTTTCTATATCTTACAAAAAAATCTGTTCGAATTGGTTATGCTGTGAATTATGGGAACATACAAATACTCTATTTTTAAAGTTACTGTCACGGTGCCTCTGTCAGCTCACCTCCCCCCTCACAGCTCCTGCTCTGCTGATTGGAACCAGCTGCCCATCATCACCTCATCATCTGCAGGCCTTCATAAGGGAGCGGCTCACCAGAATTCAACGCCAGTTCGTTAAACTCACTCCGGTGTTTAAGTCTGGCCTTTTAGTCAAGTTTATGATTCCAGTTTGCATCCTACTCATCACGCCTTGTGCTTACCTTCAGGTTCATTTCCACGAGTCAAGCTGGTTCCTTCTCATCTGGAGCTCCACGCCTCACCCCAAGTTGGTTCCGCTGTCCTCAGCACCCACGCCTCGTCTCCTCTGGTTCCATGCCCTGACGTGTCCTCGTGTCTCTCCCCTCAAGCTCCGCTGTCCTCAGCGGCCATGCGGAACTCATCACCTTCAACCTCCAAGACGATGGCGACACTCTATGAATGACTTTCTTCCAAGTCCCCCACATTACTCTGTACCCCCCTGGGTAAAAATAAATCTTTTCTAAGAACTAGTGGCTCTGAGTACTTCCGGGTTTCAGCATCTGGGTCTGTCACGTCTGAGACGCGCCATGACAGTTGGGTTTGTCATGGCTACAGAACACTTTTCGACCCAGACGCTGAAACCCGGAAGAAACACAGAGGAGGACGAGCGTGGCAGGTAAGAGGATTTAATAAGGAGGACAGCTTCAGGCGACCACTTGTGGCAATGGTTTTCTGAGGGTAAGTACAAATAGGTATTAGGCGTAGAACAAACGTAGCGAGCGAACATGAACTAGAATTGAAGACCAACCATGCACCATCAGGGGCAACGGACTGGCGAGGAATGATGATCCTGGAGCTCCTTAAGATGGCAGAAGAGGCGATGAGGTAAGTGGTCGCAGCTGGGCTGAATCAGGAACCAAGCGGAGAGAAAGGGCGGAGGAGTCTGACAGAGGCACCACATCAGGGTTTATTGAAACTATGGGATCTAGTGAAACTTAAAACAGCACTCATGCCAGATACAACTTACTTCCAATAAACTTACAGCAAATGTTCAAAGACAGAGACGGGAGTTACAATCTAAGAAAAAAACTGAATTTCAAAAAGCAGTGCATACGAACAACAACAAAAAAAATATGTTCATCAAATTGTGGTGTGGATTTGATGAAATTGATTGGATGAAGGTTTAAAACAAACCAAAAGTTTACATGTATTAAAAAAAAAACCTACAAGAAGTCACTAATAGTACTGCATGAGGCAAGAAACGATTAATTAAAAAAAGATTTTTCACTTTTGCACAGTTGCCATGCAGAATTGTATGGTGATTGTTTTGTACCTATCTGTAAATAGCAATATGCGTATTGAATACGCACGTCATCAGGTTTTGTAAAAAGGGTTAGGAGCAGACAGAATTTCTCTACAACCCACTCCTTTTCAAGCACACTGTTTTGTTTTATGTCTTTTTTTTTAAACCACTGTGTTGATTTTTCATTTGTGTTTGAAATAAACTGAATTTTATCCCTGACTGTAGAAACATCACTGACGCTCTCTAGCTTCAGTTCCAGGAGTTAAATTTTGTGTCTGCAAGCCAATCCTCAGTCTGCCCTGCTTTCAAGCAGATGACACTCGAGTAACCCTTGTGCTATCCTAGGCACTTTAACGTTGGGAGTTGAGTCATCTAGACCAACTAGACCAGGGGTCGGCAACCTTTTTTACTCAAAGAGCCATTTGGGACCGCCCCTAATGAAAAGAAAGAACCCGGAGCCACAACCCGTTTTGGCATCATTATATATATTATGCATGTATATATTATATCAAGGGTGCTCATTACGTCGATCGCAATCGACCGGTCAATCTTCAAGGACATGAGGGTAGATTGCGGGCCAGAAAAGATTGATTGGCTGGTGGATTTTTAAGAAGTACTTTTTTATTTTTTATCTTCTCTGTCCTGCGATCTACCCTCATGTCCTTGAAGATCGACCGGTCGATCGCGATCGACGTAATGAGCACCCCTGCACATACATCACTGCACATGCGTGTTTAAAAACACTGAGCGCAAACTCTCTGTCATCAGAGAGTTGCTCTCTGCCCCGCGTCATGTCAAGTTCCCGGCAGAAAACCACTTCGGACCCAGAGTGTGTAATGAAGCCGCCCCGCGTCTCCTCTTGCTATCAGCTCTGCAGTTCTCGCCCGATAAATACGAGCTCATTCATTAAGGAAGCTGTTTTTTACGTTGTACGCGCTTCGTACGGAGCCAGCAGCGCCTTTGAAATGCCATGAAAAAGGAACAAACTAAAATAAAATTGATTTTTTATAAAATACTAATTATTTTCCAAAGTCACAGGGAGCCACAAGAGAAGGATGAAAGAGCCACATGTGGCTCCGGAGCCATGGGTTGCCGACCCCTGCACTAGACAGTGCATTGAACCTTTTTTCTTCAATGATTTGTGATCTTCACTGGTGTCCATGGATTACATGAAATCCTCTCCACCTTTATCCACCTGTTTCATGGTAGGGAGAACACGTCAATGGAAGGGTGGGGGTCATAGGATAGCACAAGGATTAAGAACATCTCCATTTAGAGACTTGTTGTCATCCGCCTCTAAATGCATGAGGTTTAGCCCGGCTAAATTACTATTAAAGCCTGTGATCCCTCATGGATCTCAAATTGTTCTTCCTTTGCCAGTATCCAGACACCCCTTTGCCAATTGATATTTTAGTATTCTGTGCTTTTGTTGTCCACCTATTTGAGAACCGCTGATATAAAGTACAAAGTCGATGGTGCCGGGTCACACATAGCAGTTCCACTGGATAGTGTGTTCCCATCATGGCGCTGTACTTGAACGGGAGCGGCCCGACGGTCAATGGAGCCGGGTCACACATAGCAGTCATACCTGTAAGTCTGTTGAATATGGAATGCCTCCGAAACACAATTCATTTGACTTAACCCTTGTGCTATCCTATGACCCCACCTTTACATTGACGTGTTCTCCCTACCATGACAAAGGTGGATAAAGGTGAAGAGGATTTCATGTAATCCATAGACACCAGTGAAGATCACAAATCATTGAAGAAAAAAGGTTCAGTGCACTGTCTAGTGGGTCTAGATGACCCAACTCCCAATGGTAAAGTGCCTAGGATAGCACAAGGGTTAAACACACATATTACTGATCTTAACATTCACATTCTCTTCAAACTCTTGCTGATCTCTTTTTGGTTTTGGGGGGTAGGTTAATACCCAAAGTTTTCTGTTGAGATCTTTGTTTTATGTATCTGAATGGAGCCTTATGCCAAACTAATAGAAATGTGGAATTCATTTTTATGCCAAAGTAAAAAAAAATATGGAATAAATATTCTTTATTGCATGAGTTGTCTGACTGAAATAAACATGTATTTTTAGTCTGGACCTATGTTACTCAGCGTGAATATTTTTCCAAAAAAAGGACAGTTCTTGAACAGTCCTGCATATAACCCTTATGTTTAGAATGTTTTTAGTATTTTAAGTATAAAAGCAAGATATTTAGCTCACATAATATAAACGGTCTTCTATACATTATAAATAATAATAATAATAAACATAAGCTGCTGATAAGGCTGCCTGCTTGCTTCAGGTGCTGGAAGGTTAATATATGTTCTTAAAGATAAAGTTGAAAAAGATTAGAATATTTTTGACTAACAACTTTTGTGACGCAAATCTCTTAAAAGAGGAGACCAGAAGCAAGAGGTCCGGATATTAAAGACCCACTTCAATGAAAGTTGTGCTTTGGTTTTTTAATGTGTTTTTGCGGATTGTTTCTCATGATGGAGGACATATATAAGAAATTACATTTCTGAGTATTTCTTCATTCAAATTATCGTTAGATGAAAAAAATACATGTGCAAAAAAAATTATTTGAGACATAGAAGTTACAATCAGTGGGACACAAGATTCCTGCTCTATTATGATGCATCCACTTGTAGACAAATAGATTCACGTAGGTCTTCATTTTCCTCGTCCAACCTAGAATCTGTCTTAAAAACTTTATGGTCAAACTGCCCAAATATTGTATAGCGTATTTCTACCCTCCTTTAGAGCCGAATGTGCTTTACAGTCACAGTCCCATTCACCCATTCAAATACATTTTCACGCACTAAACCTGCAATCTTCTGATCAGAGGTCGAGCGCCCTACCACTGTACAGCTGACAAAAAAGTAAAAAAGTAAAATTCTGACATCAGCTCATTCATCCAGCAGTTCGGTTGGCCTTCTGTAACCAAAAAGTAAAAAGTCTTCTTCATATAGTCTGTACAGCATCCTCCTGTCTTCCAGTGGTACACTTTGAAACCAGTCCATAACAGAATCAACAGAAGTCATATTTTCATATGAGGAAGGAAACTTGATATCGTTTTCCAGCTTTAACATCTTCAGCAGCTGCTGAGCATCTTCTTGAAGACTCTCTTGATGGCCAACAAAGTCATAGCTGAGAAGGAAAAACAAAACATTTTTTTCTCAATTTGATACCAAACTATTTGTTCTAGTTGTTAATTCTGGCAAATATGTCCTTACTCAATGAGGCAGGGGTGGCACAGGCGATACATCTGCCTCCAGTGGGGCTCAAATGGTGCATAGGTCTGTGTTCGTGGGTCCAGTATGTACTGAATGAAGTTATAGAATGAAGGTTGGAGACCCTTCTCCTTTGCCACTTCATGGTTGTAAGGCAGATTAGTCTGTTTTTTATAACGTTGCAAAATCACTCTCACATAGCCTTTAAAAAAATACTGGTTATAATTCAACATTTTATCCCTATAGGCAGAGATGAGGCGCACAAATGGATCACGGACAAACAGGAACTTGGTGTAGTGCTTTAGTTTTGCCTGTAAAACACATAAACAAACATCAGCAAAAGACGTTCAAACTGGTCAGTCTGTGATGCGTGTCTGTTGTGTTGCGTGAGGATTTCATCTCACGACGATCAGTTACTTTACATTCTAGACTCTCTTGTCCGTCCCTCCTCCCGCCTGGCCCCTAGTGGGGTGGTTTGTCCTGCCATCCCCCTGTTATCAACTTTATCAATCAGGCCTCGTGCCCTCTCCTTCCTCAGTGAGTTCTTGTAAAATGAATATTTTGCATCATAAAGGATGTGTTTTTTTTACTCTTAAAATGAAACCTTTGTTGTCCGTGGTGAAAATGGACACAGTGTTATTTGCAGTGTTAATGTGCGTAATCGCATGGGCACATCCCCGTAAATATGAAATAACATTTTATCAAGCTTTATTTTGAAGCCTGCCCAGGTTTCCTGGTTTTCCAGCTTTTTTACTGCAAAATTGATGCATTGACAGACTGGAAACAGAACTCCTGCATAAATGTTGCATAGCGGCGGGCCGGATTTCAGAAGCAGACGTGATGGAGGCGATGTAAACATTCTGATTGATGAATAAATGTTGTATTTTTGTGCAAACACAACAGAGACGCACCGGACCAATGGAAATGAGCTTTAAGTGTTTCTGCACAAACTGACCTTTCTCTCTGGCATTGGAAATTGTCTTAGGAGCTTGAATCTATCAAAGCGGTGAACCCACTTATGTTCGAAGGACATGGGGTCTGGATATGGTTCATCATGATTTAAAGCAATTAAAGTCCTTTTCCAGTTGGTACATGCCACCTGCAGAAAACATTTAAAAAGTAAGAGTTGCATTACTGGTTTATCAAAGTTTTCTTTTAACTTTTTTCTTGATCTTTCACAATAAACTTTGTATTATTTCTTCTTTTAAACTAATATTTGTATATAGATGTCTCTATTCACACATCTTTAAAAAAAAGTTATCCTAAAATTAAAAACATAATTCAACAAAGAAGCCCAGAAGACATTTTTGTTTTCCTGAACATTGACTAGGTTATCCTCCTGAGAATCGAGGACAAAAAGTGTCTTACAGTGTCTTACTTCTGTTTTTGTGTGATTTCCTATCTATTTGGGCCAAAATAAAACACCTCACAATTTTAATTTCTTTTTAAATATTTTAATTTTAATTTCCCAACACGTCCACTGTAGAGGACAACAGGACGATATTTCTTTAAAAATAAAACTCAATTAGGAAAATCGGAAAAAAGGAGCAGATTAAATCTTTGGAGTGATATTCACCCAAAAAACATAAATTTTGTTCTAAAACAATAAAATTCTATATCACTCTTTTGTTACTTGTTGGACCATGTGCTACAGATGAAGATTGACCAGTAAATTGAGAGCATTGCTTATTGGCTCAGCTCTCTCCTCACCACAACGGACCGGTACATCAACTGCATAAGACACTGCTCCAATCTGCCTGTCAATCTCACGCTCCTCTCTTCGCTCACTCATGGACAAGACCCCCAGATATTTCAACTTCTCCACCTGAGGCAGGGACACTCTACCCACCAAGAGATGGCAAACTTTCTTCGGTTGAGAACCATGGCCGAAGATTTAGCGGTGCTGACCCTCATCCCAGCCGCTTTACACTCGGCCACAAACCACCCCAATGCATGCTGGAGGTCCCGGCTTAATGAAGCCAACAGGACAACATCATCTGCATAGAGCAGAGATGAAATCCTGTGGTCCCCAAACCAGAGCCTCTACGACACCTGCCTGTGCCCTAGAAATTCTTTCCATAAAAATTATGAACAGAACTATGAGAAAGAGCATCCCTGCCGGAGTCCAACATGCAACGGGAACAGGTTTGACTTACTACCGGCTATGCGAACCAAGCTCTTGCTCTGGTCATGCAGAGACCGGACAGCCCCCAGTAAGGCTCCCCGGACCCCATACTCCCATAGCACCCTCCACAGGATACGGGGGAAGCAGTCGAACGCTTTCTCCGAATCCACAAAACACATATGGACTGGATGAGCGAACTCCCGCAATCCCTCCATCACCCTAAAGAGGATGTAGAGCTGGTCCACTGTTCCACGACCAGGATGGAAACCGAACTGTTGTTCCTGGATCTGTGGTTCGACTATTGGACAGACACTCTTCTCCAGTACCCTGGCATAGACTTTCCCAGGGAGGCTGAGGAGTGTGATTACCTGGTAGTTGGAACACAACTAGATCCAAAACAGATCCTCGAAAATGTTATCAATGTACTGTGAAAAGTACAGGATTGGACTCCAGTATTAACAAACTTTGGGACATCTTGAAAGGCAGGGTGTCCTGATGGCACAGGTGTAAACCTGTTATGATGGACGTTCAAAAAACACACAAAAATCAAGGTAATTAAAAAAACAAGAATCTAAATCTGAATCTCATCCTCCGCATCCTTTTCATCATCTGAAAGCTCCAAATCTGAATCTTCCTCGACTATCTGGTACAGAATCCTCTCAGCTTCACTTTTTTCTCCTAAAATAATGTGCAGCCATTAAATACATTAAAATAGTCCTGGTGTCATCTACAGTGGACACTCATTAAATGCTTGCTGTTTCAAAACAGAAACCATGAAACTGTTTTCAGATCTAAAAATACTGTTCCAAACATGTTTATGACCAAGAATATATATTATTATCATGGTAAAAAAAAGGAATAGATACAGAATATTTGACTTGCCGTTCACCTTTCCATAAAATTAGGTAAATGGTATGGCAGCCATCTTGGTAGAGGTAAAACTTAAAGTTCCCAGCATGCAAACTCATCACATGACACATCACTGGAAAGCCCAAGATGTCCTCTACAGAGTAGAGTAGGATTTGGAAAGGTATCTCTTAATTCCTTAAAAATATACAGGTAGACAAAATGTCCATTATAGAGGACACAAATGACTGGACCGGGTCTCAGGAGCTTATGATTTTTTTTTAAATAAAAATCTAATCTGTCCTGGTTGTACTTCTCCTTAAAAGCTGATGTTACTGTGTAAAAACTAATGGAAATTCGTTTTGGCCAAACATAATACATGCAGACAAAATGCTCATTGCTGCACTGCCCACACTCTAAAAAGAAAAAAGTTGATCCAACTTAATTGAATTACTTCAATTGGTAACACTTAATTGAATTATTCAAGTTTATTAGTTTATTCAACTAAAATTTTTATGTTTATCCAACTTAAATTGATACGTTGATTTAACTAAAATGAATTACTTCAATTGGTAACACCTAATTGAATGAAGTTTATTCAACTTAATTTTTTGTGGCTATCCAACTTAATTCTGAGATCTGTTGTGAAATGTCTTATAACCAACGAACACACCTCAAACTGTTTTTAAATCTTCTAACTTAACTTTTATTACATCTTTTAGAACAAAAACAGCTGCAGCTTTCAGCTTTTTCTGCCACAATCATCTCAAAAATGCACGTGAGATTGTGGAGGGACTGTAGATCAATACAGACTGAATTTCTCCCTTTTTTTTTTTTTTTTTGGGATGCTGGTGTGCCGCGGGATTTTTTTTAAAGTTAAAGTGTGCCGTGGCTTTAAAAAAGTTGATAAACTCTGGTCTAAAGTTTCCATCACTAGGAGTGGTAACTTTCATATCAAAGACATGAATGACCCAGCAATGTCTCACATTACAAGACAGGAGCTCACATATCACGAACTCTGTCTTTAATAATTGGGACTTCAGGTATTTCACCGCACAAGAGGGTTGGTCATCATCCTCTACCAAACTCTAACTCATGGTGCAGAAAAGAATAAACATAACAGGTTAAATTACTAGTTCAAACAGAGTAAAACAGTTGGACAACAAAACCCATGGACAAAAACTCACAAATAAACCACAATGTGCCCAGATAGGCAAAGAAAATGGTATCCCATAATTCCTTGCGCTACCTCACGTTATGACATCAATATGCATTGACAGGTTCACACCAAAGTTACACCAACTTAATTAAATTAAGTTGATTGAAAGTAAAATATCTATGTCAGACAACTACTTGTTATTTTTAAGTTGAATGAACTCAAAAAAATGATTTATTTTCAGCAAACTAAATAACTAAGCTAGAACAACATAAAAAAGTACATCTTTGCAACTACAGCCCAAATACTCTTTTTAGAGTGCACACATATTTTGAGCGCATCAAAAGATAAATGTTGTTGTTAGTTGCACATATGTAAAGATTAATGGCCAACGAAGTATGCATTATCACTTTATAACGCACGCTGTGGAAGCCTCAACCGTCCGACACTAACCGGAGGTGCGTTAAAAGTAATAATGCACACTTCGAAGGCGATTAACCCGCTTATACCATGGTCACGTACAAAAAAATAAATATTTAACCAGTTTTTAGTGCTTGATTCTTGTTTTTTTCCAATTTAGATTGCTTTTCTCACAAAAAGCAGATGTTTTGTTACGTGGTACGGCGCGTTGCCACGGTAACATGACAATGCGACGCTCCACCATCGCAGTTAAGATTCGGCAATATGTATATATGCTGATCGTCCCGATGAGTTAAGTAAAGCAACTGTTCAGAGAGAAAGGTCACCTCTTACTGCTTGTTTTTGTCCAGATGATGAAGCAAAAGGTTGTTTTAAAGAAGCCGGCGCAGTGATACAGAATATTTAAGCTAGGTGACCGGATCTTCTTTTTTCACCGTGCTGTTATCCTGTGCGTTATCACCTTTTAATGCACAGCCAGCAGCCAATCAGAATCGAGTATTCACCCAGACCGTGGTATAACAGAAATTAACGCACTTCGCTGAAGCAACCGTCCAATACGAAGGCTTCAATGACGTTTGTTCATTTCTGTTAATGCATACTTTGTCAGCCATTAACCCTTACATTTCACTTTCTTCCTTAAAAGTAGATGAGATGTGCAACAACCGTGTACTTACATTAAGCTGAGCCAGTTACTTTGATCTTGCAGACAAATTGTGCATTTTTGTGGTCCAAGCATCAAGTTTGGCATCCATGAACCTTAGGATACTGCCTTTCAAAAAAGCAAAATAGCCACAAAAAAATTCCAACATAGAGTCCATTTGTAAAAATGGCAGCTATAAACTCAACTCAACTCAAAATATTCAATGTCCATTTGCTCCAGTCTCTACAATATGGGCTGTTCATGCTCAAAATGCAGTATTCATACCCGAGGGGTACCTACTGTATATGCATATTATTTAAATACCATAAAATCCTGGATTGTTTTGTGGTTAATGTGCTTTTCTGTAAGAGGGGATCCTAAAGTACACATACACCAAGTTATATGGTACTTGTACCATAAAATGCAAAAATTTATCCTTAAGAAATGCATATTTTTTGTTACAATCAGTAAGCTATTTTTAGAAAATTATTTTTGCATGCAGATTTTTTATGCACAATTTAAATTTGAAAGGTTCTATCCTGCATAAATGATGTATAATATCTTAAGAAAAACCGGATAGTAAAAGACAAAAACAGATCTTTTCAATATGGCACTCTTTCATATGCCTTTATATATGTGTATAAGTGCAGATGATGCGTCACCTTAGGAATGTAACAGTAGATGATGCCGTGTTTGTCATCCACAATAAAATTTTTTAAGTCGATCTTATTCAAGTTAACCAAACTTTGGTTCACGCCACCACAATGCTTCCTCAGAAGATCCTTTCTTAGTCTTTGCTGTTCTGAAGATTTCGGTGCTGAAAACACAAGAAGTAAATATCTTTAAAAAATCCTTGATTTAAAAGTCCCACTCTGATCTTTTGATCTATTTTCAAAGCATTCCCAGTGATCTTTGTATTACGATTATGCTAAAAATCACAAAACCTGTCATTTTCTAGGACATATTTTCTGCACAGCGGCAGGAGTTTATTGGAAATTTGCCTCTAATTTGTGGGCAGGACTTTTGGTGAGGAGTTAGCCTGTCCTCACACCCCGTCATCCATCTGTTTACACTCCCTCCTAGTTTACAGCCCCTCACATCCCCAACCTAACATTACCAGTGCAACAAAAACGGCGAGTAATATGTCATTATATCCTTTCATCACCCAAAAAATACAAGAACATGTTTTAAAAATACAGTATATATTTTTATCAGTGCTACGCAAAAATAAATCATTCATTTGTGTTAAATTTTGATTAAGCTGCTGAAGTTTAGCTTTGAAGGGAAATTATGAATATCTGTCTTGCAAAATGATGCAAAATTGAAAAAATCTCACTTTTTTTGTTGGGGGATCCTGACTAGTACATTTTTTCTACTCAGACTAGTTCAATGTGTAGGAAATAAAAAAAATTTAAAAAAAAAAAGAAAGAAAGAAAAAAACGCTGCGGACCAGTAAAATCTCTGACTGGCAGCTCAGTATTTACGGAAACACTAGTTTTTTTTTCTCCCTCAGTCAGTAAAATACAGTAACACAAGGTTATGAAACACTGCTGATTTTTACACTTTTAACAAAAAAAAGCAAAGGATTTAAAGAAAAAAAAACTCCTACCTATGTTTAGCTGATAAAAATCCCATCCATGAATTGTCAAAGTGATAAAAACCATGGGTCCCAGCAGCAGAAAGACAGCCATGAATTCCTTGTTTGATCTCATGTTGTTTTAATCTGCAGCCCTCTTCTAATGAAGTAGAAACAGACATGCAAACTAAGTGAATATGCTCCACCTGATGGCAGTAGGTTTCCAAACTTCAAGAGTAATACTTCTTACCTAACTTTAAATCTGTGAAGAAATTCCAAATAAAATGATTAAATACAAGGGCTGCCACTTCTCTTCTGGTAATCCTCTCTAGCAAAGAGCAGTTCAGGAAAGCAGCACAGGGAAGATGTTCATTAAGACTTTGAGCTGCAATACGGGAACTCAAAGCATGGCAGGTAATTTTCTGCAGCTATGGGTGGGGCTTGGTCAATCTAGTTACTCTAAATTACTCTTGATCACAGGACTTTGTGTAGAGCTTTTGCAGCTTCACTAGGAATAAACTTCAAGCAAAAAAAAAAAAAAAAACTACTTTGGTACAGTGAATAATGATTCCATCCCTGTGACGCACGGTAAGGTTAATGGCTGGTGATTCACTGAATCCTCTGGAGTCAGATTTACAATGAAAGAACTAAATATTTCACCCTTCATCCAAAGGCAGCTAACAACTGGTCAAATATACACCAGATCATATTTTTCCTACAGAAAATATTTATTTTATAGATGGATTGAACACTCTTGATCCGGGCTGCTAAATCCTGGTCCTTAAGTTCCACCATAGTGCCTGATTTCAAAGGTAAAGGGTAATGTTTGCAGTGTGTTACAGGTCTCTGATAACAACTGAGTTCCTGCAGTTGATGATCTCAAATGAATGGACATTATTGATTGTTGCTGTTCTGCAGACAAAACATTGAAAATCTTCAAGGGAAAGTAGTACATCATCTGCATAAAGACTTCTATATGCATGATTACGATTTTAGCATGGATGTGTTCTGTTTTAATTCCTCTTACAGATCTAGTTTAATCAGGGTGAACACTTTGAGGAGTAAAATTTTCTAAATTCTTTGCAAATGTTTTTTCATGCCATTTTCAGAAGATTCATAAACCCCTGTTGTTACAGTAAACTGTGTCCTACACAAGAGGGCTCACATCTGTTTGCTCAGCTGTTGGACAGGAAAAGTTAGAAAAAAAAACAAAAAGAGAATGAAACATGGCTGGATCTTCCAGCATGACAACAATGGCGTTACATCACCTGGTCAGTGAAGGAGTAGCTTTATAAAAATGATTCATAGGTTCTGGAGTGGTCTAGCCAGTCTCAAACCAATACAAAACGTCTGGAAGGAGTTCAAAGCTATGTTGCCCAGGATATCCAACGTGATATCCTGGATTCTTTCTTGCAGTTGAAGTGCATCTTTTGAGAAGATTACAGACTTTCCTCGTCTTTCAAAGTAGGACAAGTTTATAATTCGGTGACTGTCAAATACTTTATGCCCCAGTCAAAAAGCAATGGTAGGAAGGTAGGAACTGTCTTGATCAAGGGAAAAAGAGAACCGAAAGTGAGTTGCAGTGACTTTGGGTGACATAAGTGTAAAGAGAATAAGAATAAAGAAAACATAAAATTAATATTGTTGTTTTTTTGTGATGCTCCTGTACTGCTGGTAACAAGGTCTGATGTGTTTGATATTCAGCCTGACATCCATGGTCTGTTTGTCAGGTAGTCTAATGTTCAAGGTGTGGGACATGTATCCTCGTCAGTTTGTCCTGCAGGAAGGAGGGTGCTGGATTGTGTTAAAGGCGCTGGAGGGGTCATAGACAGTAATTCCTATTGTCCCGTTTTTCGGTCCAGATGTGAGGGAGTCCTATGTAGGAAAAAGAGGGTAGCGACGCGTTCTCAACCACCTCAAACTCAGTAAGAAGAAGACCCTCTCTAGGCCGTACCTGTGGTTGGATGATGTGAACCACCAGCTGTCCCAGTACCTCCATGAGATGGAAATGGGGGGCCACCACTCTGAAGTAATTTAGTTGTATGGGATATCTCATCTTTGGTTTGGAATGGGACACTATATCTTACTGTGTGGGAACTAACACCAGGTGCGGGCCCAGGATAGAGATGGACTGCAGAGGCTTTTAAAGCTTGGCAGCAGAGACCTAAAGTAGTCTAGGTGACACCTTGTCTGGACCCAACGCTTTCCTGGCATAGGGTCTCTCAGATCTCTATTGACCTGGTCAACCTTGTCTTGGTCATGACTAACAACCTCCTCTCCCTGTAGATCTTCTTGATCTTTATTAGTGCCTATAATTTGTACAGCTCAGTTGTCGTTCCCCATGAAGAGGATCAGAAACTCTGCCAAACATTTCTTGGTAGCCATGATTGTTCAGCACTGAGCTTCCAATTGGGATACTTTTGTCTCAAATGCACTACCCATTGTCCCTGAGGGCCAGCAGATCTACCCTTGTGTGGGAAAAAGGAGTGGAACACTTTTTTTGTGAGCATATCCATAGGAAAGATCGTGGATGGAAAATAAAAATGATAAAAAATGAAAGATAACAGCACATTTAAGACAAAGAGTTCAAGAAGCAGAGCTGCTGATAAGGCTGCCTGCTGGAAGGCATGGAAGGTGTGCATGGAAGGTGCTGGAAGGTTAATATATGTTCTTAAAGATAAAGTTGAAAAAGATTAGAACATTTTTTGACTAACAACTTTTGTGACGCAAATCTCTTAAAAGAGGAGACCAGAAGCAAGAGGTCAGGATATTAAAGACCCACTTCAATGAAAGTTGTGCTTTGGCTTTTTAATGTGTTTTTGCGGATTGTTTCTCATGATGGAGGACACATATAAAAAAATTATATTTCTGAGTATTTCTTCATTTAAATTATCGTTAGATGAAAAAAATACATGGGCAAAAAAAATTATTTGAGACATAGAAGTTACAATCAGTGGGACACAAGATTCCTGCTCTATTATGATGCATCCACTTGTAGACAAATAGATTTACGTACGTCTTCATTTTCCTCATCCAACCTAGAATCTGTCTTAAAAACTTTACAGCTGGATTGCTCCAATATTGTATAGCGTATTTCTACCCTCCTTTAGAGCCGAATGTGCTTTACAGTCACAGTCCCATTCACCCATTCAAATACATTTTCACGCACTAAACCTGCAATCTTCTGATCAGAGGTCGAGCGCCCTACCGTTGTACAGCTGACAAAAAAGTAAAAAAGTAAAATTCTGACATCAGCTCAATCATCCAGCAGTTCGGTTGGCCTTCTGTAACCAAAAAGTTGAAAGTCTTCTTCATAGTCTGTACAGCATCCTCCTGTCTTCCAGTGGGACACTTTGAAACCAGTCCATAACAGAATCAACAGAAGTCATATTTTCATATGAGGAAGGAAACTTGATATCGTTTTCCAGCTTTAACATCTTCAGCAGCTCCTGAGCATCTTCTTGAAGACTCTCTTGATGCCCAACAAAGTCATACCTGAGAAGAAAAAACAAAACATTTTTTTCTCATTTTGATACAAAGTTGTAAGCTTTAGCTGTTATTTCTGGTAAACATGTCCTTACTCAATGAGGCAGGGGTGGCACAGGCGATACATCTGCCTCCAGTGGGGCTCAAATGGTGCATAGGTCTGTGTTCGTGGGTCCAGTATGTACTGAATGAAGTTATAGAATGAAGGTTGGAGACCCTTCTCCTTTGCCACTTCATGGTTGTAAGGCAGATTAGTCTGTTTTTTATAACGTTGCAAAATCACTCTCACATAGCCTTTAAAAAAATACTGGTTATAATTCAACATTTTATCCCTATAGGCAGAGATGAGGCGCACAAATGGATCACGGACAAACAGGAACTTGGTGTAGTGCTTTAGTTTTGCCTGTAAAACACATAAACAAACATCAGCAAAAGACGTTCAAACTGGTCAGTCTGTGATGCGTGTCTGTTGTGTTGCGTGAGGATTTCATCTCACGACGATCAGTTACTTTACATTCTAGACTCTCTTGTCCGTCCCTCCTCCCGCCTGGCCCCTAGCGGGGTGGTTTGTCCTGCCATCCCCCTGTTATCAACTTTATTAATCAGGCCTCGTGCCCTCTCCTTCCTCAGTGAGTTCTTGTAAAATGAATATTTTGCATCATAAAGGATGTGTTTTTTTTACTCTTAAAATGAAACCTTTGTTGTCTGTGGTGAAAATGGACACAGTGTTATTTGCAGTGTTAATGTGCGTAATCGCATGGGCACATCCCCGTAAATATGAAATAACATTTTATGAAGTTTTATTTTGAAAGTACGATGAAAGTTTTATTTTGAAACCATGTTGTGTATAAATTATTCATATGTACTGTAAACAAATGAAAGTGTACAGATGTGTTCCGCACACATTTGACCCTCAGTATCTATTTCTAGTTTTTTTCCAACTTCAAATTCTGGTGCTTTAATCAGTTATCAAATGTTGTCTGTGAAATCGATCATAAAAATAAAATAAATGATTTTACTTAAATTTTTATCCACTTACTCCCATGTTATTTAAAACAAACATTGAAAAACATGTTTGTCCTTACTTTTTGAGTCCATGTGTCGATCCTTCTCCACAAAAAGCTCTAAGATCTGTTGGAAAAGTCTTCCTTATTTTCCTTTATTTTATGAGTTTCTCCCTCTCAATGGAGAAAGATGTATGATGTGCCGTGTAGGACATTATTCAGAATTAGCATTTATAAACATGTATGAAATCTCTCACACACACTGGTGAAATGCTTGTATACATACAACTGAAAATATATTCGTTCACATACACATGTGAAATCTCTCTCATACACATGTGAAAATCCTCTCACACTCACTACCGAAAATCCTCTCACACATACTACTGAAAATTTCGATAGAAACGGAAGGCATTTCAGTAGAAACGGATGTTGGCTGATTATCGTGAGATTTAACGGCAGTCAGAAGGGTTGCTATGGTGATCTGTATCGTCTGCCTAAAACAACTCGGACCAAAGTAACAACTTTAAAGTATAATAGACTGGCTAAGGCAGAGACTAGAGCCCTGTGCGGGACTATTTTCTTCATCCCGCTCCCGCCCGCCGAATTTCTGACCAATCCTGCCCGCATCCATAAAACTCAGACTTTATTCTCGCACAATAATAGAGATTCATTGATTTTGTATCTTCTCCCATCCCACAGGTCAAAAAACAAGGGTTTGTATTGATATTATTAAAGAGATTCATGTCCCTCCTCCAGCCTCATCTTTTCATGCATTCCTCTTTTGTGTAATGTGCAACTTAATTATTAAATATATTTTCACTAATCCTGTTGTTCACTAAAGGTCACACGTTCCCAGATGTTTTTGCCATAGGGAAAGTGGGTGCTCCTCTGCAGTGTTGCCAGATTGGGCGGTTTTCTCATGAATATATAATAACGGACTACGTTAGGCTGTGCTGCTTCCATGTTTGAGTTCATAAATCATCCCAGAGAAAGTCTCTGCTTCAACCCCCGCAGTAAAAGCTGCGTCTGAATCTGACGCCCGTGTTTCCATTTCTCTGACAGTTTGAAGCCAAAGCCCCTCCCTCGCCTCTCTATCTGCTCACCTGTTCAAATCCTCTGCAGCTGAGAGTTGTTTCCCCCGCGCTCTCTGTGTAGGACACTACACAGAGAGCGCAAATTATGGTCATCATAGGTTGACACGATAATCGGGGTGCTCCAGCGCAGCAGAAGGATGAAAGAGCTGTGACTATCTGGCAACACTGGGCTGGATAAGGACGGAGCAGGTTGCCTGGCATGGACATGATGTCAATTGATGAAGCAGAAAAGAACCACAAATGCTCTGTTGAACCATTAATGTTTTTTTCCTCCATAAATTCAAATGACTTTGACCTGCATCTTTACCAGCTGGTTCAGCGCGCTTCAGGCCGTCTGTCTACGCGCGGACACACGGGAGGATCATTAAAGACTGTCACATTTTACAGCGACAAGCAGAATCCCATCCCTCAGGATTGGTCAGAAATTCGGCGGGCGGGAGCAGGATGAAGAAAATAGTCCCGCGCAGGGCTCTAGTCTCTGCCTTAGCCAGTCTATTATACTTTAAAGTTGTTACTTTGGTCCGAGATGTTTTAGGCTACCGATACACATCACCAAAGCAACGCTGTTGACTGCCATTAAATCTCACGATAATCAGCCAACTTCCATTTCTACTGAAATGCCTTCCGTTTCTATCGAAATTTTCAGTAGTATGTGTGAGAGGATTTTCGGTAGTGAGTGAGAGGATTTTCACATGTGGATGTGAGAGATTTCACATGTGTATGAATATATTTTCAGTTGTATGCATACAAGCATTTCACTAGTGTGTGTGAGAGATTTCATACGAGTTTATGAATGCTAATTCTGAATAATGTCCTACATGCCACCTCATACACAGTGCTCCCGAGCCTCACCCGTCTGTGATCGCGCAACACTCAAATTCGTCGATTTTAACCTCAGAAACTGTGGAAAACTGGTTGAGTTGACTGAAAATGTATATTTAACGCAGATCAGTGGAAAATAATATTTACTTAATTTACCTTTTTCTATTTTATCACGATTATGACAGGTGAGGCTCTGCCTCACTTGCCTCACCTGACCGCACGTCACTGTTCCATCCACTCTTTTAGACACCAAGCAAGTCAGCCTACAAACTTCCTCAGGTTAACCTTTTTGGGGAAATGGACCTGCTCACAGGTTGCTGTAGTGTTGTTGAACCCTTCTGATTCTCCTTTCATTGAGAATCTTTGGGTGAACCTTAACAGGCATTTTAAAGTTGACAAACAGGTCAATGCCAGCGACGTGAAATCAGAGGAAGGAATCTAGTTTAAAATACACATGAATAAAATTAAATGATTAGACTTTATTTTATTAGAAATAAAAAATATATATATACATTTTTAGACATGTCTATTGTATGATTGTTTTTTTTCAGTGTGGGTTTTCATAAATTTTTTTATTAAAAAAAAAGTAATGAATTCACGAATTTACTGTTAAAATACATGAGAAAGCAGCAGGTGAGGCATTGGGAGCTCACAGACAGACAGACAGACTTTAATGATCCCAAAGGAATATTTAAGTGGCCAGCTGCCTACACTTAAAAAAAACAATCATTCCTAAAACAAATACAAACACAATAAATAGATAAAAGAATAAAAAGATAAAAGCAAATATGAACAATTCCTATAAAAACAAGTTAAGTTTCCCAGAATTTCAGCTTAATCTAAAACTAAAGTAAAAGCTCCCAACAGAGTGTTGTGCAGTCTGATGGCTCGTGGGACATAAGACTTTCTAAGTCTGTTCGTGGTGCAGCGCTGGGATAAAAATCTGCTGCTGAAGCTGCTCTTCCTCTTACTGAGGGCCTCATGCAGAGGGTGTGTCACATTGTCCATGATTGCCTGAAGTCTGGCCAATGTCTGTTGTCCGGCCACCTCCTGCACTGAGGCCAGCTTCAGTCCCACAACACAGCTAGCCCTCCTGATCTTATTTAGTGGGGTCAGGTTTTTCTTGCTTGTGCTGCACCAGCACACCACAGCGTACAGCAGAGCACTTTCAGTGACTGTTTGATAAAACATACTGAGAAGCTTGGTGGAGATGTTAAAAGATGCCAGCCTTTGCAGGAAGTACATCCTGGTTTGACATTTTTTACTGAGCAGGGTGTTGTTCTCGTTCCAGGACAAGCTCATGCCTCCCATGCACTGTAAACCCAAATAAGTTCAGTCAACTCAAAATTTATGAGGAAAACTGATTACATAATATTTTTAAGTTATCTTACTTAAAAATTATAAGTTAATCAGAACTTATATTTTAGTTGTCATTTAACAATTAGCTAAATTTAAACTGTTACCTTATCCTCATACCACTCTGGCCTGCCAGACCTATGGTGAGAGTACGCCAGAGCTCCAATGCACATAAACTTCACACAGAAAGAGAAAATGTTTTAGTCCAATAAAGATATAACAAGTCAAAGTTGAATCAACTTATAGGACTTAAGCGGACTTGACTTGGTTGCTACTTTTGAGTTCTATGATTATAAAACTTTTGAGCTCATTGGACTGTTCGGTTTTACAGTGTGCTCCCAGACTGCGCCACAAAGCACACACTGACTGGAACTGCAGCTCATTTCTCGCCAATTATCTGATTACATTGGTGCAAGTTTGTGACTCATTTAGTCTTTTTTATCCGCTAGAAATTCACATTAGAAAAACGCTGGATGAGACATGCAGTACTCGTGCTTCAATTGCCCTGGTGGTCCAAGAGAATGTGACACTGCAGCAGAACAATAGAATTAGTGGTAACAAATCAAATGCAGCTGTCTGGTTATTCCTTAATATTGTTTAGTGTTATTTTCTAAATGGAGGATTTCGTGTCTAAACTTGAAAAGACTCGTCACTCAGAAGGAGCGCCACACAGACCATTTTTTTTTCTATGCTACAGTTTGTGAACGGAAGAAAAATATTGAAATTAAATGTTAAACAACACATTTTAACTGTTGCCAATCAAATGGTTAATAAGTTAGTGTTCATGTGTTTGTAAATTGGACTGATGACGCCAGTACCTAACCAGCCGTGAATTTTACTGCACGTCAGTGCAATAATCCAGTCTAGTTTTTATCACTAGTGACCAATCACCAAGGTCAATCCATATCTTCCTTATCATGCACTGGAACAAGTGATCCTCACTTTCATCTTTTCCAGACAGGACTATTGCAGCCCCATGTAGAGTGGGTCTGTAGGGTCTCCAGCTGGTTCAAAATTCACCTTTTAACGGGGACCAGGCGGTGTGAGCGTATCCCTCCATTACTGCCTTCTCTTCACTGGCTGCCTCTGTCTTTTAGAATTGCTTTTATGACTTCTTGTTTTTAAATGCTTGAAAGGTTTGGCACCTTTTTATCCTTCATAAATTCTTATTATTTTATAGTCCTTGTCAAGGCCTGAGATCTGAAGATCAAACGGTTCCCAGAACTCTTCTTGTGACTCTGAGTAGACAAATCTGTTTCAGTTGTAGCTCCCAAACTCTAGAATGGTCTCTCCCTTTCTGTGAGGTCTGGCAAATACCTCAATGATTTTAACTCACTTTAACTAACTTATATTTTTACTCAGGCTTTTAAACTGCAGTGAGCAGATTTCGTGGGACAGCTTGTTGCCTGTTATTATTTTATCAATTTTATTGTTTACCTGCTTGTTGTATTGTTGCTATATTTTGGTGATTGGTGATTAGTTTTATTCAATGTTTTGTTCTGCACTTTGGTTGCTTCTCCTTATGTTGGTGCTAGATAAGTAAGCTGATTGTTTGGTCATAATGTTAGTAACCCATTTTCCTGTTAATAACAGCAAACACAAATTTCGTTCATTTACAGTAGATATCAAAATACTATATTTAATATCTACATGTGTGAAACCTTAGTTGACTGAAAGGATTTTTTCGGTTAATCTTTGGAGCTACGTTCCCACCAGCCTCAGCGTTCAAGCGACCATTTCCAATGAAGACGGAACAACAGAGTAATTACCACAAACAGGAAGACAATGTTTCATCAGAATTGGTCTGACCACAAGATTGTTTTGTGATATTCTTCTTGATTCAAATGGAGAAATTCTTCAGTTAAAAGACTTCAAAAGCAAATATGATATTGAATGTTCAACCTAGGAATTTTAGAAAACCTGCAGAGCAATTCCAATTGCTTCAATACATTTAATAAAAAATACAATACTGTCTTCCAATATTCAAATTAATCTACCAAATTTAGCAATAGGAGAAATAAAACTTAGTGAAAAAAATGTGATAATAAATACCTAAACAAATCCTTTAAAGGTAAATTATATCATGACTTTAATAGAAAAGTGAAATATAAAATAACTGAGACTCAACTATGGACATTCATAAAATGGCCAGTGGTCCCCAAAATTAAAGAAATGCATTTCAAAATTATAAACGATTACTACCCATCGGCAGAGACGTTGAGGAGTATATTTGGCTTTGAGGTTGATCCGTGTGATTTCTATCATACAGCCCCAGAAACAACACCTGTTTTTTTTATGTCCAATGATCCAAAGATTCTAGCAAGATTTTCATAATTGACTTAGTCAAAGAATTAACATCATACAATTCACAGAAAAAGATACTTTGTTTTATATTTGTAAGTTGCCAAAAGAGACAACAAAATTAGTGAACATCCTCCTGATTTGGGAAAATATCACTTTCATAAGAAAAAGTGGAAAAAAGATCAGCCGAATTTCCTGTTTTAAAAATGAAGTTAGATTCTATTCATCCTCATTGAAATGTATTCAGAACTCAAGTCCTTTCATTGATGACATTTGTAATTCTGCTACAGAATGGTTACTGATCTAGGGTAAAAATTGTTGTTTGCCTTGTATTTTAATTTATGTTGAAAGTTTTTTTTATATTTTTTATAGATGTATACATTTTTGTTTTTTTTGTTCTTTGTTTTTGTGAGGAGCTGTGCCTTGCATCATTGTGTGGTTGTGTCTGCGAGAGTTTTGTAAGGATTATATTTCCAGTGATGAAAGCCAGGCAAGGAAAAAATCCCTGAACTTTTCTTTGAGCGATTATGGCGGGCGTGAAGCGAAATTTTTGAAAAATACATGGTCTTAGATGCATTCTGGTACAACAAACTATCTTTCTATAACATAATACATCAATTCTTTAACACCAATACTAAGTAATCTGGGAAATATCAAAACAAACATACTGTGAGGAAACTGGAGATTCTAAACAGGACTGTAAATTAGGTACATTAGATTGGTTCATTCCCCTTCAGTTTCCTGCACACAGAAATGAATTAATAATGACTCGGAGACAATATTTATCTTTAGTGTAGGTTTACTCCGCACAAACAGCACAAATTTGTACGAAGGGTTACAGACAGATGAACAGGGTTGCTGCATCAAAGTCCGAACAAAGAAACTCAGAAATGGGCTTGGTACATATACCTTGCATTTGCATATTCAGAAGATCGTCCGATGGACCATGGTGTGAAAAACACACCCACAGGTTGTTGTAGGCTAGATACTCGAAGGTCAGGGAGCTTTAAGAGGTGTTCCAGGCCTACGCCCAGTGGGACATGCCTGGAACACCTCTCCAGGGAGGCGTCCAGGAGGCATCCGGACTACATGCGCGAGCCACCTCAACTGGCTTCTTTCGATGTGGAGAAGAAGCGGTTCTACTCTGAGCTCTCCATAGGTGACCGAGCTTCTCATCCCATCTCTAAGGGAACGCCCAGCCACACTACGGAGGAAGCTCATTTCAGCCACTTGTATTCGGGACCTCGTTCTTTCGGTCGTGACCCATAGCTCATGACCATAGGTGAGTGTTGGAACGAAGATCGACCGGTAAATTGAGAGCTTTGCTTTTTGGCTCAGCTCTCTCTCACAACGGACCGATACAGCGACTGCATAACTGTGGATGCTGCTCCGATCCGCTTGTCAATCTCACGCTTCGGTCTTCCCTCACTCGTGCACAAGACCCCCAGATATTTAAACTCCTCCACCTGGGGCAAAGACACTCCACCCACCGAGAGATGACAAACTACCTTTCTCCGGTCAAGGACCATGGCCTCAGATTTAGTTGTGCTGACCCTCATCCCAGCCGCTTCACACTCGGCCACAAACCGCCCCAATGCATGCTGGAGGCCCTGGCCTGATGAAGCCAACAGGACAACATCATCTGCAAAGAGCAGAGACGAAATCTTATGGTCCCCAAACCAGACCCCTCCAGCCCCTGGCTGCACCTAGAAATCCTGTCCATAAAAAACGATGAACAGAACCGGTGATAAAGGGCAGGCCTGCCAGAGTCCAACGTGGACCGGGAACAGGTCTGACTTACTGCCGGCTATGCGAACCAAGCTCCTACTCTGGTCATACAGAGACCGGACAGCCCTTAGTAAGGCTCCCCGGATCGCATACTCCCAGAGCACCCTCCACAGTATACCATGGGGAACGCGGTCGAACGCCTTCTCCAAATCCACAAAACACATATGGACTGGATGAGCAAACTCCCGCAATCCCTCCAGCACCCTAAAGAGGGTGTAGAGCTGGTCCACTGTTCCATGGAGGCTGAGGAGTGTAATTCTCCGGTAGTTGAAACACACCCTCCGGTCCCCCTTCTTAAAGAGGGTAACCACCACCCCTGTCTACCAGTCCTGTTGTACAGTTCCCGACTGCCACGCTATGCTGCAGAGACATGTCAACCAAAACACTCCCACAGCATCCAGAGACTTGAGGTACTCAGGGCGGACTTCATTCACTCCAGGAGCCTTGCCACTGAGGAGCTTGTTGACTACCTCAGTGACTTAAGCTTGGGTAATAGACAGCCTCACCCCAGAGTCCTCATTCTCTCTTCTTCAAAAGAAGGCGCGTCAGTGGGATTGAGGAGATCCTTGAGGTATTCCTTCCACCGCCCGACAATGTCACCATTCCAAGTCAACAGCCCCCCCATCTGCACTGAAAATGGTGCCTGTAGAGAACTGCTTTCCCCTCCTGAGGCACTGGATGGTTTGCCAGAATTTCTTTGAGGCCAACCGATAGTCCTTCTCCATGGCCTCACCAAACTCCTCCCAGGACCAAGTTTTTGCCTCCTTTTCGGCCTCCTTCCCCACCAGCAAATTCAACTCACCACCAGGTAGTGATCGGTGGACAGCAGAGAGCTGCATTGGGATTGGGTCCAGCGGGACCCAACCCAAATCTCGCGGGATTGGGCGGTTTGAATTGTGCTGCGGGCAGGAGCGGGCGGCAAAAAAAAAACCCCGCGGGATCAGTGTTGCCATGAATATTTCATGAATATTTATTAGCGCGGACTACGTTAGGCTGTGCGGCTGTTGGATTCTTATGTAAGCTCCGTGAACGCACCAGGTAGAGACGCCTAATGGCCACTGTCATCTAACCTGTTGTTGGGGGATGCAACGCCCCACCCCGCCTCTTAGAAATTATGCTCTTTAAAGCCTGATACCGCGGTCGCATGTGGGCGGAGCTACAAGCTAAAGTTATGGTCTGATCGCTGCATGGAGCGATGTGTGCATCAATGCATGCTAGACACGAAGAATGTGGAGAGATCAGGTTTATTATTTTGAAGAGTTCTACATGGTAATCATGTTTCCATGTTTGAGATCATGAGATCATCCCAGAGAAAGTCTCTGCTTCAACTCCCGCAGGGAAAGCTGCGTCTGAATCTGATGCCCGTATTTCCATCTGACAGAGTTTGAAGCCAAAGCCCCTCCCCCGCCTCTCCACCTGCTTTTCCTCTCTACCTGTTCCCCTGTTCATATCCTCTGTAGCTGAGAGTTGTTTTTCCCCGCGCTCCCAGTGTATTCTACACAGATGTAGGGACAGTGAAAATATGCCACCCCCTTGTTAATTTTAAAACTGTTTGAAGTGTTGTGGGTTCATTACAAATCGTGTAGTACTGTAAATGGCCAGCAGGTGGAACGAGCGCTGTCGAGCAAGACTTTCATGCGGGAGCGCGCAGAGCAGCATGAAAGAGAGGGAAGAGAAGAGAGATCGGATGAGCGCTGAGAGTTAGGTTTTCCTAGAAAACACCCACCTGTATGAGCTTACGTACGCTGCTGTACTGGAAAGAACCCGTAAATAAACGCACAACATGTTCAGTGGTCTGCTGCTCATTTAAAGTGTGCAACACAGAGCGCAAAATATGGTCATCATAGGTTGACACGATAGTCAGTCTAGCGCAGCACACGGAGAAAGAGCTGTTACTCTATCTGCCAACACTGACGGGATAAGGAAGGAGCAGGTTTCCAGGCAGAGACATGATGTCAATGGATGAAGCAGACACACGCACACTTTTAACCGAACAGGATTAGTGAAAATATATTTAATAATTAAATTGCAGATTACACAAAAGAGCAATGCATGGAAAAATGAGGCTGGAGGAGGGACATGAATCTCTTTAATAATATCAATACAAATATAGGTTTTTTTTCCCCTGCGGGACGGGAGACGATACAAAATCAACGCGGTGAGGAACGCGGGAGTGGATATACATATTGCGGGTGCGGGCGGGAGTGTAACGCATACGTTACGGGAACGGACGGGATTGGTCAGAAATTCGGCGAGCGCGGGCGGGAGCGGGATGAAGAAAATAGTCCCGCGCAGGGCTCTAGTGGACAGCTCTGCCCCTCTCTTTACCTGAGTGTCCAAGACACAGGGCCGAAGTTCGCCTAAAACAACTACAAAGTCGATCATTGACCTCCTGCCTAGGGTGTCCTGATGCCAGGTGTATTGATGGACACCCTTGTGCTCAAACATGGTGTTTGTTATGGACAAATGATGACAAGCACAGAAGTCCAGTAACAAAACACCACTTGGGTTCAGATCAGGGGGGGCATTCCTATAAATCACGCCCCTCCAGGTGTCACTCATTGCCCACGTGGGCATTGAAGTCCCCCTGGAGGACCATGGAGTCTCCCGTTGGGGTACTTTCCAGTACCCCTTCGAGACACCAAGAAGGCCGGTACTCTAAACTGCTGTTCGGCCCGTAAGCCGAAACCACAGTCAGAGACTTGTCCCCCACCCGGAGGCAGAGGGACATGACCCTCTCATCCACCGGGGTGAACTCCAACATTGGGCAGCTGAGCTGGGGGCTACGAGTAAGCCCACACCAGCCGCCGCCTCTCACCTTGAGCAACTCCAGAGTGGTAAAGAGTCCAACGCCTCTCTAAGTACTGAGTTTCAGAGCCCAGGCTATGTGTGGAGGTGAGCCCAACTATATCTAGACGGTATCTCTCAACCTCTCGCACCAGCTCAGGCTCCTTCCCTCCCAGAGAGGTGACGTTCCAAGTAGTTATATATTGGTGATACAAGCTTGAGGAGACCAGTAGACATGTGTGGAAGGGTCGTATATTTGCTTATGCATCTTGCAAAAGTGGCTGCACGGTTAGCACTCTTGCCTCACAGCAAGAAGGCCCCCGGTTCAAGTCCCGGCTGGGGGACCTGAAACAGAAAACCAATGGGGGACCTTTCTGTGTTTAATTTGCATGTTCACATGGGTTCTCTCCGGGTCGTTGCCACAGCAAATCCGCTTGCAAAGGTCCTGTATTGAAGACTTCTGTCTCTATATGTGTTCTGGATGTCAATGATCGCAGAGTGCACACTGGTCAAGTGTGTGTATAATCGTACTGTTTGGTGTAGTACGATTCATGTATTGTCCCTCTATCCCTCTCCCCTCCTGGGGAGTGGGAGTGCTTCCAGAGTCCAGTTGGCCCATCCGCGCTCCTGTTCCTGACTGTGTACCTCGTCTCTGCTCCTGCTCCTACACCTGGCTGTGGATCCTGTCTCCGGCTCGACTCCCGCCCCTGACTGTCCCCAACCCCGGCTGGATGAAGCTCATCTGCTGGACTTTAAATATGTAGATATAGAGTTAGATAAGTTAATTCTTCTCTATGAGTTCTGGTAAATCGCCTGTCCGTCCTGGGGGAGGATCCCTCCTTCATGTGGGCACCCCTGAGGTTTCTTCATTTTTTTCCGGAATCCGGTTTTTTAGGAGTTTTTCCTTACCGCGAAGGGGGGTCTAAGGGAAGGGATGCCAGTATAGCTTAGTCAGTTTGTTAGTTTATTTTAGTATTTTCCTATTGACTCTTTGTATTCATGATCCTTTTGAGTTCATGTTTTACTTCAAAGCCCATCGAGACGACTGTTGTTGTGATTTTGGGCTATACAAATAAAATTGAATTGAATTGAATAATCTCTAGGCAACGAAAGACCAAATGATGATTTTAATATTTGTCTTCTTTATTGTAGATTCAAATTATGTGTGTGTAGTTCTACAACAGAAGAAATAATACTATTATAATAAACCAAATTCAATAACTATAACCAAAACAATAATATTCATTAGCCAGTAATTTAGCAACAGGCTTTCTTAATACTTCTTAGCAAATTGTCCCTGCATTTTTGCAAACATTCCACCAACCTCTGATAGCATTGTTATACCCAGAAAACCTATTAGATTAACTCTAGGAACTAATTAAATCTAACATTGTATAACTTTCAACTAAAACTAACTTAACTTGTCAAGTAAGCAGAATAGGCCCAGACCAATAAACAAACAGAAAGTCGGCTCACTGCTCTCATGGACGTACACTTAAGGTTATAAAACCAAATTGCTCTTGGAACATTGCCGTTGACAATATGTTTGTCTGTTTACAACCTAATATGTAACTACTCAAAAAAACAGTGGTGAACTTGAGAGCAACACCTCAGTCCAATCTTCAGAACAGGTCTGATTCACATATTTGGTTTGATTTTGGATGCTCTTCCTGACACAACACGCTGTAAAGGGCCCCCTCATTGCTACGTTTGGATACACAGTGTAAAATAAATAAATACTCTTCTAATTAAAACAATGCATACAATAAACTTGGAGTTTAGAAATAAAAAAAAAATGCATACCAAGATTTATTAACAAAAAAAGAGCACACACTTCATTTTGGATTCAAAAAATAGCGAATATATTCGCATTTCAGGCACCGGAAACTCGGCAGTCTCTTTCCCCCCTAGGGCGGTAGTTAATTAACTCACCTGTTCAGCTTCCTATTTAAGTCCAGGGGTGCAGCGTTCATTCTCTTTCTTACCGCAGCGCCGCTTTCGTCGCCGGTGTTCCATGCCCGCTGCTCTCCTTCTTTTTGGCATCTTGGTGTGTTCCCCCCTTCTTTTGGATGGTGATCCCACTTTTTCTGATGTGGGGGGGTTTTCATTTCGCCGCGTTTGTTTCTCCTTCCGCGGCGTTTCGCGGTGTTTCGGTTGGCAGCGGCGTTAGATCTGCCGTTTGTATCATTGCGGTGAGCGGCCAGGCGGTCTTTTCCCGTGTTTTTCTGTTGTGTTTTCTACTGCGTTTCTGTTTCCTTATTATTGTTCCGGTTGTATGTGACGTCACGCCCCTAAGGACTCTGGGTATTGTAGTTTTATGTTCTTTGTCATTGTGGTCTACCTGACTCGTTTTTATGTTTTGTGGCTCTGCATCCTGTTATTGTTTTTGGGGTTGTGGGGTTTTTCCTGTGGTTCAGGGCTGGTGGTCCTCGTCTGGACAGGTTTCTCATGCTGGCTGAATTAGTTGTGGCTTTCGGCGTTTTTATCTGTTGCTGTATGTTATTTAAGATTTCAGGATTTTTTATTTTGTTGCATATGAAGTTATATTTAGAAAATACAACCAGTAGTGAAATGTAACCCAGGTCCGCTCTGTGGACAGCGCAATAATTAAGGAAAACCGTACAGGAAATGTACGTCATATATTTCTGTAAAATATACATGATATACATAAGTAAAACTATGTACCGATGAAATACGTACAGTATGTGTATTGTAGAATTAAATATGGAATGCAATATAATGTGCATGAATGTGGACTGAAGACTTAAATAATTAAGGTACACGCGTAGAGTTACCGTTTAAGAGCCTGATGGCATGGGGGTAGAAACTCCTCCTGAGTCTCTCTGTCTTAGCCATCCGGCTAAGACTCGGCTCCTACGGCTCCTAGATAAGAGCCGAATGTGAATTTTGCCTGTCTTTAATCAACGCTGGCTTTATTATTTTGGTGGCTCTCTTTGTTTTGTGTTTCTGTCGTGGCTGCTGTGCATTTGGTGGTTTACTCAGCGTTTGGTTTGTTCTTGTTGGATCCCTCTCTCCTCTGTGGATTTTTACTTTTGATTTGTCTCTTTTATGCAACGTCTGTGGCTTGTTTTGATTCACTCGGCGATCTTCGTTCGTCGCCTCCGCCTGCTCACGGTATGGTTCTTTCTAGGCCGCCACTGTGGGTGGCCCTTGGATGTGTTCATGGTTGGAACTTGTTTCGGTCCTGTTGGCACCTGTCGTCGTGGTCATTTTTTTGGCGTCAGTGGCCTGATTCCTCGTGCGCCTTACGGATTGGTTTATTTTTACTTCGGCTGCCCATGCCTTCTCCACGTTTTACTCCGGACGCGATTTGTGGCCGGGGCTGACTGTTATCACTGATGTTCTCAGTGTCCTGCCTCTTTGCCTCCCGGAGGAGTCTCTCGGCATCCAGTCGGCGCTCGATTTGTTTATCGGTTGACCTTTCTGCTGTCATGGCGGTCCTCATGCTATCAACTGTATTATCCAAGCCCTGTACTGGACTTGGGTAGGCTATGGGCTCCCCTTCGTTTTGCGCGTTTTGATGTTTTCTCTGCGTCGATGTTCCTCTGTATGCCTGGTCTTTTGCATCTCTGTGGCTTACTTTCATTTTCTGATCTGGGTTACCGCGTTGTCTGCGACGTATGGTTCTCTGCCCGTCCGGATTTGTTTTCTTCTTCTGGATCTGGATGGTTCATTGGTGCATGCCTCTCCCTTTATGCCATCTCTCGCTTTTGTGCAGCGTGTACTTTGTTTCATTCTTTGGTTGATGGCTGTTTGTTCAATGATCGGCCCACCTGATTCTGCTCTGGCTTTGGTCCCACGGTCATCCATTCATCTTGTGCTCTTGTTCCGGGTAGTTTGATCCTGGGCCCCATGTTCCTGTTCTAGATATTCACGTCTTCCGTTTTGTAGCCTGTCCTTCTCAATGCTTAGAGGTCTTGTTATGATGATGCCTGTCGTGTCTTCAGTCTCCCTCCTCTTGTTCTTCTGTGGCTGGGCCCTCTAGTTTTTGGGGGGAAAGATTTATAAGAGCGGTTTGTGTACGTCCGGCCGCCAGAATCCACGGCTCTAATGGTTTTAAAGATCGTGTGGTTATGAGAATTTAGCCATGGAGTTTATATTAAGGCTCTTTAATTAAAGAGTGAGATAATAGTCTTGTGTTTCATCGGTTGTCTTGGGTAGTATTTAAATAACACCATAAGCAAATTAAACCTGACCGTAGAAACACCATTTTTTACGCTCTAAAGCTTAGTTCAAGAGTTAATTCTTGTGTCCGCAAGCCAGTCTTCTATCTGCCCTGCTTAAGCAGATGACACTTGGCTAGATGCATCTACATGTAGAGGCTTGTTATGCTCCGCCTCTAAAAATCTAAGGTTCAGTCTATCAAAACCTACGATCCCTTATGGATCTCCAGACGCCCTTGGCTAAAATTTCGGCAGTCTGTGTTTTGTTGTCCACCTATTTGAGAACCACTAATATCAAATATGAGAATCAAATTTCAGCCAAGCTGCAATCCATTGCTACGTGGGACGTGGACCTTCCTCATCTACAATCTCCTTGGCCCTTGGTTACCCATCCCATCGCCTAATTCTCGATGACCTTCTGAAGGTGCGTCCCTCTGGAACTGTCAAAGGTTGCTTCTTTACAATTGGTGTATATAAAATTGGTGTTAAGATATTGTGCAGGTTCTGTATTTCACTATCAATTCACTGCTGGAATTTGTGATACGGGTGGTTTCTATGGTGCGATGAAGCCACAATGGGACTTTCCTTAACTTTCTAATAAATTGAACCTTGTTATTCCATTCATCTTAATCAGTGTATAAACTAATCAGTTTCTAGGTTTTATATATATGTTCTTTGCTGGGACTAATACTGGTTTTGTATTTTATCTATGCATCGCATCCTGAGCCTGCGAGTCCCTGCTCTCTGGCCTGCTTCCCCATTTCTGGCGAATGATGACACCCCTGCATTCTTTGATCTGGTGTTGCCACGATGACTGCTCAACGTACCTATTGCTGAACTGAAAGTGATGGGGCGGTGGACCTCCCCTACATTCCCATGACACTTCTGACTTAAATCAATCATCATGTTGGCAGTAGAATGAATGTAAATTCTTGGATTATTTTGCCAGGTGGAAGCCTCAAAAATTTAGGATGTTCTAAAGTGTATTATTAGTATGCGATGGAGCTCAAAATTTGGTTTCTAAACTCAATTACGCCAATTAAGCTTCAGACAAATGGCAGTGAGGATTTTCTTGATACTTAGATGGAAATCTTCGAATAAATGGATGTTCTGAGCTCGTATTATGGTATGACAAATGGGGAAACATTATGGCAGTTAAGCTCGTTCGTAGTCCTGTCGTTGGAAGCTTGAATTAATGGATGTTAATTAAGCGCCTTTAAATAGCATACCAAATGAAATAACGCTAAGCTCGTTCTTAGTATTTGATGGAAGCTACGAATAATGGATGGTACTTAAGCATGTTTAGCATGCTTTGGGAGCTTGGATGGATGTAGGTAGTGTCTTCATACGGGTTGTACTTGGCGGTTCAAATTATAGTTCCTTACAACGTTTTGCGGATGGGGATTTATGTTCTTAAAAAATTAGGTATGAGTGATTCTTATGTTGGCTCCCTGTTTTGTTTCGTTTTCTTTGTTTGGCTCTCTCCCTCTCTCTCTCTCTCTCTCTCTTTGCAGATAGTATGTTCCCCTAGTGGGCACGAACGGGATCGGCCCAACGGTCAAAGGTGCCGGGTCACACATAGCAGTTCCACTAGATAGTGTGTCCCCTTCGAGGCGCTGTACTCGAACGGGGGCGGCCCAACGGTCAAAGGTGCCGGGTCACACATAGCAGTTCCACTAGATAGTGTGTCCCTTTCGAGGCGCTGTACTCGAACGGGGGCGGCCCAACGGTCAAAGGTGCCGGGTCACACATAGCAGTTCCACTAGATAGTGTGTCCCCTTCGAGGCGCTGTACTCGAATGGGGGCGGCCCAACGGTCAAAGGTGCCGGGTCACACATAGCAGATCCATTATATAGTGTGTCCCCTTAGAGGCGCTGTACTCGAATGGGGGCGGCCCAACGGTCAAAGGTGCCGGGTCACACATAGCAGATCCATTAGATAGTGTGTCCCCTTCGAGGCGCTGTACTCGAATGGGGGCGGCCCAACGGTCAAAGGTGCCGGGTCACACATAGCAGATCCATTATATAGTGTGTCCCCTTCGAGGCGCTGTACTCGAATGGGGGCGGCCCAACGGTCAAAGGTGCCGGGTCACACATAGCAGATCCATTAGATAGTGTGTCCCCTTCGAGGCGCTGTACTCGAATGGGGGCGGCCCAACGGTCAAAGGTGCCGGGTCACACATAGCAGATCCATTAGATAGTATGTCCCCTTTGTAGCGCTGAACTCGGATAAAAGAAATGGAAAGAAGGGGGCGGCCCAACGGTCAAAGGTGCCGGGTCACACATAGCAGTCTTACTTGGAAATGGAATGAAATGAAATGAAAATGGAATGCCGCCAAAACACACCTCATCTTATGACACACTGATTATACATTTACATTCTTTCTTCTTCTCTCTTCTTGATGATCTTTGGTTTTGGGGGTTTTTACCCTAAAGTTTATGGAAGTTATCTCATGGAATTGTACGGAGCCTTATGCCAATCAAAGTTTGTGAATGCCAACTAAGATGTAAATTAAGTATGTGAAAATAAATGTATTCTACTGCAAGAGTTTCGTATGACTGAAAATAGCGAATATATTCGCATTTCAGGCACCGGAAACTCGGCAGTCTCTTTCCCCCCTAGGGCGGTAGTTAATTAACTCACCTGTTCAGCTTCCTATTTAAGTCCAGGGGTGCAGCGTTCATTCTCTTTCTTACCGCAGCGCCGCTTTCGTCGCCCCACCCTCCTCCCTGGCTTCCACCTGTGGGCTCCGTTCGGGGGTTTTTACCCTAAAGTTTATGGAAGTTATCTCATGGAATTGTACGGAGCCTTATGCCAATCAAAGTTTGTGAATGCCAACTAAGATGTAAATTAAGTATGTGAAAATAAATGTATTCTACAGCAAGAGTTTTCGTATGACTGAAATGTAAACATGACAGGTTGACAATAATGATCCAAGATGGCGGATGTTGGCATACACTGGCTGCCGCTCCTGATCTGGATTTAACTGTTTTTACTGGATTTTTGCTGGATCCAAGTTTTTCTACTGCTCTCTGGCAGCCTACTTTGTGGAATATTAAGACTTCAGTTTCATAGTTTTGTCTAAGCTTTAGTCAAACTTGGAACATCTATTTGCATCTGAAGATCTCAGCTCAACCCACCTTTTGGCGTCCTCCTGCTTTTCTCTCCCTCGTCGATCGGGACACTCCCTCACTGAAACCATCTGCACGCCTCAACCCGTATGGATTGTGTTTTCCTGGGATTAATCCATTCCAGTGTTCACAGCCCAGGGCAATATCTCCGTGCCTGGCCAGTTAGCCAGCATCTAACTTCGACTTTCTGGATTTTCCACAGACTCGTAAAAACACCCGTTTTTACGGCCAGTGTTAGCCCAGTGCTAGCTCCAGTCTGCCAGAAGAGCATGTTTCTGCAGCCATACCCCACCTCTGCTCTCTGTTGGAACAACTGCCGCCCGCTTTCTCATGAAACTGTTCCTCATCGCCATCTTCAACACCGCGGGTCTGGACGCTCATTTTCCTACAGACTGGCATCCCCAAATAGTATCCCATCTCTTTGGTCATGTCGCCGTCCACAGATTTCCCCACTAAGTCATCACAATAGAAGGCAAAGGAATCTGGCCAATCTGCGTCCCCTCCCTCGCCACTCTCAGCCAATCACAAAGCAGCGTTCTGTTAAACTGTGTCTTCTCAACACCCGCTCCCTCAACAAAAAGGCTGCCATCTTAAATGAAATTATCACGGACAAAAAACTTGATTTTCTCTGTTTAACTGAAACCTGGCATAAACCTCTGGATTACTTCTACCTCAACCAAGCCACTCCTTCAGGATACACCTACATTAAAAATGCCCGCACGGATGGCCGTGGTGGGCGGTACTGCTGTCATTTATAAAAAAAAAAAAAGGACATTAAAATCGCCGCTATCTCCTTGCCAACAACAGACTCCTTTGAACATACAGTCTTTAAACTACCTGGGCCCGCCCCCCTTGTCATTGCTGTAATCTATCGACCTCCTGAACCAAACGCCACTGTCCTCTGTGATCTAACTGATTTTCTGACCCAACTCTCTACCATATCATCATCCATCCTCCTTATTGGGGACTTCAATTTTCATATTGATGACTCACACTCTAAACCTGCTTCAGATTTCTTGGATTTATTGCAGTGTTTCAACATCATTCAACATGTCGATTTCCCCACTCACATCCATGGTCACATTTTGGATCTCATCTGCACAACTGGCATCTCGGTTTACAATCTTTCCAGTCAAAATCTTCATATATCTGACCACCTAGCCATAAATCTGGACGTTGAATTTCTTCTCCCTGCACCTATAATCAAGCGTAAAATAACCTTTCGTAACCTCAAATCTGTTGTTGAGGATCTGTCCTCCCTTTTTACATCAAATGTTTTTAGAAAGTATAGATAAAGAACTTCTTCCTACAACATTGACTCAAGGCTTGACAACATTAATTCCAAAATCTGGAAAAGGCACATCATTCTTAGATTACTGGCATCCAATATCACTACTCAACAACGATTATAAGATCTTTGCAACAATCTTGGCCAAACGACTAAAACTGGCACTGGACTTAGTAATTGATGAGACCCAGTATGGCTTTATGTCAGGAAGACATATAATGACTAATATCAGGCTAGTTTTGGACATTCTTGATCATCCAGACATCATAAATGATAATGGTTTCATTTTATTTTTGGATTTTTACAAAGCATTTGATACCGTAGAACATATATTCATTTTGCATTGTCTTCAAAAATGTGGTTTTGGAGAATATTTTTATTCAGCTATTGTTACATTATACCAAAACTGTAATAGCTCTATTAAATTAGCAGGTGCCACCTCTCCCAGATTTAATCTAGAGAGGGGAATTAGGCAAGGTTGTCCTGTTTCTCCATATCTTTTCCTTTTAGTTTCTCAACTGTTAACAGATCACATTAAATCCAGTGCAGTAGAAGACATCAATCTCATTGACAAAGAACTAATTATTACTCAACTTGCAGATGACACTACATTTTTTCTAAAAAATGAAAAGCAAATTCCTGTTGCTTTTGACGTTACAGGGACGTTTTCAAAGGCGTCCGGTCTTTGTTTGAATGTGAATAAATGCGAATTAATGGCAATTAAAGAATGTGCTGCTACCACTTTGTATTATCTTCCAATTAAACCTGAAGTGAAATATTTAGGTATTTTTATAACAAAAGACCAACATGCAAGAAGCTCTCTAAATTTTAATCCAATAATAGAAAAAACGCAAAGGAAATTGAATCAGTGGCTCTCCAGAGATTTATCTTTGAGAGGAAGGATTTTACTCAGCAAAGCAGGAAGGTATTTCATGCTTAACATACACAGCTTTGGCTTTACACGTTGATACAATTATCAAAGAAATTGACAAAATGCTTTTTAATTTCATCTGGAAAAACAGAACCCATTACTTAAAGAAAAATGTTCTCATGAACTCCTGTGACAAAGGTGGCCTCAATTTTCTCGATTTTTATACCTTGAATAACACATTTAAAATTAATTGGCTGAAACTACCTTTGAGAAATCCCAGCTCCATTTGGAACACTATACCTCTTCATAGTTTATCTACAATTGGTGGCGCTGATTTCTTTCTCATTTGTAATTATGATGTATGTAAAATCTCACTTAAGTTATCTGCATTTTACCGCCAAGCCTTCCTTTTATGGTCCCTTGTATAGAAACACAACTTTTCACCTCACAACTATTCTATCTGGAATAACAGGGACATTTTATATAAACACAAATCACTCTTCATAGGACATTGGTTTCGAAATAAGATTATTTTTGTGTATCAATTTAACAAAAAGAGCTTACTTTTAACTTATGAGGAATTTCTATCTGAATTCAACTTCCCTGTTCCCCCTTTAGAACATGCTAGAGTACTTGGAGCGATTCCCTCTGGTGTATGCATGCTGTTTAAATTCCAACAGAGTTAATGTTGAGGAGCCTTTTCTACTCTCTCCCATAGATACTGCTGTGGGGAAAATATGTCTGACCGGTTATCCCAGAAAAACAATAAAACAATAAGAATATTGTTCCAAACGAACATTGTTTCACTACCTCGTAGTATGTTTTATTGGAACACGTTTGTTGAAGACATTGCATGGAAGGAGGTTTGGCAAATACCCAATAACTTTTTAATCACCAATAAGGTTAAAGAAGTTTCTTTTAAGATTATCCATAGAATTTACCCAGCTAAAATGTTTATTCAAAACAGATTTAGATTAAACATTGACACACTCTGTAGTTTTGGTTGTAATTCCCCTGAAACGGTTGTCCATCTTTTTTGGTATTGTTCTAAAAGAAAAGTTTTTTGGCAGAAGATTTGTGATTTCATTAATGATAAAATTGATTCTTGTTTTGTTTTATTCTGGAAAGATGTCTTGTTGGGTCTAATATAAAAAAATATGCAAAAGGACTCTGGTTTACTTTAAAATCTTTTACTAATTTTGGCCAAATTTCATATTCATAAATGTAAATTTTCTGGTCGAAAACCCTGTTTTACTATGTTCCTTTCTGAGTTAAATCAGTATATCAACAGTATTCGAAATTCAGAGAAGCAAAAAGCAATCAGAACATTGTCTGTTTGTGATAGATTCAGTATTTTCTCGTAGAGTTTAACCCCCTGGCTTATTTCTATTTCCATTCTTATTCTTCTGTTTGTTACATATGTGTATTTGATATTTGCAGTTGTGTTTTTTATTGCATACCTAAAATTACATCCTTGTAAAATGGCATAATGTGCAATAAAGTTTATTTTTTTAAAAATAACTGTCTCCTACACAGCTGGGATTGGAGGCAGATGGTGCATTAACAGACCACAAGCTGGCCTCGTGTGGCGGATTTAAGGAAACCACAGGACGAGAATAAAACGATTATCTGAAATAAAAAAAATATATAAAAAAACTCTCATCTGTCTCTCCTGCACTGTCTGCCTCCCTTGCTGCTAACTTGTCCGTCTCTCCTCCTCCCCTGTCTAACAATCCTACTGAACAAGTAAACTACTATAATAGCACCCTCTCCTCCTGTCTTGACCAGTTGGCTCCCACTAAAACAAAAAATGTCTCCTTCACCCACACGGCACCCTGGTACCCTACTGAACTCCGCACCATGAAATCCTGCAAACGACAGCTTGAGAGACTGCATCACAAAACTGGACTAACTGTACATCTCCAGATGTACATTCATTTCACTCACCAGTACAAGAATGCCCTCAATACTGCCCGGTCATCCTATTTTTCCAACATCATTCATACCAGCTCCAATAATCCAAAAACTTTGTTTTCCACCATAAACAAAATCCTGAAGCCTAATGATAACTCCTCTTCATCTTTCATCGTGGCAAAGTGCAACCCCTTTCTGTCCCATTTTTCATCCAAAATCGACACAATCTATAGCTCCCTCACACCCAATACAGACCCCCTCCAGAAACTTCAGCCCCTTCCTCCAGTCTGAAGTTCTCTGAATACTCTCCTGTCTTCTCTGTGGATACCAGAGGATAGCTATCAGCCTCCACCTGCACTCTGGACCCCATTCCCTCCACCCTTGTTAATCCACCTTCTTCCAGCTTTTTCTAAAGGGCTGAAAGTGTCGTGTAAAGTCAGAGAAGAGCATCTCTGCTACTGTAGCACTTTAAATGAAACACTGCCATCTGGTGTCGTATTGGTGAATTACAAAACTTCAACTACACTTGTCAAAATCTTTTTTTTTAAATAAAATGTACATTTGATTTAATTGAAAACAATAAAAAGTCAATGTATTTAAGTCCCTGCTGAAAATGTTCAATGCAAGTTGCTCATAAATTCATTTAACAGTGAACTGAAGTCGAGAACTCATTATCTTAGAAATGTAGATTATTGGGTGAAAGTTTGGTATAGTGTTTGCCTCTTTTCAGACTGAGAGTCTGGATCAGTCAGCCACACAATCTTCTGGGAAACTGGAGACATCATAAATGCCCAGAAGATGAAAGACTGTGATAATTGAAGACATCCGTTTGAACCAATCATCTGTAGAAAAGACACCTGTCCACAGAGTCAGTCAATCATTGCAGTCCCCCACTCCGACTCACACACATACACAGTAGGTGACGGACATGCACCTTGACACTGGTACCACCCGCCATTTAAATAGGAAGAAGAAGAGGGACAAGTCAATTCCTGTCAGGTAATGATTGGCGAGCAGAAAGATCTACTCTGCAGTTCATTTCTAGAGCCATGATCGGGTCTGTCTTGGATTACGGCTTTTTGGGGCTGCTGCAAAGACCATCCTTCATAATTTGGATAGAATTGAAGCTTTAAGAATCTGCTGTGAGGCATTTCGACCAATGTCAATTCCAGCTTTGTTGGTTGAGATGGAAGAGTCCCGTTTGAAGATGGGTGCACATTACTGGACTAGGGTGTCAGGATACAGCGGTGTCTTCTTGTGGACTACTGGGAGTTTGGGGGCGTCCATAAGAAAGTTAATTTTACGAGTCACAGTATGTGAGTATTGGACTCTCTGATTGGGTTGGTGTGGACTCCAATGCACCAATGGCACCTACAAGAACAAGATGTGAATATGAATCTGGTTGGAACGGATAACGGGATCACATGTCAGCAGTTGAGCTTATGTCTTAGTGATCAAGAGGAGGCGGTAAACATTTTCACTGATTGGTCACAGGAAAGTTTGTCACTAAACACAGGGTTTGGGGGATTTATTGATGGGATGCAAGACAGTATAAGTGTCAGAGTGACAAACTGTGTTCTCTGAAAGACCATATGTATGTTTAGGACTCATCTTCTGCATTGCTGGCCATTCATCATAGGGACTTGGAGGTCCGTCCCGACCTGATTTTTAGAATTTTGCAGTGTCCCCACGAGGTGGAGAGTTTTGGGGCACGGCACTTTGTTTGTCTGAGTTCCGGCTGATTATGGGATTGGAATTAATATAATTAGTCATATAATAACAGGCTTTATTTCTGCCTAGTGCAGTTTATTATTCTGTACTATAGGCTTTAGCCTGTGAGCACTCCTTAACATAAATCTTCTTGATGCAGTGTGTGGGACTCGGATCCGTTGTGGGGACTTAATTCACCTTGTACCTTTCCCAAAACTGAAGTCAGAGGAAAGCAGCTGTAAATAGAGATTGGGAGAAGGTTCTGTGGTCAGATCAGACCAAAATTGAGCTCAACCAATCAATTTGGAGGAAGAGAAATGCTGCCTTGACCCTAAGAACGCCATTCCCATTGTCAAGCATGGAGGTGGAAGCATTATGCTTTGGGGATGTCTTACTGAACAGGACTAGTTCACCGTGACAGTGAGAGGATGGGCGGAGCCATCTACTATTAAATGCTGAGGGAGAAGCCTCATCCCTCCTTAAGACAGGAGGCCTAAAATGGATCGTGACACAAGACAAACAGCAAAGGAAACCAAGGAGCATATCAAGGTCATGAAGTGGACCGGCCAGTCCCCAGACCTCAGTCCTAAAGAAAAACCTATGGAGAGAGCTAAAGCTCAGGGTTGCTACGCAACAGCCAGCAACTCTTGATGATTTCAAAAGTCATTTGTAAGAAAATGTGGACCAAAATTCTTCCTGTTATGTGCAGAAACCTGATCATCAACCACAAGAAACATCTGACTTCTGTGCTGCTACTAAGGCTTTGGCCACAAAGTGCAAGAGGGTTCAAATACTTTTTTCCTTAAATGAAAAGGCAAATAAATTGTAATTCATAAAGTCGATTTCTTGATTTTCCATCTCTCACTATTTAAATAACCCATCATTAAGATGACAGACAGAAAGCTTCCTTTTAAGTGGACAAACCTACAAAATCAGTAAAGGAACAAATGCTTCTTTCCTTCCCTGGCTTTTGGAGTTCTGAAAAACAAAACTTCTATCCAGTCTTTAAATGGACAATATAAAGTTTATTATGAAGATGCAAAAGAGATACAGCAACAGAGTAAGTTCTTCTCATATTACGGGTTCATGAGCGGCATCCTCACGATTAAGCTCTGGAGAAGTCAGAAAGCAGCTGAGGATGAACAAGCAAATAAACGGCCACTTTTTATTTTGAAAAACCTATTAAAACATTGAGTCAAAAACTTTGAATGAATAAAAACATAATGTAAGACAGTTACAGGCCACATTCAAGTTCTATTAATATCAAGAATATAACTGTTGTACTTCTCTGCTCAGCCTGCAGGGGGAGCATTTCTATAAGCAATTTAGCATTATAATTATTATTATTGGCCATTTCCTCAAAAATACAACACTGGGGCAGCTCCATGAATTAAACAATACGAGTATTTGTAAAAAAAAAAAAAAAAAAAAAAAAAAAACATCTGGCTTTTGTGCACATTTTGTCAAGCTTATTGATAATTTCTCGCAAATATAGGATACGTTTTGGTCGATACTGATAATATCGGCCTTTCTGTGAAGACATGTATGCAGCTGAACAATCATTTTGGCAACACTTCCGAAAGAAAAGCCGTGAAAGCACATCCTAAATGGCACAGAAAACAGAAGAGGGTATCTTTGACAGAGCGCTCGGCTGCTTGAAGCCGTCGTTTCTTCACTTTAGGTGGCGCCGTGGCGGTCCGGAGGTCTGAAAGGACGGAAAGGCTTCCCGTCCCCAGCAGGAAACCTCCCTTGCCTGCAGTCAGTGGATGATAAGCTGCATTTGAATCAAACTTTTCTGTTTTTATTTTTTTATTTTTCAGTCAAATGAATAAACTGTAAAAACGAGGTAATACTGCCATCTGCTGGACGAAAATATAAACTCATGTTCTTTCTGATAAATCTGTATTTCAGAGAATGAACAAAACAAAAAAACAGATTGCTCATTTAAAAAAGTAATTTTTTAAATGTTTTACAATTCAAATTACACCTATGGAACTTTAAAAAAAAATTGAGAATTTGAAGAAAAATTGTACATTTATTATTTGAGTTAAAAAAAACTTTAAAACTATATTCAAATAAAAAAAGCTGCTGTTTTGTCTTTTCAACTTTTGGTTTTTCTGTCACATCATTTCCGTTCTAATATCCTTCCACTGACGGGATATCATCACAGTAACCTCCAACCCCCCGTGTCAATCACTTCCCGGTAGCTCAACGTAAAATTAGACTCAACACAGAAAACTAAAAGTCGAAATAAAGAAATGAAGGTGAAGAAGAAGAAAAATGAAAAAACTAAGGTTGAAAATACAAATAAACATTTTTCTATTTGTTCTTTTTTCCAATTCTAGTAACAACTCTGTTTGTACAAACATTAAAAACTTCTTTTAATTTAAAAAATAACCATATTTTACAAATTTTCTATTTTATTTTTTTACGGTTTTATACTATTTTTGTGTAACTTTTGAGTTTAAAAATGTTTCTTCCTTCATTTTAAGCCGACCCTGATTTGACCTCATGAATCTGCTGTTGGTGCAAAAAAAAGATCCACTGTAGACACCAAAAAATAAATATTCTATTATTATTTATTATACTGAGTGAGCATAAAGCCAACGCTAGTATAGACTGGAAGCAATCTTCCTTTCAGGTTTTAAAGGAACTAAAAACACTAACCTGGGGTTCTCTTCCTGCAGATCTTTCGCCTTTAGTGCAGATTTGGAAATACCCATTCCTGCAGGGATCCTGTCTGGGTATCTGACCGCTATCTTCATGCCGTTCAGCATAAAACCCTAAAGGGAGGAGACAGTTTGTTGTTTAGGTCTGAGTTTAGCTGCAACCTTAACCCTTTAACTCCAGAGCTTTAGCTCCACTGTTGCCGCAGCTCTTCAACTGTTTACATCATTCTAGCGGGTTCTAAGGCGGAGTTTCTCCACTACAGAACCCGTAAGAATTACATAGTTCGAAGACTTGAGTTCAACTCAAGATTTTTCTGGAAGTCCCCCATCAACTCTACTGTCTCGCGCGCGCTCTCGCTGTCTGCCTTTGCGCTGCACGCGGCTCCCTTACACACAGGAGCGCGCTTTCAGAGGCGCACATACTCATTCTAGAACAGAGGTTTCCGTCTCACAAGGAAATACGACAAATTAACTGCATTCTAATTATTCATTTCCATTGCATTCTTTTCCATTACAAACTGCGTGCGTTCTTAAGTGCGCGACACGGCCGCCCGCCGGAGGAATTTGTGTTTGGGGGGGGGGGGGGGGGGGGGGGGGGATTACTGTTCTCAGTCACTCTGTAACACCAAACATGAACGCGCGCTGTTAAAGTGCGATGAAAATCACTGCATGTTGCCTCGCATGCAGCTAGAGAGCTGTCCGCTGCAGAAGGATCAACACGCACCCCCAACACACGTAGGCGCTCCTCCTGCTAGTCAGCGCGCTCACACAGTCAATCTACAACACCTACATAGTTAGTTCATTAGTTAGATAGTAGTTAGTTGTTACTGTTATTTGTTAATAAAGAATACTACTTTGTAATTGTATTTATTTCTGATGCGGCCGCTGGGGCATTTTGGGTTGTATTTTTTTTTTTTTTGGGGGGGGGGGGGGGGGGCTGCGGTTAACCGCAACACAGCGCCCCCTAGTTGTTCAAAAATCCAACACCGTCACAGCTCTAGTTTACACTCTCTCCCGTTACCTTGTAGCTTCTCACAAACCTAAGCTGACATCGGTGTAGCAAACGGCGAACAGCAGTGGAGATATCCAGCTGTTTGTACAGTTTGGAGCCAGATGTTAGCTCAGTCAGAGAAAATAAAAACGTTAATGGATCTATTCGTCTGCCGGTGGATGCATCAGAATGGAGCGGAGCAGACAAACTGGAGCTTTTTCAATCCGCAGGTTTTTATCTGCTCCCGATTTAGCACGGTTTGAATAAAGAAATCCTCAAAAATGCTGTTTTCATATTACATTTCTTGTCCTCCATCGTGAGAAAAATGCTACAATTTGCTATATTAAAAGGTTTAAGGTTAAAACTGCAGAGTCTCCATCCTGATGCATCCACTTGCAGACAAATAGATCCATAAATGTCTGTATTATGTTCGTCTGAGCTGGAATCTTGCTCTAAACTGTACGGCTAAATAGCCATTTTTGTGGCACCGCTAATGTTAGAGAGATTGAGAGACTTAATCGTACCAACAGTCCCGCCTACAACTCAGAGGTGACTTTCTAATGAACTCCTGCCGCCCTGCAGAAACTACGTCCCAGATATGGGACAGGTTTTTGGGTTTTTGACCAAAAAGAAATATCATCATAATTAAAAGACCACCACACTAACAATAGATAAAGAAATGTACAACTTTGTTGGGCTTTCTTTAAACACAAACATAAAAAAGACATTCCAGTCTAATGTTGCATTTAACATGTCTGAGGAAGATTGTATCCAACGGATTTGGTTATCACTGATGAAAGTTAGGCAAGAAAAAAATCCCTGAACTTTTCTTTGAGCGATATGGCGGGTGCGGAGCGAAATGTTTGAAAAATACATGGTCTTAGATGCATTCTGGTAAAATAAACTATCTTTCTATAACATAATACATCAATTCTTTAACATCAATACTAAGTAATCTGGGAAATATCAAAACAAACATACAAACAAAATTAAACATTGTAAACATTCTTTTTTAAGGGAGTGTGGGTCCAAACCACCAAATACTTATAATTAATGTCAATAATATGTTTTTGAGCCAAACTGAACTAAATCATAGTAATACAGAAATACAAATACATTAGAGAAATGTATTCAAAATAAGAAAACTGAAATAATTTCAAAATTTGGTTTTAAGATTATTTTACACAAAATGTATTGGACCTACACTACCATAAAAATCTTTTTCTTCCAGCCAAGAACACTTAAATTTGTTTTTTATCGTCTTCTCACAACTGAGGTCGTGACCACGCTCAATTATGATGATGCCCGCCATTATTTTACACAAATTTGATCGTAAACTCTTCAGATGTGTTTGTGAAAGTTTAGCGTGGGTCCGCCATTTTTGGTCTTTAGGGAATCTGTCACGCTGACCACGTGGTACAGACAGAGCCAATCAGAGCCGTCGACGCATCAGAAAGCAACTAAAACGTCCCGTCATTGGTCAATTAGGCCGGGAAGACGAGAGATGGCCACACCCATAGAGGAAGCGATCCACGGAGAAATATAGAAAATAAAGCTAAAATCAGACAATTTTGTCATCCGGAAAGCGATTTCTCCGTAGAGATCAGGCCTTTATTTCCCGGAAGGTACGATCGGTTTGCTCAAAAACCCGGATTTCTGGGAATTCCCGGAAGACTTTCATCCCTGATTACATACATGGAGCCTGCCTAAAAGGTGCCAGTTTACAGCTTTTAGAAACAACAAAGCTTGAGAATAAATAAGTGACAACAAGTTTTCTATTTGTGTAACTAAAACACACAAAGCTGATCTTCCCGTCAGCCTGTTGGTGAAATCTCCACACTCACATGCAAGCGTTGGATTGCTGCTTTACAATGCTCTTGCTTTGTAAAGTTGACAAAGGCACAGCGTTTGAACTGCAGAATCTTCACACTATGTACGGGTCCAGCCCTGCGGCGACACAACAGTCACCCATTATTGACACCTCTGGACAAATTTGACTTCAACATGGTTGGAGCACGAAATAAAGAAAAACGCTTTCAACTGAAACAACTTACTTGTTAAACACGTTGGTGATCTCGGACTCGGTTACCGGGTAAACTAGGTTTCCAACCCAGATCGGAAACAGCTCACTGTGAGGAAAAAAAAGGAAAGGTTCCCACACCTTCACATAGGTTCTCTTTCACTTACTGGCCACAAAGTGCAAGAGGTTCAGCTCTCTCCATAGCGCATGTCGCCCCCTACAGGCGAAAGAGGCTCTTGTGGCTCTATTCCAATACATGGAAGTACTGAACCATCCAGGGGACAGTGGTTAAAAAGGAAATTAAAATCAGATAAACTGTGCGCACAGCGCACAGTTTATCTGATTTTAATTTCCTTTTTAACCACTGCCCCCTAGGGGGCTCTGTAAAAAAGACTTGGTGTTGTGCAATTTTGTGTTCCCAAAAAGACTATTTTGATGACTAAATGCTCTAAAGTTCAAGTAAATTATGGAGAAAAAGTCTTGTTAGTTCAAGCTAAACAGTACGTATCTGGGTTTGGGTGGGCTTTCAGGCTTGGAGGGGCATCAGAACTCACAGTGGGGATTGTTGTCGTTCCTCATCCTTCATTGGCGGAGTTGGTTGATTCTGGGAAAGAGGTGCGTCATGGTTGGGTTTTAAAAGCGGCTCTTTGGCCATTGGAGACGCAGCGCGAGGCGAGTGAATTCTATTGGCCGACAGGATTGGAGAAACGCCGTTGACGTTTGCAACTTGAGCTGGTGGGGGGGTCCCGTTCCGAATAGCTTCTGAAAACCAGCAGAGAAGAGATTTAGACCAAAAAAATCAAAGAGCAGAATGTGACACGATAATATCCACAGGGAGGATGGAAGACTGACCTGGATTACAGGTGAGTTTGGACAGGGCTTCTAAGGCTTTGTGGACCGTCCCGTGAATAATTAAAGCGTTGGAGCTCTGCTCCCGAGTAAAACCATATTGCTGCAGGGAAACATTCACATAATTACTTCACAAAACACAACAGGGAAGTTGGGCAATTTTTAACAATGCGTCTCCATCATGTCCTTGAAAATCTGAAGCTTGAAGGTTAAATCTGTACTTTTCTGTTCAGGTTTTGACCATTGACTGTAAATGAGAACCGGACCGTGTGCTAAAATGCCTCAGTACCGGTTCCAACCAAATGAAGTGGACTTTTACTTTTATTTCTTTTTCAACATTTGCAGAATACAGTTAAAAAAATAATATGTTTATAACAAGTCAATACAAGAATATAACGTAGTTCTAAATACAAGTCATCGTCATTTTAAACTTTAAAATTCTTGACTATTGACTACAAAAATATAAGTAATATGTTTTTTAAACAAACTGGTAAAAAAGAATAACCGAATAAAACATTCTCAGAGGGGATAAATTAATAAAAAATAAAAACTCAATTTAAGTAACTAAACCAAAAGATTTACAGATGTCATTTTTTTTTTGAGCCTTTGTATTTCTTGAAGCAGAAACAAATTGTAACTAGAAGGAGCTGCATTTCCAGCAGAAAATGCAGGGTTGAATGCTATACTTGTTTCACTTTCGGCTTTTCCCATCAGGGGTCGCCACAGCGAACGAGTCGCATGGTAAGCTTGGCAATGTTTTCCGTCGGATGCCCTTCCTGACGCAACCCTCTCAAGGCAACCGGGCTTCGGACCGGCACAGAAGTAGAGAAGGAAACAGGGAGCAGCTCGGATTTGAACCCGGCTTTCACGGAGGGAAGGCACCGCAAACCAGCACGAGCTAAAACCGGCTCCCAGGGTTGAATGCTATACTGCTGAATGAAAATTACAATTAAAGGGTAATAATTGGAAGAAGAAGAAAAAAAAAGGGGGGGGGGGGTGATCAAAGTTGACCATAAATAAAGTGAAAATAGCAAAATGACAAAAAAGATAAACATGTGAAAAATGCCAGGACTGGGTATTGAACCAGCGCAGTGGTGCACCACAGCTCACGTGTCATGCCATGACGCCACCAATCAGGTACAGTGAATGGGCACATAATGGGTATGATCCTGGAATATCTTGAGAGACTCGAGGATTTGAAGGAGCAAAAGTCATAACTGGAAAAAGCTGAAAGAGCTGAACTTGATAATAGTTCAATGGTTAAAATAGCTGAAAAATTGTAGGAGTTAAGCACCAAAAATTGGCAGAAGATACTATAATAAAGAAAGAAAAAGAGGAAAACAATGAGTTGAATGCTTCATAGAATTCAACCAAATATTGTTGTAGTTCCAATTTTAGTAAGAAGAATTCAGGTTTGTTTTATTAGTAAATGTATTTTGTGAATAAGAAATTGAATAAAAACATTTTTATAAAAAAGAAGGCATCATTTTCTTTGTGCTGAAAACGATGAAAACCAAATATTACGTTTTTATAATCCAGTTGAAAATCAGCAAAAATAGAGCCGCTGATGAATTTGTGGACGTTTTTCCATCACTTGTGAGTGAATTCACAAGACCGAAATAAATAAAGTGGCCAATTTTTGGCAAGACCAACGCAACAATGTTGGAGCCAAAGACCGACCAATCAGATGCCAGTGGAACGTTCCAAAAGTCTGACAGATTTGGATTTAAGTGGTAGGGGTGTGGATTTCCAACTAGCTCACTCCTGATTAGTGAGAGTGGTTGCCATAGGAATGTTGACTAGGACTACGAGTCGGGCCAATTATGGCTAACTGATGTGATCTGGTTCCAACACGATGACATCCATGACGACTGAATTGCCTTTGTTTTGTTGAAATGGGAAGTCATTTTCTATGGGTGAAATCCAGTTCTCGTATACAGTCAATGGTTTTGAAACACAGCTCGGCTCATGCTTGATGGCATTTATTATGTTTGAAGGTCATGTTTGTATTTAAAAGCAAAGCCTTAAACGACATTAGACGGGCGTGTTTTGGTGTGAAATGTTGTCCGGAAAAACAGAAGAACTTTTGAAAAAAAAAAAAAAAAAACAGACGAGAGCATTGACCTCTGCAGGAAAAGCTATGACCGAACAGAAAAGGCACAGCTTCATAACCTGCCACTGCCTAAAAGCCCCAAATCCCATCTTTTGGTCACGTTTTCATGTACGCACCATTAGTTGTATCATCTGCATCCGCAAAAGCTCCTGGGCAGCTTCAGCATACGAGCTTTCTAGTTTGAGAACATCCTTGAAGGCCTGAGCAGCTTCTTCATACCTCTGCAAGGAGAGAGAATGAAAGAAATGCATTTCAAGTCATCACCTTCTGACTTTACTTCAGCTCCTTTACATCTAGTTATTAATTAACTTGCTAAACCAGAAGGCCAAAGTAATCAAAGTTAGAGCAACCTGAACTGTAGCTAGGACTTTTAACTGATCGCGCACTTTCATGCATCCACAGCTGCTGATAAGCAGCACGGGGGGCATAAACCAACAGAAATGTGGCCTCTGAAGCTACAGAAATAACCAGACGTCCAACATGAAACACACTCAGCTCTAGGTTTGGGTCTTCTCACCTTAAGTCCTGCCAAAGCTCGGCCTTTCCTATACAGGCCTTTAACCCAGTCCGGGCTGATGTCAAGGGAGATCTCGGCGTCGGTCAGAGCTTTATCGTATTCTAGCAGCTTCTCATAACAAAACGAACGATTACCGAAGAGCCTGTGAGCCAAACACAGCGGTGGTGTTACACAAACAGCCAGCACTGCTCCTCTGTGCGTTTAAGAGAGCCTCTTACTTGAACTCTTTAGGGTTATACTTGATTGCATGTGTAAAATACTTCACCGCCATATTATAGTCTCCGCCATTGGCAAACTTATTTCCTAAAACTACAAAGAGAAGATTGTACAAATTACAGATTTGACTGTTTGCGTGTGAAAACTCTGGGAGGAGGCTTGATTTAAGGGTGACTCACTTGCAAACTCAGTGCTTATTTTAACGTTGTCTTCCAAGCTGGCGCTACGGTCCTGAACAGATAAAAACAAAGGTGTCAAACAAACCAAAAACAATTACAAATCCAGGAAAATGAGCAACAAGGGGAATTGTATTAATATGTGGAACCTTGAGCTCCTCAGCTGCTTTATCTGTGGCGTTTTTAGACCTTTCTTTGTCGGGATTCTTCTTCTTCTCGGCTCTTGGATTCTGCTCCAATTGGCGTTTCGCTATCAGAGCGGCTTTGCTCACAAAGCTACTCGTCATATCCAGTTCCTCAAAACAGTTACATATCAGTACATAGGGAAAAGTTAGATCGACAACAATTTTAAGGTAATCTAAAATATAACAAATTCATAAAGTGCTACAAGAATCCTGCATTTAGATTTCTGTCTTTTTTTTAAACATAACATCAGACATAATTTGCTGTAATATTTATGTGCAAAATACTCCAAGGATACCTCTGAGTCGACTTTAGAGTCGCCATCTTCATCAGTAGATTCATGTTCGGTGTTGTCGCTGTCACTATCTGTATCTCTAGCTGCAGCCTGTTTATCGCTGGAGGTGGCGTCTTCCTTTGAGTCTTCATGAACGCATTTGTCCTCCTCCGACTTTGAGCGCCCCCCTTCGTCTTTTTTCTGAACGACACAAAAATCCTCGTCATCCTCAAACCCTTCCAGTGAGTTTCCAGATCAATCATTGACTGTATAGGAATACTGGACTGAGTGACCCCCCCAGCGCTCCAAACGTACAAAATGTTTGACAGACTCTCTAGAGCCCACTTTCAAGTGGTAGGGGTGTGGCTTTCAAACAAGCTTACTCCTGATTGGCGAGAGCGGTTGCCATAGAAAAGATGACCGTGTAGCTCCAATATGGTGGCGTCGGTATTCCGCTAAAATACCAAAAGAATTGAGTTCATTTTGTTGTCACCAGAAGTACGTAATTTTCTTTGGGTTATTTCAAACTCACTATGTTCACTCTTCAACGCACGTTTTATGAGAAGTCTATGTAAACGCACGTAAATGCACATTTCAGGCTTCCGCGTTCAAAACTCTCACGTTCCAGTGTTGCTATGCAAGTTTCTACAACCATTTTTATACTCTACTTACAACATGAGGCCCTTGAACGGGTGCTCAAAGTTGAACCAGGTTGAACATCGACCAATCGGGGACTCGGGTTTAGTAGCTTTCAATTCATTGAAGCGCCAACCGTTGGAAAATTGACCACGAAACAGAAATGATTTATTGCGGTTTGTGCCCAGGTGGAATTATACAACACCAAGCATTTCATATATCGGAATAGAGCTGAAGGAAAAAAGGCCTGGAAGAAGATTTGAAACTGCTTGGATATTCCGCACCAAGCCTGTTCCAGCTGCAGGTGGTGGCCGCGCGTCACATGCTCGGTGTGAACGTAGCATCACTCCGTCCAGTTCTCGTGTACTGTCTTTAAGATAAATCCTGAAACACAACATCGCCATCACCTCATCTTCTTTGGTGGGATTTTGTTTCTCCTTCTCCATTTGTTTTCTCAGCTTTCGTTTCTGTTAAAGGATACAAAAAAAACGTGAGTGTTGACTTATAAACCCTTTTTCATCAGTTCATGATGAACAGAGCAGCACTCGCCTGTTTCTTAAGTCGCTTCTTCTCAGCCTTTTCTTTGTTTCTTTTAGCCTCTTGTAGTAGTCTGGCTTTCCTTTCAGTATCCTGTGACAACAAACATCCTCACATTTAAATCAACCAAATCTAAATGCGGGTGATGGACTTTCTAGAAAGTGAACTTACGCTCTCCTTTGGCTGAACTTTCACAGCGGGTGGACAGGAAGGGCTTCGACTAGAAGCGGCATAATGCAGAGCAGGATGGTAAACAAAGCCGGGTCCCCCTGTATGGCTCCCCCCTACAACTCTACCACTATTTGAGAACCCATGAAAACTGCTTTGACTCCCCGTCCAGTCGTCATAATCATCAATATCTATATTTTCATCATAATCAAAGTCTGTAAGAAAGAAAAGTTTTTTAAATGAAACACCTTATCCAACTTTAATGCTTGTAAAATAGAGAGAAAATGGAGATTTGAGGCATAATAAAAGAGGTCCTCTTCTTACCCATAAGGCCACATCTAATAATTCTTTGCATGTGAGCACGGGTGTCAAACAAGCCCAAAACACTGCGCTGAGGAGGAGACAGAGATCTGAATGAGACTCTTCCAGCCATCCCGTTAGTTTGTTCCGGACTTGACCCGCATCCTGCTTCTTTTCGGCAGCGACTGAACAAACATTTGCCATGTTCCCACAGCCGTGCCTCAGAGTACGGCTCTGACACGGCAAGCTAACAAACAAAGCTGTCCCCAGGTTTCATTTTCCTTTATCCAGAACTCCACCAAGACAGCCCATAAGTTTCTATTCAGAATCAGTATTACTTTATTCATCCCACACGTGAGAAATTTGGGCGTTACCATAGCAGCTTGTGATCATAAAAAGAAAATATAACACAATAAAAACAAGTAAATGTAAACAAATAAGGTGGTATAATAATAATTTAAAAACTATTTACAACACAAGCATTCCAGTTCTAGTTTAAGTTTCACAAACTGAACACGTTAGACCAGTGCATTCATACACTAGTTTCAATATGATTAAAGACCGACTCTGATCCTATTTTTGGAGTTTTGAACATGTTCTTGTAGCATTTTTCAGATGATGGAGGACATTCATAAAGAAAATTAAGCTAAAAATTGTATTTGTGAGTATTTCTTTATTCGAATCGTTGAAGAGCAGATGAAAAAAAAATGCTGTTTATAAAAGATCATATTTGTGGCATAAAACCAACCATGGAAAGCCCCAGGCTCCCTGCTCTGCTCCATTCTGATGCATCCACTTGCAGACAAATCATATAGTCTTGTTTTCTTCGTCTGAGTCGGCATCTGGCTCCAAACTGCACAGCTGGATCGCTCAAATATAACTACTCGCCATATTTGTTGCAACGCTAATATCAGATTGGGGGGTGTTATGGGTTGTTAGTTAGCAGCAAAGAGTGTAAACAACAGGAAAATTAGGTCAGGTTTAGTCTGTGCCAACAGTCCCAGCCACAACTTGGAGGCAAATCTTTAAGAAACTATGACCTAGAAAAAGGCATTGTTTTTTATTTTGGCCAAAAACAGCATAATTATAATAAAATAAAAACACTGAACAATTGGAATAAAGATCGAGATCTGACCTTAGTGGGACTTTAATGTTATGTAATGTAAAGCTCAAGAAAAAAAAGATAGAAGAATTAAACTAAAACAGTTGAGGTAAAGAAAAGAGGGTAAAGTAACATGGCAAGTATTATATTTTTAATCCGCTTTATCTTAAACTAAAAACAAAAATATTTCATTTAGAAACGGTTTCCGGCGCCAAACACAAGTGTGAACAAAATCACAGACATCTTTCTGGTGATTACAGCAGGATCAGTGAAATAACTTATGACACCAATCAAAATGGTGACTCAACCTTTAACTTAATACTTTGTTACATAACCTTTCTGGCAACCGCTGCTATCAACCCATATCTATGACATGTAAGCAGTTATTTTGACCTCCAGTTTTGTTTTGTCTGTTCAAAGGAAAGCTTCAGGGCTTGCTTATTTCATTTGTATTTTTTTTCTTTTTAAATAAGAACATCTCTGATCGATAGATCATCTTTTGATCGATTTTCTGCGTTCCCAGTGGGTTTTTTTTAAATCATAATTATGCCCTTTTAACCTAAATCAAAACGTCTGTGTCGTTTTCTAGGACATAGTTTCTGCAGAGCTACAGTAGTTCAGACATTTGGCTCCGAGTTGCCACATATAAGTTTGTCGTCATTGCCTTTGATCCCTTTGTTTACACTCTGTCCTGCTAGCTTAACAGCCAATTACTCACCACCGTGCTAAGATTTTTCGTCTGCTTCTGATTAACAAATGATTTGAAAAAAGAAATGAACAGAAACGCAATAATATGCCCCAATGCCCTACATCATCGAAAAAAAACACCAAAAACACAACTTTTATTTTATTTAAGAAAAATAAAAACAAAATACTACACATATAAGTCAAATGTTTTTGCACATAAGTAATACTTAAAGTAAATGCAATGCGGAAGACAAACCGACTTATCAATAAACCTTATCCATAAACAACTATAATCAATCGTGTTCAAAACTAAACGATCTTAATCTCTCCTAGCCTAATCGGTCTTTTCTTAGAAACATCTGACCCACCGCCAGGTTTCCTGGGTTCAGTTAAGGTGAACCCTGTTTACGGAAAGGCCTCGTGCTCTCGGGATAAACGATGTTTGTAACTACAAATAAATGTATTAATTCGTCTCTGTTGTCAGGCTAAACCGGAAATGGATGTGGCAGTCGGTTTTTCTGTCAGAATTGATCCATTTTATAGCTTTAATTAAATGATGGGCTATTCCGTCCTAGGCCCCATGATGATCCCAGTTAGCCGCGGATAACCAAAACATCGAATTGTTTTACGAGCTTTTGAGAGCTAACAACAAGCTTACTTACTATCATTCGGACATCCGTAACGTCTATAGAAAAGAAGGGAAACAATAAATACAGTTAGGCTAGTACTTCGGGGAAAACCTGAAGCTGTAAAAATTTGTTTTAAATCACCAAGCGAGCTAGCTTGTTCGCTAAAAAAAAGTCACTACGAACTTTTCTAACAAGTGAAAACAAGTGCTTTCTTACCCGTTTCTTCTGTATATACCTGCATGTTTTGTCGCACAGGTCCAGTCCAGACACTGTCTAACTGTATAGAAGAATTTATGACGTACAAGGTTACATTACTGCGCAAATTCTTGCCTCTAAACTTCGCCTGCGCTCACGTTTCCGCGCCTTGATGACTGTTGTTAGTGACGCCGGAAGAGAAGGCGGGACTTAGTGAGGACTGGGCCGCTTTTCGACGCATGCGCATTACTTTGATTAAAAAAAAGATTATCTCTTACGATCCAACCAGATCAATTTGTCTGTACCATCGTTTTGCTCAGTTATCTGACATGTTAAAAATCTAAACAGCAATGATCAAAAAGAAACAAAAAGAAATGAACCAAAACTAAAAGGAAGGACTTAAGGAGCCACATTTGGGCATGACCCTCAAATTCCAAACCCCAGGTTTAGAAAAATCCTTCTTAAAAACAAACGGCTAATAAAAATTAAACAGTACATTGTTATCTGTCTGAGGGTTAAAACATGTTTTTTCTACATTTAGACTCGATTTGACCATTTCATCACTATAATTAAACTTTCCCTGGCAAAAACTCAGAGGTGGAAGAGTGTTCATAGGGGAGGAGAATAGTCCTGCCATGAATGGAGATGATTACTCGTCAGCTGATTCTGTAAATGAATATTTGCCAGCTGATGGAGCAGAACTAAATCACTGCATCACTTAAGACGAAAGCAAGAGTAAACCCCAGCATAAGGGGGTTAGACATAAACAATAGCATGAGGAAATACTGCCAGAACCTACGTTTATGGTTTTACTCTGCAGTACCGTACTATAACGTACTCTATTCACACTGTAAGGTGCACTTAAAAGCCTTCATTTATTTAAAATAAAACGACAGTGGGCTTCGTCATCTGGAGTGTCATATATGGATTCATTCTAGTTGTGCTTACTGATGTTGAAGTGATTTAGAGAGGTACACGACGCTCTATCAGAACCTTTGGTTGGGTGTTATTGGGAATTCACCAACGTGGTTAACGTGGCGGTGTCTGACTGTTTTTTTTTTTTTAAAGGGAGTTGGAGTAGTCACAGTAACGTTCGTTTTAGCAGTATCAGTCATTTTTATGTTACTTGCAAGGTGGGGCCTTATAGTTCAGTGAACCTTATATACATTCACCAGCCACTTTATTAGGATTGGACCAATTTTGCCTTCAGAACTGCCTCAATAAATCGGGGCGGGGCTGGTGAGTGATTGATCTCTGATTGGAGGATCGTAGATTCAGTTACTGCCTTGGCTGTGTCACTGGACCCCACATCGTTACTGGTGATGGAGCTTGGCGCCATTGTAAGGCAGCGGAGCCGCCAAAAAGCGTGCGTGTGGGACTGTGACTGTAGAGTGCTCTGGACCTTCAAGGAAGGTGGGGAAGCGCTACACAAGTACACGCCATTTACAACTTACACAGGATTGGTTCTTTAAAATGAAGAGTCATCCAAAAGTTGTCTTTCATGAAGACAAGAAGAAAACAGAAAAATTCTGAGAGGTACGAACTTTTATGAATCGTATAGTCGAAGGCTGTCACATTCAAATGTGTCCCAATTGACAAACAGATGGTTAAATCTACTGGAGCCTGTCCATCTGGAGGGTATGGGTCCTTAAAAGGCTGCAGGCATTAGAAACCTTGCCTTGGCATCAGCAGCCGGAATTGTGCTAGAAGTCTGTTAAGGAACAAAGACAATGGACTTCTAAGTTCAGGTCACAGAAGGATTAGAGCGTCTGTCTGAAACGTTGCATGCATGAACAAAAGCCTGCTATGATTGGGTCTTCACTGGCGTACCGCCTGTGGCCAAAGAAGCAGGTGTACCTAAATGGCAGAGTGACGGAGAACCGAGATTCCAAAAAAAAAAACAAAAAAAAAAAAATGACCCAAGTGATTAAACCCCGAAAGAGGAAGAAACAAAAAGAAATTGGGATGCAATGAAATCCCATCTACTTTTTGTTGTTGAATGGAAAAAAAAGTAAAACTGAAAAATTCACTTAAAAGTTTTAATGTTTTATTTCAGTTTAAACATTTCAATTTAATTATGACAATACGCTCATCCAGAAATGACTTTCTGAATAATTTCATAATGAAAACCCCACAGCTTTAAACAGCTACAGGTAAAGCTGGTAAGAGAAACAAACGTCAGGATTTTAGAGTCCATCATCGAGGGAACGCTTACTACTAAGTTTAAAGGTTCAAACCCTGAGTCCCAAGTCATAAAAGGTAATCAGTAACCAGACGGTTTATAAGGAACGGGCGATAAAATAAAATGCTGCCCAATAAGAGTTGCAAGCTTCCATTGGCTCCGCCCCAAAAGGAGCTGTTACTCGACAATCCTTCTGTGGCGCTCCGAAAAGGCGATGAGTTTGCGGTAGCTCGAGGTGAGAAGGATGATGGCGGCCAGTACCATACCGCAGATGAGGCTGAAGGCCCAGCGAGGCCCCAGGAGGGTGTAGACATGGGAGACAAAGACGGGGCCGAGTGTTCGGGCGCCGCTCCCTGAGGCTGTCAGCCAGCCCATGTACACCCCCTGAAGGAAGCAGAGCAGCCAGACAATAAAGAGTCAATCCAGTTTACACAATAACTGTTTTTTTGTACACTCCAAGGCCTTCTTACCTGAGGTTTGGGTCCAAGGATTTTGGAGTAGAGCGTGTAGGACATCACATTGCATGCTGGGTATCCCACGCCGATCAGGATGTCAGAGGAGATGTACTGAGCCAGGTGAATGGCAGGAATATACTGACACCACGTCTGCTCATAAGGGCAGCCTGTTGGCTCAAATGTACTGTTGGAGGCTAAAGCGGCCTTTGAAATCTCCCCCAGTAGTGTGTTGTTTTTCAGGTCTGCAGTTAGGGGGGAAAAAAGGGGGAAAACTATGTTTAAAATCTGCTCAAATGTTGAAATCTATTTTTATTTTGAATAAAAACATGGCAATAGCAATCAAAACATTGATGTTTACATATATGGGCAAATTATAAATACCTGCCCACTGGATTTTGGGGTAATGGTTGCCCCATGGAAGCAAAATGATAAAGCCACAAAATATAACAGCAAAGCCAGCGAGCAACACGGGACGATCTCCAAACCTCACAGGTGAAAGAAACAAAAGTATGAGGCAACATAAAAAGTCAAAAGTCTGTGACAAACGGCAGAAATCCAGATGCAGCATACCTCTGAGAAGCTGCTTTTACAGCCAGAAACACCAGGATGGACTCAAACCCGATGGCACACATAATGATGCCGTTATAAAGCACCGCTTCCTTTCTCGTCCACGAGAACATGTCCATGGATAAAGGAGTGGCTATTCTGAGGGAGAACAAACAAGCAGGCCTTTTTTTTCCCTAGCAGCCACTGGCATCGCGCTGTTCTTTCTGAAGTTTAAAGAAGCACTTACGTTTCAAAGACGGCAAAGATGAACATGACCGTGAAGAACAAGACGTTAGAGATGAGCACGGCCACCTGGTCGATGCTCAGCTCATCTTCTTCAATATCCACTCTATCTACAGAGAAGAGAAGACAAACACACACAGTTTGTTTTATAGTAAAATACTACTATGTTAATGTCTGACACCATCCATCAGATCTTTTAACTTAAAATTAACTTTACTAAGAGATATATAAATGCTCAAAAACAACATTTTAATAACAGAAATTACAGTGATGGGAAAGAGAAGTGAGACATATATGTTTGCAATCCATCAATGATCAATGGAAGCGCATTTTATTTAATTAAAAACATTTTTTTTCTCACTAATATTAATTTTTCTGGCCAATTCGTAATTTGTTTCTCTTTAGTTTTTTGTCGCACCATGGAAATGGTGTTTTGGGTTGTTTGCTATTTGTTCATTAATTGCAAGTTATATCATCATTGCAATATTGATCACTAATTTCGCAAATCTCAAGCTTTCCTCATATCGTGCAGCCCCCAAAAAAATGATCCAAATACACAAAAAATTCTAACAAAAAACAATTGATGAGCTGGAAAAGACAAACTAACATAAAAAAGTGGGTCCTTGAAGTTTGCTACCAGCTTCATATGGTTCACCGTAATCACAGATTATAATCATGTGGACATACATACCTTCAGAGGTGTAGTTGATCGCTTGAATGTGTTTTCCATCTTCATCCACACGATGCTCTCTGAGGAAAGTGGACACTTTTAGCCAAAGTATCTAAAATTTTCTTACTCAGAAAAAAAAAAACTAATCATCGTTAACAACATCTTTTTTCTTTTTTTATTCATAATACAGGTTTAATAAATGTGATCACATATTTCTTTAATTTTCATGCTTGTGAGGTTTTTTTTCGGATTGTCTCATCTTTTGGAATACATTTTCTCAGTGCATAAATCCTTTAAATAACTGTAATATGACAGAAAGCAGCCTTGTATTAATACATTTTCTATGAAATGGATAAAACAAAAAAATTAAATCACATGAATGAAATAAATAAAGGAGCTTTCAACATGAGAGACTAGGACTGGAGTGTGCGCTCACTTTAACACCAGGACAACAAGCAGGATGTTGATGAGGCCAAACAGAGCAGCCAGTAGTGCTGGGGTCGTGTACATGTTGAGCTGCAGCTTTATGATGTCCACAGTGACGCCTTCCTCCCCGATGAAGGACAGACCCGCCTGCAAAGCTGTCGCGCACGACGACAGGAACAATTTTCATAAAAATTAAGCCTACAGAGGATTTTAAAGGAAAAAAAATAATGATTCTAGTCAGAGTATTTCTCTGTTCGGGTCTGGTTTGAACTGTGTACCGGGTCCGAGGATGAAACCCAGAGCCTGGCAGGCGCTCATGTTCGCCATGGCGCCAGTCCTCTCTCTCAGAGAAGTAGCTCCGGCAACGTAAGATCGCACCACAGCAACGTTACCTGAGAAGAAAATAACTCAACACCGTGTGGCTAACCAAAAAAATAAGTAAATAAAAAATAGCAGAATACCTGCTCCAAAGCCCACAAAGGCTCTGGACATCAACATGTGGTACTTGTTGTTAGTCTTCGGCAGGTAGGCGTAGGCGTAGTAGATGTTTGCCGCCAGGTTGATGAAGATGGAGCACACCAGTGGCTCTCTGCGCGGCCGGTGATTGGACCACCAGCCGAAGAGGGGCGAGGCCACCATCTGGCCCAGACTGTAAGCCGCCACCATCCAGCCCAAAAAACTGGCGTCGGCACCGCTGTCCACCTTCAAGGAGCACAAAGCAGGTGAGACGGACCTCCTTTGATTCATTTTGATAGCAGTCAAGTTTGTGTTTTTAAAGACTAGTGTGTTTGCTTTATAGCCATTTATACATCTTATTACTCATTTACAAATTGAACTCATTCTCAGAAGTAACACTTTTATTAAATAAATATTATTTTTATTTAATAAAAACATTTAAATTGTATTCATTTTGTATTTGAATTTTTTAAGATGAGAAATATACAGAAAAGTCAGAAACTACAAAAGGAATTTCTAAAAATTAGAAGAAGGTTTTAAATCAATGTTGATATTGATTTCATCCATTATTCATCCATTTATTTGAATGTCTTAGAAAAAAATTACTTGTAGCTCTGCAGGAAATTCTACCTGTCCTTCAATGAACACAGTTAACGAATGAACAGAAGTTTCATCATTTTATCACTCCAATGAAAATGGTGTTTTTAACATGTTCTTGTAGCATTTTTCTGATGATGGAGGACATATGTAAAAAAATTTAGCTTAAATTTGTACTTCTGTGTATTGCATTATTTAAATTGTTGTGAATCAGGAGCAGATGGAAAAAATGCTGTTCCAAAAATCTTACAGTATTTACGTACAAACTACAATGCTGCTGCATCCACTCAGAGACAAATCCATGCTTTTGTCTGGTATCTGGCTGAAAACTATGCGGCTGGATACGGATACGGCTCTGTTGTTGCTGGTTTTTACTGTTGTACCGCTAATGTTAGGTTTTGGGTTGTGAGAGGCTGCAAGCTAGATGGAGAACGCATAAACAGATGGGAGATGGGAAGTGGGGACGGACTTACTCCGCTAACAGCCCTGCCCACAACTCAGAGGCAAATTTCGAATTAACTCCAGCTGTCCTGCAGAAACTACGTCCTAGAAAATGACACTGGAGCTTTTTTATTTGAACTAAAACACAATACTTAAAAGACCACTGGGGGACACTTTTACAATAGATCAAAAGATGATTTGAGTGTGACTTTAAATACAGCGTCTTTTTCAAAGTAGTGACAGTGCATGATGTGTATACCTTTTCTAAGTAAGGCCAGAGTGATGTGATGACAATGGTGAATCCTGAAAACACACAAAAAAACCCCAGAAAATATTGATGTTTTTACACCTTAGTATTCACAGTGATGCAGCATCTCTTTAAATAGAAGTTGCTGATTTAAAGTAGTTAAAGTAAAATTAATATTTTGAAAATGGGATAAATCATTAAGATGAATACCATGTCTTAATTGTGCACTTTTGTTGTTTGTTATTGATAATACAAATTATAAATACCTTTAACTTTTCAAAGTGATTGACCAGCTCAAATGTGACATCATTTAGAACAAGACTGACAAGAAACCAGCCAAACCTGACAAGGTGGTTAATATTTTCCATACAACAGGCCTTAAACTCCCTCTGGTTCAACTTGTTGCACTAACTTGATGCTCTGAGTGAACTCACCAACACTGCTGAGGAACATGGTGAAGTACATGACTCTGATGGACCTCCACCTGCTCCTGTAGTCCCCATCCTGCGAGCCATCACTAGCAAACAAACACGATTATTTCAACAGAATTTCATGGGACCATATTAGAGAAGACTCGTGGTGAGTTCACGGTCTGTGAACTTCACACCTCCCTGCTGAATGTTTGCCAGCTGAACTCTGCTCTTACCTGCTTGCATCATCCCGCAGCAAAGGGGTGTCGTCTGGCTCCGGAGGGGACATTTTATTATTTTTATATGATGAAAAATGTACTTTCGGGAGAAGATACGCCCTGCTATGTCACTAAGTAAGTCGCCATATCCGAGTTTCAATGAACTAAACAGTCGGCAGTTCTTCCATGTACATTCAGGAAGTGAATTTCGGCTAGCGGCTCAAAGTCGTATTTCCCACTTTCTCATTTTCGACAGCCTGACTAGCGACACGCATAATGTTCTGCAGAAGCTCCTAAACTCCGCAAAAACGGATAAAGCTTTAACGCAACGCCGAACCTGACTAAACTGGACTATGACACCAACCGCGGCACCATCTATTAAAATAGCCACTATTTATTATCCGGTTGTGACTTTCAGAATAAGATCTCAAAACATACATTTGTCAATAACAATTTCAACTTTTTAACGTGCTTGGCCAGGAAAAGCCCAAATTAAAATGTTTATTCGTTTTCTAATATGAATAACAAAGGATGAAGTCAGAGCGTTTAATCAATTTGCTCCTTTATGACGTTACATTAACCGTGGCATTTTATTTTGAAATCACAGATGAGAAGTTCCGGGACATTGGTGACGCGAGAGCGCTCACGTGAGAAATAAATGCAAAAAAACACCAAATAACAATTTCGGCAACATTTGCAGAATATTTATTTTTATTTTACTGTATTCATTTGTTTCTTTACTTATTATAAAGTACGTGTTTGTTTTATTTTTAATAAATGTGTGTTCTATTTAAAACAAACAAACAAACAAACAAAAACATTATTATTTTTAATCAATTGTGGATAACCCAATTACTTTAGACTATTAGATAAAATAGGCCACAAAACGTTAGCAGGTCTCAGCTCTCTTAAAGTAAACAGCCAACGAATACAGATAAATTCAAACTGTTGCCACAACTGTACTTGACATGTAACAACTGATTTGGTTGGTCTGTGGTTGTTATGGTGGGCGGGGCAAACCCTTGCAGTTAGACTGCTCTAGATAGAAAGTGGGTGCCCTGACATTCCTAGTTGTACCTGTTCTTGATAAGGTTGATAAGTACATAAAAACAATTTTATGTTAATATTTTATTATGTCGTCATAAAATTTGTATTACATGCCTCTTTACATTTTTTGTAATGTGTGTATGTTAACTCTGGTCCAGCTCTCACCAGTTAATGCCCCCCCCCCCCCCCCCCCTGTCCACACACACACACAGACACATACACACACACACACGCATACCCATACACACACGCACACACTCGAGAAAAGGACAGATGAAAAAGACACATGTAGTGTAGCTTAAGCTTTTACTTGCAGGATAGGCCAGATTCTAAGTGGTGACCCCAGTGGCAAAAAGGACAACGAAGATTGGTTGCGCTGATGTCACCTGGTCCCACAAGAATTGTGGTGAGGACAACTGAACTCGGGAGGAAGATGTCTTCATTTGAAATGACTGTCTTTGAAAACCTGTTGTCCAAGAGTGGCCAAGTTATTCAATTTTTGAGGTTGTTTAGTTTTTATAAGCCTAGAAACAGGCACACATTTTTGTGTCTCACACACAATTTCAATTAGGCCTGTATTACTATGTTGTTGCTAAATCCATTTTGTCATTTTTTTTTTTTTTACATTTAATTCTAATTTTCTATTATGTTCCTTCTAAACAAAGGATAACAAAGGACCTCAGCCACCCCGACAACGGACTGTTCTCGCTGTTGCGGTCAGGAAAGCGATTCCGCTCTCTGAAGGCTAACACAGAGAGACTGAGGAGGAGCTTCTTCCCGCAGGCGATACGGACTCTTAACCAGTAATCATGGACATTATAAACACAAGCCACTTTCACATGTCACTTTTAGAGCATATTTGCACACATTCGGACATTCTGTTTTTATGTTTTTATATTTGTATATTCCTATATTTTATATCTATTTCCCTATTCCTATTGATATTCTTTCTTGTTTGAGGTCGCGGGCGGTCGCCTAAGCATTTCACTGCACATTGTACGCTGTATGATTGTGTGTGTGACAAATAAAAATTTGAATTTGAAACATAATTTGATTTTATTGTGAAACATTCATTTTGCTGTTTGAGTGGCTCATTTTGGCTGATCAGTTGGCCCAAATTTACCAGAATGTGGCACATATCAAAATAAGTGATATTTCAACAGATCTAGAACTTCAGCAATAACATTTTACCCTGAAATTAAACAAATATTAAAAAGAATTACTATTAATCTTAGAAACACTGTTTTTTTTCTCAGTTTCCCAAGCAAAAAGTGCCTCAATTTAGCTGATGTCACTATAAAGAGTTATTTTTTTATGCATTTCAATAAGGCCCTTAATTAGGGTGTTGATGTTATTTTTTTTTAATTGAAATATAATCATTACGAAACTCTCCCAGAAAGAACCACACAAAGATGCGGCACAGCTCTTCACAAAAACAAAGACCAAAAGACAAAATGTATACAAATATAAAAAATATAAAAAAAAACTTTCAGCATAAATTAAAATACAAGGCAAACAACAATCTGGACCCTAGACCAGTAACCATTCTGTAGAAGTACAAATGTCCTCAATGAAAGGACTACAGTTCTTAATACATTTCAATGAGGATAAATAGAATCTGACTTCATTTTTAAAACAGGAAATTCGGCTGATCTTTTTTCCACTTTTTCTTATAATATTATCCCCAAATCAGGAGGATGTTCACTAATTTTGTTGTCTCTTTTGACAACTTACTGTCATAAAACAAAATATATTTTTCAGTGAATTGTGTGATGTTAATTCTTTGACTAAGTCAATTATGAAAATCTTGCCAGAATAAAAAAACGGGTGTCTGGTTGTTTCTGGGGCTGTATGAATTGTGTTGATGCTGCTTCTCTCATGGCCGCCTAAATATAAACTCATTACCCAGAATGCAACTCTACGTAGCAATTAGCCTAAAAACGAAAGTGAAAGGGAATCTTTTTATTTGCACACATGGCGGTTAGATCCTTAGACGTCGAGGTCAACAGTGATTCATACCTGTGAAGGACAAAAGAGCTCGACTTGGATAAATAAATCTGGTTTTGTCGGTGGCAGTATGGGTAAGACAGTTTGATTTGTCATGAGATCGGATGCTTTAGGCTATTATTACTCTGTCTGTATCTGTCACACATTTTCCACCCTTTAATCATCGGAGCGGGTTTGTTTTACAGTCTCTCTCTCATTCACAGACAGACGGATGTTTTATTGGATAGTGTCGGTGCTTGTTACAACTTGCAGCTCCGCTCCTGGTGAGTAATGCCAGAAAAAAAGCAGGATTTTCGTTTTCTCTTCGGGACACATTATTTAGGGATTTTTTTTAAAAGAAATATTTATTTGTATAAAAACGTTTCTTTTTGTCTTTTGTGTATGTTTTATGTGTAAATGAAAATGCAAATTTCCCATTAAAATGTACATTTTCTGGGAATTTGTGAACATGCACTGCACTGCCATAAAACCTAGAAAAAATCATCAAAATCATCTCAATCTGGCTTCTCTGTATTGATCAACAATAAATCTGAGTCATCCTTGATAGATTTTTGGGTTTTTTTCTTTACATAAAATTGCAATTATTTAACTAGACAGCTGAGCAAGTAAACTTTAGGTTTAAATAAAAATGGCAAATAACAAATGTAATCATTTAACTTTAAAATGAAACTAAAGGGCAGTTATTCAGTCCAGGACAGAGTCAGAGACGGTCATAAGAAATGGAAGGGAGGCAAACACCTGCAAAAATATACTATCATTTTTGGAGTAAAAAGAAGTTGTCTCAAGTGAACTTAACAAATAAAGCCAGAAGCATTGTTATTGGATGTGAGTTATTAACAAAAACAGCATAAAAATACACGAGATTCTTTCAGTTTTTCATCTAAAACAATACACAAGATGAATTATGATCAGATGCCTCACTTTCTAAATTAAATGGCAGGTAGTCAAGTTTGTATATTTGTATACACTGTTTATGTGAAGAGTAATTCATCCAGAATAGTTCCATAGTAGACTAGACAACCCGGCTTCTCTGTATTGATCTACAATAAATCTGAGTCATCCTTGATATTTTCTGGGGGGTTTTCCTCACATAAAAACCTGCAGCACCTGTACTGGTCAACCACTGCATGTATTTATTTTAAAATGTATATGTTCATTTTTCTCTGGAAAATGAATTGCACAACCCAAAAACTTCACACACAAAAAAAGAAAGAAATGATTTTTTGATTGACAAAAAGACAAAAGCACACATCAGGATTGACTGTTTTGATGTTTTTATTAAAGTTTCAGAGACTTTTGCTGTTTCTGTTGGGCATCCTAAGTCGGTGCAGCGCGGCCAAACAGTCCTCTTGCCCTGCTGGCTCAACCCACCCCAGAACGCTGAGAATCTGGAGATCCGCTGGTATCGTAAGGATAATTTTGACACTCCGGCTATTCTTAAAATGCCAGGAAAAGCTGATGTGGTCTCCATGGAAGCTTCATTTATGGGCCGAGTCTCATTTCACACAAAGGACGCCACGTCTGGAGGCCTGAAAACAGGCGACGTAACCTTGCAGCTGACAAATGTTACAATTAAAGATGAAGGGAAATATACGTGTTATGTCAGCGGACTGCAGGAACACGACAGTGGAAGTATGGATCTCTATGTGACTGGTAAGTATGAGGATAGTGGAATAGACAGAAAATCAAACAGCATCTCTTGGAACAAACCATCATCCTCTCCTTCCAATCCCTTCACAGAAACAGGAAGCCTCCCTGTTCTGTCTGCAGTGTGGAAAAAAGATAACAGCGTGAATGTGAGCTGTGAATCTGAAGGCTGGTTTCCTCAGCCTGAGCTGCGCTGGTCAGAAGATCAAACCAAAAACAGAGAGACATTTGTCAGGGACTCCTCTGGTCTAGTCAGAGTCCACAGCTGGATTGTGGTTAATGCTCCATCTGAGGTCTCCTGCTCAGTTGGTCTTCCCAACACAAAGGCCGTTGTAGTCAGACTCCGCCTGGATGGGAACATACCATCTCCACCAGAGGGTAAAGAGATATTGACAAAGAGGATTTAATTTGTCTCTGCAGAAAAATTAAAACCTATGAATTTTCTGTCCAGACTCTGGATCCTCTACAGGTGGATGGATTGGATTCGTAATACTCCTAATAATCATGATAATCATGATGGCTCTCCTTGGATTCATGGTTTACAAGAAGAAAGGTTTGATCTACGACCACATTTAGTGTTTATTAACCTTTATTAAAACATTTTTTGTGTGAAAGTTGATCCAAGGTCAAACTTAAGTAAGAAAAAAAAACATTTACCTCGTTTTACTTTAATGTTAATAGTACCCCTTGTGCTATCCGAGGCACTTTAACGTTGGGAGTGGGGTCATCTAGACCCCACTAGACAGTGCGCTGAACCTTTTTTCTCTATGATTTGTGATCTTCACTGGTGTCTGTGGATTACATGAAATCCTCACCTTTAACCACCTTTGTCATGGTAGAGATAACACATCAATGGGTCATCTGGACCCCATAGGATAGCACAAGTCTTAAAGTAAAACTTGGCTTTTTAACATTTACATGCTTCCACTAGGGAATGTCATCAGAAGCCACAACATTAGCTTTCATAGCTATGCTGATGACACCCAGCTGTACATAGCTGTGTCTCCTGATGACACAAGGCCAATAGAAGCACCTTTTAGTTGTATTTTAGATGTGAAATCAAGCATATTAGATAATTTTCTGCAGCTCAACCAGGAAAAAAAACGAAATATTAGTTATTGGTCCTGAAGCAAAGAAAGAGAAACAGCTTTTGAAGCTAAAAGAACTTTCATTAACTGAGTATTATTCTCAACTCTAAGCAAACTTTTATCCCTCATATAAAACATGTGGTTAAAACTGGTTTTTATCACCTTAGACATTTGGCTAGGCTCCGCCCACTACTCTCTCTCTCGCTAATATGGAGATTCTAATGCATGCTTTCATCATGAGTAAAATTGTTTATTTTAATCCCCTGCTTGCTGGTCTTCCAAAAACTAACATTAGGAACTTTCAGCTTCAGGGACGTAAAACTCAAATTAAGACAGACCGGGAGAACCTTCAAAATAAGACAGGAAGAGTAATACAACACAAACCGAACCCAAACCACAACAGTTTTGTCTTAATGTGAAGCACTTTGTGTTATATTTTTATAGGAAAAGTGCTATATAAATAAAGTTTTATTTGAATCGATAACATATATTGATCTTTGAAACTTTCCAATCTGATCCGGGATCAGGTCCAGATCTTTAATTTTTGTAGTTTATTCAGAAATCACGAGATAAACTGCAGCAACTGATCTCACATCCCCTAAAAGTTACTGGATCTAAAGTAGTTGGGTTTTTTTTAAACAAAGCTGCAGAGAAGCTGGAACTGTCTGGTTTAACATATTTAAATCAAACATCCTCTTTGTGAAACCTTCTAGTCTGCATGGATTTATGCTGAAAAGTTAATTTTATACTTCTTCCTATTTCAGCGAAGAAATCAGCTAAATCTAATGAAAGTAAGAATTCATTTTTCTCTTCATTATAGAGAAATATTGTCAAATCTTGCAGACAGTTCAGTTATTACATGATGATTTAGGGGTTTCATATTTAATTTAACAGTGCTGAACCACCTCCCTCTTACAAAAAGAATATTTGTACTTCAAAGGAGAATCTACGATTAAAAAATTCACACACTAAAATTTTATATAAACATGAAACAGATTCTATAAAAGTACATTTACGAGGATAAACTGCAATCTGAATTTATAATGTGTCTTTTGTTTTAGGAAAGAAGCAAGCAGAAGATCAACCAGATGGTAGGACTGTCACTTCTGAACCTGCTTGAGGCTCCTGTATTACATTTATAGTAGGGTTGGTTGATGTGCTTCTTTCAGGGGTGATACAGAAAATTAGTAGTGAAGTAATGTAAGAAAATATAAAATCTCCAAACATCACAAAATGACTTCTTTGTTTTAAGTTCAAACAGAAACTAAAGGTGCAGAGTTCCCAGGTTCAGTTTGACTCCATCTGCAAGGAGAATTTAAAAAAAGAAGTTAAAAATGAGTCCACGTGATGACATATGTTCAGTTTTCATGATCTCGCCGTGCATGCGTGGGTTTTCTCCGGAGCTTCGGTGTCCTCCCACAATACATTCACATTAGGCCTGCACAATAAATCACAAATTTGATTGATCAGATTGCGTCCCACAATCCCCTGCTGCTAACAGACTTAAAATGCACATGACCACCACTACCTGGGGGTTAGCCCCGCCTTCAGCCCCTAAGGCTCTTGGGAAGTGGGGAGTTTTGGGATAAAACCTTGAGTAAGAGTGTTGTGAACTGAAGTGACATCCATGTTGTTTGGGTGATTTGTGTGCTGGACTAAACAGACTTTTGCCTGAAAAGGAGGCTCTGCCTCTTATTGTTTATACATCCTTGAGGCTGTCTGAGATCAGTGCACCAGCAGCTCTCCAAAGAAGCCTCTGCATGAGCAGTTTAGCTTTTGCTACCCCGCTTAAGTGACGATCCGGCTGGATTGTTACAATATTAAACTTCTACATTTCAGTCATCGAAGATTTGTTTCATAACTTATGACACACGTTTCTACCAGCAGGGCTTTTTTTTTTACTTATAGTGGACCGCTAAACAGGTGGCTGATGTAAATGGAACCACCGTCAGTTCCGTGCATTGCTTGATGAAGTTGAAAGCGAATATTCTGATCTCCTGCTACACAACACAGTCCGATGGCTGTCCATGAGTGACGTTTTGCGTCACTTTGTCGTCTGTTTCGAACACCTGAAAACATTCCTAAAAAGCAAAGGCCTTTGTTGAACTACCTGCAACTGGAAGATACTGAGTGGCTGGAAAAGCTGCACTTTTTGGTGGATGTGACTGTGACAAGCCACCTGAACGAGCTGAATGAAAGTCTGCAGGCGCCGCAAATGCTTGAAGCTGTTCTGTCATTCGAGCGCAGCTGACTGTCATGGGGCACGCACGTTCCATTTGATTGTTGTTTGTTCAAATCCTCAAAATAAAAATGACGTCAAAAATCGGATTTCTTTACTAAATTTCTTTAATTTTATCAAAGCAATGAAACATAATTGATTGATATTGTAATGAAGTTAAACTTGCACAACAGAGCAAGTATCGCTTATCAACAGAGCAAGCATCAACAGAGCAGTCACGTGACGCGTCGTTCTCCGCAGAATGCACTGTAGGGCAAATAAACATTTAATCGTTAATGCTCATTATGTATTTGTAGCAACTAAGTCATTTTGATAGCAGGCTAATATAACTAATATAGATACACATTGCATGTGTTGCCTTCATTATAAGGCTTAAATAGGCCTTTTAATATTTTGCGGCTCCAGACATATTTGTTTTTTGTTTTTTTCGTCCAATTTGGCTCTTTCAACATTTTGGGTTGCCGACCCCTGCTCTAGTCCAAGAAATGAGATATAAGGTATAGATTTCCAGTAACTTGCTGAATTTTCCATCTAGTTGTCTGCTCTCTGTGTTTCTGTTCTCATGCGTGGAAGTATCACAGAGTTTAGTTTTCACCATCAGCAGTGTTAAAAAGCCATGTTTTTTTTAACAGTGTTGCTCCGTCATCGAATTCTCTAATCGCTTAAAATAACTTCAGGCTAGATGACCCGTCTAGTCTGAATTTAGTGGTGCACACTATCAGACTAGATGATTGTGGTGTAGAATTCCAGCCACAGATGTTATCATCAGCTTGGTTCACATTTCCCAGAAATCTGCTTCGATTACTTTGCCAGTGCAGCCCGAGCAATTACAAAACGCTGTGAATTATAAACCGGGCCTGAGATGACAGAGCACCTCTTTATCCCATTCATCCTGGTCTGAAATGCAGTGGATGTCCACAGGAATGACTGACAGTGGCGATTGCTGCATCTTTGAAGGATTTTGATTTTGGTTGTTGCCATCAAATCTCAAGCAGATGGACTTCACATTCCTTTAAGCTTAAACTGTTTATTTTATGTTTCAGGAAAGAAATCAGCTGATTGTAATGAAGGTAAGAACCACAGAGTCTCAGTGCAGCCTCTCTGATTGCAGTTTATCTCATATTTTAGTTTATAGTTGAACTCTGTGTTTTTCTTCTCAGAGAATGAGCCACTTTTGTCTACAGGTGAGAGAAAAATCTTTATGGAAAGAAAAAAACACGTTTATATACTGATGATTTTTTAATTTGTTTTTACTCACAGAGGCGTCGCCGCCGACAGCTCTGTCATCTGCTTCCCAGGATTATGGTGACACTTTAATTTGATAAAGAAAATACATTTTCTGTTGAGACTTTTGATTCTTTTTAATTCCAGGTTTTCTTCTTCAACAGTTAATATTAAACTGGAGACGACAAATCAGTTTCTCACAATCAAGGAGTCTAAACTAAAAGACAAACAGGGAATTATGTTAAGAGACAATAAGCATAAACCTCTTCCAGATGGAGTTCCTCATTTCACAGCCATCACAGGGACACCAGGCTTCTCTCATGGAAAACATTACTGGGAGGTTTCTTTGAGTATTGGTAGTCCAAAAATTCCCGTCAAACCGTCCTGGTGGATCGGAGTCACAAGTTCACCTGAAATCCCTCAAAGAGAAGATTTCTGTCCAAACACATCAAATGGTTTCTGGTTCCTGTCTTCTTCTCCTGAAGATGAAGATCATCTTCAGTTTAGCACTGTACCACAGGTGCGTCTGCCTGTTCACTCCAGACCACAAACAGTGGGTGTGCTTCTGGATTATGATAAGGGAGAGCTCTCTTTTTATGATGTGGACTGTAAATGTATCATTGGATCATTGACGGGTGCATTTAGAGGACAAGTCTTTCCATTGTTCAACCCTGGAAAAGGTGACAAAGCACCGATGATGATTTTACAAAGAACAGAGCAGAGTCAGAATGTAGATCCAGATCCTGACAGAGATGCTCCTCCAGCAACAGGAGAAGAACGACCTACAGCTGAAGCAGCAGATCACGCAGAACCATCTGCAGAAACTTTGGCTGCAGCTCCTCCTGAAGAACTTAAAGCTTCTTCAGGATCTGATGAAGGATCTAAACCAGGTTCAGCAAAATTATGTCCAGATCATCCTGGAGAAAACTGTGATCATCCTCCAGGATTTGTAGCTGCAGCTGCAGATTCTCTCAAAATAGCTTAAGAGCGTCCTATAACCCTTGTTCTATCCTATGACCCCACCCTTGAATTGACGTGTTCTCCCTACCATGATAAAGGTGGATAAAGGTGGAGAGGATTTCATGTAATCCATGGACACCAGTTAAGATCAAAAATCATTGAAGAAAAAAGGTTCAGTGCACTGTCTAGTGGGGTCTAGATGACCCAACTCCCAATGTTAAAGTGCCTAGGATAGCACAAGGGTTAAACATGAAACTTGACTTCTCCATATTCTGTGTTTTTTAACTCTAACCCTTTTTTTCTGTTGTACATTAATATGAACTTCCATCTGCAGCATTGTATTCAGCTATTCACATCGTATTAAGACAACATGAGTAGCTAATAATATTTTTATGGTATTATTCATTTTTTATGTAAATTGCATGTATTTCCAGTTTTATAAGCCACGTGAAACGTTTCTGAATCTAAGCAGCTAGTTGTGATACTTTCAACAGTGTGACAGTGATTCAGCAGAACACTAGTATTTGTGCTTTGAGAGGTGCAGCTCAAACTATCTTAGTTTGTGCTATCTTAGATGACCCCACCCTTACTTTGACATGTTCTCCCTACAATGACAAAGGTGGATAAGGTGGAAAGATTTCATGTAATCCATGGACACCAGCGAAGATCATAAATCATTGAAGAAAAAAGGTTCAGTGCACTGTCTAGTGGGTCTAGATGACCCAACTCCCAATGTTAAAGTGCCTAGAATAGCACAAAGGGCATACAGATCACCTCATTCACATATACAGGGTATTTGCATACATGCAGATCCAGCATATATCATTCCTACTTGTTTGTGCAAGAGCGAGCAGACACCTGCTCAGGTGTGAGCATGTGTAGGAAGCATGTGTATTGAACACTTGGTGAAACTTGAGGAGAGAAAAGTGCATCAATGTGAGTTCGACTTCCTATTTAATTAGTTTCAGAGTACAAGAAAAAGACGTCACAAAAATATATTTAAAGAAAGGGGTAAACTCATGCTTGAGAATGAATACAAAGCCTAGTTAGAAGAATCTAAATCTGGATGCACAGGTGTGATTTGAGGTAAACCCTGGAGGGAGGAGGAAAAAGGACTAACACTGTTTTGTGAAATACAATATTGTTACGGCTGTGGCCGTAATGTTCTTTTGTTTGTATGTTTGGAATGTTTTTCTGTATGTTTTCCTTTGGGAGGATCGGTCTTTCCTTTTCTTTTCCCTCCTCTATAGTGCCAATTAGTTTCCACCGTGTCCGGACCACCTGATTGGCTGAGGACTTCCCAGCAGCGGCTTTAAAAACTGCCACCTCATCTGTTGAAGGCCCCTCCCCCTCCAGCTGGCAGCAGCAGAGCGTTAGATTAAACATTGTTAGAGTTTTTTGGTCCTGGTAGTTTGGGTTGGTTATTTGTATGTTTTTGAATGGGCATTGTAAATAAATTCCCAGCTTAATTTCAGTCTGGGTCTGGTGAGGGTTATTGAGTCATTGGTGAATGTAGTTTTCTTTTTTTTACCTTTATGTTACACCCATTTACAAAACCCTAGACAGGGGAGTAACATAAATTGGGGGATCGTCCGGGATATCTGAACTGGTTTGTTTGTTTGTGTGGGACATTTGGTAGCTAATTTAATTTGTCCTATGGTAAATGGTTTTGGGGTTTGCTGATTTGTTTGTCTGACTTTTTGTGTAGTTTGGTTGACAGTTTTGTTGTGAGAGTAATTAATTGATAATGGCATTTGACCTAGATGATTTTGTACTGGCTCCATGTTTGGAGAAATTGGACGTGTGCACCAAAGCGGACTTGCTATCAGTTGCCCATCATTATGATTTGTTATCAGTTGGTGAAGCAGGGTGTGGTCCAAATCTCTCCCGGTGCGTCTCCGCTGAAGGGTGTGGTCGGAGGTGGTATTCATGACGGTGTAGGAGTGGAGGCTGCTATAGGCGCTGTGGATGCCCCTGGACCTGAGTGAGGAGCGGGGGTGAGGGCGAAGGCTCCTGCATTTGTTCCTGATTCGGGTTGTGACCCGATCACATTACTTCAGGCGGGAGTCGACACTGAGGATTTGAGGCTGATCCTTCGGATGAAGGAGCTTGATCTCCAGACGAAGTCACGTGAGGTTGAGCTAATGCACCTGCGTGTGCGCGCTCTGGAGTTGGAACATACTCAACCTGCAACTGCAAATGTGTCCCTATTGTCTCCTGTCGCTGCTGCACAGCAATTTGATGCGAGTAAGCACATTGCGCTCGTTCCATCCTTCAGAGAGACTGAAGTGGATTCATATTTTAATGCGTTCGTGCGCATTGCTGCCACTTTGGGATGGCCAAAAAATGTGTGGAGTTTGCTTTTACAGTGCAAACTCGTGGGAAAAGCACAAGAGGTGTGCTCCACATTATCAATTAATGAAAGTTTGGATTATGATGTGGTAAAAGCCACAGTTTTGAGAGCTTACGAGCTGGTTCCGGAAGCCTACCGTCAGAAATTTCACTGCCGTCAAGCTATCCGTCATTCGGAACTGCGGTGTCAAATGAGCCGCTCCTGAATTTTCACTGCTCTCGCATTCTCAGCTTTACGGTAACAGAGCAACAACGGCTAAAGTCCGGTTTTCAAAGAAATTTTAGAACAGTGAAAAGTCAAATGAATGTTTAGAGAAAAAATACACTAGCTACTCTTATCAAATAATACAATAAAAATTTTTAATAAAAAGGCTAAGATAAAATTGGGTGTTAATAAGCATACTCCCAACCATATAGCCCGTTCATTTATGTTAATAGTAAATATAATTTAAGTTTTCACATAAGGACATGTTACGATGTAAAATATTTATCAGAATCAGTACAGACACTTTATAATATAAACATGTAGACTTGATCTAAATGTCAATACTGTTTGAGATTTGTCACAACATAGCATCTTATGAGAGAGATGCAATGTTTGAGACACAGTAGTTTAATATTTCGCCATAATCCAGGCCATCAGCTCCTTTTATTCTCTTCAGGACTATGTTGACTACACATACTGATATTTCCAGACACTTTTACTGTAGAAATTGTGAATTATTCATGTTTGAAATCCCAAATATTTTAGTTTTTGACAAAGTCCAATCGTCTTTTTCTGAAAAAGATGCAATGTTTGAGCCACAGTAGTTTAATATTTCACCATAATCCAGGCCATCAACTCCTTTTATTCTCTTCAGGACTATGTTGACTACGCATACTAATATTTTCAGACACTTTTACTATAGAAATTTTGAGTTATCCATGTTTGAAATCCTAGATATTTTACATTTTCACACGTGTGGCTTGACGGGACGATTCTTGAATTTCCATGAGGAACTTCGGCTCAGGAAGTCGGGAGACTCAGGTGACCACTTGTGGTTTAGAAGTCCTGAAGCCGAGTCGTAAGACGAAGTTAAACAAGAGCATAAACTCATGAGTTATGAATAACTTAGTGACCAGGCTAAGCACCATCAGGGGCAACGAACTGGCGATGAATGCCGGAACTGGAACTCTTTAAAAAGGTCTTTATGTTAATCATGTGAGTGGTCACAGCTGGTTCTAGTCAGGAGAGGAGCAGAGAGGGGAGGGGGAGGAGAGCTACCAGAGGCACCATGACATTATCGCTTCTATGTTTTACTTGAAGTTACAATCTATTACATTTTACCTTTGGACATAAAAGAAATCATGATTAAAATAATTTAAAACAATTTGTGTTTGTTGTTTCTGTTTGTTGTGGTCTATAATGTTTATTTGAAGTATTAAAAAGTACATCCAAAATTGGGATAAATACCTCATAAATAATAATTTAATACATAACAAATAATTTGTCTGGATTTTTAAAAACGGGAGGGAAAATACCATGGACTAACTGACAATTGTCAGGATAGCTTTTTTGAGTGGAATCAGGAATACTGGTAATTAAATCTATTGCTATGTGGGACCAAGGAAAACATCAAATATTTTGGATTAACAACATGGATAACTCAAACTTTCTACAGTAAATGTGTCTGAAAATTTTAGTATGTGTAGTCAGCATAGTCCTAAAGAGATTAAAAGGAGCTGATGGCCTGGATTATGGCAAATACTTAAAATACGGTGTCTCAAACATTGCATCTCTGTCAGCAGAAGACGCTCAGCACTTCTGAAAATGTAAAATATTCTGGATTTCAAACATGAATAACTCAAAATTTCTACAGTAAAGGTGTCTGGAAATAACAGTATGCGTAGTCAACATAGTCCTAAAGAGATAAAAAGGAGCTGATGGCCTGGATTATGGTAACATTTTAAACTACAGTGTCTCAAACATTGCATCTTTTTCAGAAAAAGACGATTGGACCTTGTCAAAAAGTAAAATATTTGGGATTTCAAAGATGAATAACTCAAAATTTCTACAGAAAAAGTGTCTGGAAATGTCAGTATGTGTAGTCAACATAGTCTTGAAGAGACTAAAAGGATCTGTTGGCCTGGATTATGGCAACATTTTAAACTACTGTGGCTCAAACATTGCATCTTTGTCAGAAAAAGATGATTGGACTTTGTCAAAATGTAAAATATTTGGGATTTCAAACATGGATAACTCAAAATTTCTACAGTAAAAGTGTCTGAAAATATTAGTATGTGTAGTCAACATAGTCCTGAAGAGAATAAGAGGAGCTGATGGCCTGGATTATGGTGAAATATTAAACTACTGTGGCTCAAACATTGCATCTTTTTCAGAAAAAGACGATTGGACTTTGTCAAAATGTAAAATATTTTGAATTTCAAACATGGATAACTCAAAATTTCTACAGTAAAAGGGTCTGTAAATAACAGTACGTGTAGTCAACATAGTCCTAAAGTATGAGGCCAGAACAGTCTCATAATTCAGAAATGCACACACTCCGAATCACAAATGCACACACTTTGATTCACAAATGTCATTTTATGCAAACATGCTAAATAAATTTGGAAATGCACATGGTGTGTTTCACAAATGCACACCCTGTGTTTCACAAACACACACATTGTGTTTCACACATGCACACTGAATGTTTTACAAATGCACAACAAGTGTTTCTCACAAATGTGCAGTGTTTCACAAAAACATTTTAGAAATTCACAATAAATTTATCAGAAATGCACAGTAGGTGCTTCACAAACATGATTTTTAGGTACACATGTACCTTTCAACACTCAGACACGGTTCCCTTCGGTCTTGATCAAATGAAGGTGGAGGAGAAAAATCTTCAACTTCCACAGAAAGTTCTGTGGAGAAACTGGCATCACTTTGCTCCGTACCACGCAGTGGGACTACATTACCTCAAGTTCATCTCACTGTCAATCACAGATACCAAATTCACCTCCCCTGCTCAGCCCGAAGTCACCTTGCTGGACCTTAATTTTAATTTTGTAATAACTCAAATGTCATTGATTTTATTTTGTAACCATATTTCAGCTTCTAACCTCTTGGCCAGGTCACACTTCCAAAAAAGATCCTCCTCTCTGGGTTTTAGAACTGGTTAAATACACAACAAAAGATGGTCATAGAACAACAAAGTGCAAACATTCACCCTTTATTACAGAGTAAAATTCAGTGAAAACATGGACAGATAAAAACACGTGTCAAACTCAAGGCCCAGCGCCAAATGTGGCCCTCAGTTTCATTTAATGTGGCCCTCAAGAGCATAAAAGTTTTTAATTTCTTAAAATAAAAAATAGAAAGTGTTGTGTATCTATTCATATCTAGGGGGAATCGGACTTGAAATATCATATATATACAATATACATTACGACTAGAATCAAATTTAAAAGGATTTATGCTAGAGTAACAAGCAAACATGTTTTCTATGCAACTGGAATTGCCACTTTAAAAAGTTATTATAATAAATAAATGAGTTATTTAACATTAAGGAGTAGTTACATTTAATTTTCATTACATTTAGTTACATGTATAAGTTACATCTGGCCCTTTGAGGACAGCCACTATGCTGATGTGGCCCTCAGTGAAAATGAGTTTGACCCCCCTGGATTAAAACATCAAAATTTAAGCAGCTGTGGGATCTCTACTGATTTGAATTGTATTTAAACTGGAACTAATTTTGATAACATCCTTACATACAATGAAGTCCCTTGAACAATCCAGCAGTATTTATTTGAACTCTGTCTTCCTCCCCTCAGTCTCTCTCCTTCTGTATGTAATTATGTAGCCTAAATTAAGTTCTAAACAAACTGGACAGTGAAGGTATAGGTCCACTCCTAAACGGTCTGAATTCTGCAATGGATTGATGTCTTGCAATTCCAACATTTGTGGACCCAAAAGAGGACTGTCCAATACCGGGACATTGATCCCAGGATGAGGTTCAGTCATGGATCCACTCTCCTCCCATTCAATCTCTGGAACCAGCATACCCTGACACAAAAAAGATACTGTTTATGAACAGCGCTGCTTTTTTAAAAATGTTTTAGATTATGTAGGCACAGTGACCTACTAATTATTATTTATATTGTTGCTGGCAGGCAGACCTCATATCACCATAACTGTTTTTAATTTGTAAATAAGTGATCCTTAACAAAGTAGTGAGATTAGTACATCTGATAGCTCATAATGTCATGCATTGTGATGCACTTTGAACTCGCACATGTGCTATTCTTCCTACTTGATTTAAAAAACCAAACAATTCAGGGAAATTGTTTGCACCACACAACAATAATACTTTTCATTCATTTTCGATGAAAATTCGATGTAGTCATTTTTGAGGCAAACGGTAGCAGACGCCGTAAATGCTGTAGCCTCACAACCGAAGTAAAAAAGAAATGGTCGGACATCAAAGTCCAGGCAAAAAAACATCTGGGGCTGCATCGCCAGAGTGTGTCTGCCACGGGGGGGGGACACGACGCGCCAGATGCACCGGGTGACACCCCCCCAAAAGCTCCAACAGGACGGCTCGAGGAAGTGGGAACCGGCTCATAAGCCACTCGTCCTCGTTTGCCAGCAAGTCTTCTTGCTGTCTAAAGATGCGTTTACTCCCAATTCTTCCATTTGCCACATCTTCTAAGATCCATGATCAGCCATTGTGCGTCATTACGCATTGTGATGGAGCATTTTATTTCCATCCATTTAATTGCATCTGACAAGCTACAGATGTCGGTAATAATCCACGTGGAAATGGGAAATTGTTCAGCGCAAATGTAATTTCTTGTTGCTTTCTGTATGGTTGAGACATACGCCATACATTGTTTTACCAAAAATAAAACAAACTAAAGGCATATGCATGAATACCATAATTCTATAGCTTATGAAGAAATGTTTTACTATGAAAACAACTTTCCCCAGTAGACAATTAATACGTCTGTCTGTCTGTCTATCTGCACCTATATCTGCTCCGCCAGACAGACGCATTGAGGAGAATATCAGTTTTGTACATTATTTCGTTCTGTTAACTATATTATTTATGAGGATGAATTGCACAACATGCCAATATTGCAGAACATATTTCACTTTTCTTTTTGCAAATATGTGTTCATTTGAATTTCTGTTGTAATTTTTGTTTGATTTTTTGTTCGTTTCACTGCTGATCGATCAATCGGTGTTCATGTAGGCTGTTAATTGTGAGACTTGCTTTGTGAAGTCTTCATGTTATTTATGAGGCAGTATTGTCATTTTCACTTTCACGTGTTTCTTCCATCTGCCGACGGTGTCGCCGTTTCTCATTTCACCTGTTTTTGTGCGTACGCCTGGGTCAGAGCTTGCGTGAAGGACCGCACATTTTCCCGTCAAGTTTGCTTTTTTATAAATCTCAATTATTGTGTAGAGAGTGGCGTACGCCTTCTTTTGTGCGTACTTTTAGAAATGAGGCCCCAGGCCTTTATTTCCCGGAAGGTACGATCGGTTTGCTCAAAAACCCGGGTTTCCGGGAATTCCTGGAAGACTTTCATCACTGTTATGAATAACATGAATACCTCAGAGGAAAGCCATACATGTTCACAGCGTCACTGAAGAAGGCCAGGTGGGTGTCTGCCCGGCTGTTGTCTGCTATCTTTAGGTACAAGATCTATGGAATACAAGTACAAATACTTTCAACTGACAGATATTTACAGGGGCAAACATGCTAAATTCCCAATTGACAGGTAAAACAGTAATACAATAGGATGATAAAATATGAAATAGAATCGAATAGAAGGGTATTTAATAATCCCTGAGGAAATTTTTAAAAATGGCCATCATAAAAGACACATATAAACACACACGCATTACAAATAGAAATATCACAAATTAAGAAGATTGATAAAAAAGGTAAATAACTGAAAAATCAGTGGGTAAAATTAATTAAAAGAAATTACTTGTAAGAGGCCATCCCAGAGAGTTGTATGGCATGATGGCACGAGGAACAAAAGATTGCTTCAGTCTTTCTGTGGAGCAGCACTGGGACAGCAGTCTGTTCCTGAATGTGCAGGCCTTCCACATCAACAGGTTGCCTCTCCAAGACAGTCGATGATGCAGCCTTTGAAGGATGTCACGCTTCAGTAATTCCTAGAGAATAAATAAAAACATGACATACATGGATAATATTATTTATCTGGCTGAGATTAAATTACATAACTTTTAAATATTTGAAAGGGGAATGTTATGATAATGATAACTTGAGCTTGTAGTAAAGGACAGCTTTAAAAAAAAAAAATCAGAGACAAGACACTGATCACAGGAAGCCTGTGTGTAATACTTATATTAACTTCTACTCTTATCACTGTTGACAGCTGATTTCTCCCATCCACCCTTTCTGTGACTACTTATCAACTACAAAACAGCCGAAAAACATAATAATGTTTGGGGTTCTTGTCATTACGTCATTGGAAGTAAAGATAGGGGGATTTTAGTGGTGTCACTTTGACACAATCTCACAAGGCTTGTCAGCACAATACGGGCTCTAGTTAGAAAGTTAATGATGCTTCTTTCAGTGGGTTCACGTCTGTTATATTTAAAAAATGCCGTTTTTATGAACGTCATACGAATTAATTTTGTTGCACATATCCACCCCGTCTTAAAGTCTGGGTTGTGAAAATACTGTGTCTAACTTAGTTTAACCCGGATCGCGTTTACATAAGGCAGCACACGGAACAGCTAACTAGCTAGTTAGCATCATAGCATCAGTGTTTAACAACATCACCGTCTCCAAATCAATACTTTTTATTAAACTTTCTTTGCTGCTGTAAATCCGGCATGTTTCCCCCTTAGTTCCATCTGAATCATGTTAAGAACCTACAGATTGGCTATAGACGCTAGCTTGAACCGACACCGGGTTGAACTTCACTCACACACTCACAGGCAGACACAAGTTGAGTCGAAAGCCGGCTAGTTTCGAGCTCCCTGGTTGGTTGTAGTTACTCGTGTTGTGTGAAGAGCTGGTATGCCGAGTATAAAACTTGACAAAACCATCATTAGTCCTCCCCCGCTTTAAAACCATAAAAAATATGACCGCACAGGCTAGGCTAAGCAAAGCTAAGCTAAATTGCGGTGGGGGTACTCCCCGCAAATGACTCAGCTGAGTCGCATTCACACATGTCACTTGGATAAGCAGGACGTTTCAACGTATTATTCAATAACATTACAAGATGTACAACGAGGTAATGATCAAATAAATGCATTACTTACGGGCTGAGACTGATCCCGTTCGGAAGACATCTCCGCCATGTTTGCCGCCCGCGTACTTTCAACTGCTGTGCTGAACAGCTCCCTCCCTCGTCAGTTTGAGAGCGAGGAGAAAGTGTAAGGGGCCATTTGATTGGTTAAAAGCGAACCCGCCTGCTTTGCTGATGAGTTTGATTGACAGATTCACTAGCCAATGGTGACATTAGTCGACCTGCTCCGTCAGAAGAGTCTCAATATTCACCGTAAAAAAATCTCTCACACACACGGGGAGATAAACAAACGAGAACGGGATTTTGAATGCACATTCTGCAATTCGAATGATCTTTGAGTTCACATCACATGTTTACCTAAAAATCATGTTTGTGAAGCACCTACTGTGCATTTCTGATACATTTATTGTGAATTTCTAAAATGTTTTTGTGAAACACTGTGCACATTTGTGAGAAACACTTGTGCATTTGTAAAACATTCAGTGTGCATGTGTGAAACACAATGTGTGTGTTTGTGAAACACAGGGTGTGCATTTGTGAAACACACCATGTGCATTTCCAAATTTATTTAGCATGTTTGCATAAAATGACATTTGTGAATCGAAGTGTGTGCATTTGTGATTCGGAGTGTGTGCATTTCTGAATTATGAGACTGTTCTGGCCTCATACTAAAGAGATTAGAAGGAGTTGATGGCCTGGATTATGGCGAAATATTAAACTACAGTGTCTCAAACATTGCATCTTTGTCAGAAAAAGACGATTGGACTTTGTCAAAATGTAAAAAATGTTGGATTTCAAACATGAATAACTCCCAATTTCTACAGTAAAAGTGTCTGGAAATGTCAGTATGTGTAGTCAACATAGTCTTGAAGAGACTAAAAGGATCTGTTGGCCTGGATTATGGCAAAATTTTAAACTACTGTGGCTCAAACATTGCATCTTTGTCAGAAAAAGACGATTGGACTTTGTCAAAATGTAAAATATTTTGGATTTCAAACATGGATAACTCAAAATTTCTACAGTAAAAGGGTCTGTAAATATCAGTATGTGTAGTCAACATAGTCCTAAAGAGATTAGAAGGAGTTGATGGCCTGGATTATGGTGAAATATTAAACTACAGTGTCTCAAACATTGCATCTTTGTCAGAAAAAGACGATTGGACTTTGTCAAAATGTAAAAAATGTTGGATTTCAAACATGAATAACTCACAATTTCTACAGTAAAAGTGTCTGGAAATATCAGTATGTGTAGTCAACATAGTCCTGAAGAGAATAAGAGGAGCTGATGGCCTGGATTATGGTGAAATATTTAACTACAGTGTCTCAAACATTGCATCTCTCTCATAAGATGCTATGTTGTGACAAATCTCAAACAGTATTGACATTTAGATCAAGTCTACATTTTTATATTATAAAGTGTCTGTACTGATTCTGAAAAATATTTTACATCGTAACATATCCATATGAGGCGACAGTGGCTCAGGTGGTTGAGCGGGTCGTCCAATGATCGAGTGATCGGCGGTTCGATTCCCCGCTTCCACCAGCCAAAAATGTCGTTGTGTCCTTGGGCAAGACACTTCACCCTCCTTGCCTCCAGTGTGGCCTCCACTGGTGTATGAATGTGTATGAATGTCCCGGTGATGGTCAGAGGGGCCGTAGGCGTGAACTGGCATCCATGCCTCTGTCAGTCTGCCCCAGGGCAGCTGTGGCTACAAAAGTAGTTACCATCACCAAGTATGAATGAGGAGTGAATGAATAATGGACACAATGTAAGTGCTTTGGGTGTCTTGAAAAGCGCAGATAAATCCAATCTGTTATATGTGAAAACTTGAATTATATTTACTATTAACATAAATGAATGGGCTATATGGTTGGGAGTATGCTTATTAACACCCAATTTTATCTTAGCCTTTTTATTAAAAATTTTATTTTATTATTTGGTAAGAGTGGCTAGTGCATTTTTTCTCTAAACATTCATTTGAGTTTTCACTGTTCTAAAATTCTTTTGATTTCCGGACTTCTGCCGTTGTTGCTCTGTTACCGTAAAGCTGAGAATGCGAGAGCAGTGAAAATTCAGGAGCGGCTCATTTGACACCGCAGTTCCGAATGACGGATAGCTTGACGGCAGTAAAATACTGTGCTTGCAGAAAAGCTGTCAACCAAACGCATGTGGAGTTTGCGCGTGAGAAAAGCGTTCTGTTTGACAGGTGGTGCGCTGCATGCAAGGCGGATGATTTTGCTCAACTTCGTGAATTAGTTTTACTAGAGGAATTTAAGTCCTGCCTCCCTGAGAGGATCCTTGTTTATTTGAATGAGCAGAAAGTCTCCTCCTTAACCAACGCGGCCGTGCTCGCAGATGAGTTTGTGCTGACGCACCGTGCCGTGTTTCCATCTGTGCGCGCAGACGCTCCTCCACCTGTTTTTGCTGGTAAAAAGTCCAAAACTTTTTTTAGAAGTCCGCCGCGCTCAAAACCGCTTTCTGCTGAGAGCCGGGAGTGCTTCTACTGTCACGAAAAAGGACACGTCATCTCTAACTGTTCCGTGCTCCTGTCAAAGGAGAACAATCAAAGTCTCAAAAAGCCCAAAGGGATCGGTTTTGTTCGATCTGGCCCTGTAAAATCTCCTGCTGTCACTGATCATCCCTGCGAGGAGGCGGAAGAAAGTTTTCGCCCCTTCATCTTTAAAGGTTCTGTCTCCCTGACGGGGAAGGCGGAAGAGCAGGTGCCGATTTTAATTCTGCGCGACACCGGCGCAAGTCAGTCCCTTCTCCTTGACAGTGTTTTGCCATTTTCTTCTGATTCTTCCTATGGGTTTGACACACTTGTGTGGGGCGTGAACATGAATGTCATTCGGGCTCCGACGCATAACGTGTTTTTATGTTCGCCACTTTTTTCTGGGCCGGCAAAAGTCGTGCTCCGTGCTCAGTTACCTGTGTGTGAGGTTGCCATGATCTTAGGAAATGATCTGGCTGGGGAAAACGTTTTTCCTGCCCCAGAAGTTATGGAAAATCCAATGACTCAAAACCTCGAACCTGCTCAAGTTGCTGCCAGCGAACCTTTTCTGTTTCCTGCTTGTGCTGTTACGCGTGCGCAAACGAAAAAAATGAGTGATGTTGTGAATTTGTCTGATTCATTTCTTTGTAATCCAGATGTTTCTAAACATTCTAAAGATGAACCTGAGAAAACTGAGTCAAATGTAATGCCTAACCTGCCATTCAACGAAGCAACACTTTCTTTTGATGTTGACAAAAATGAATTTGTTCATGTCCAGAAAACTGATCCATGTCTTGCCAAATGTTTGTCTGTTGCTAATTCAAATGAAGAGAAATCAGCTTATACTTTCAACAATGGACTTTTGGTTCGTAACTGGTTTCCTCCCGCTCTTGGTAATTTGGGATGGAATGTTGTTCAGCAAATCGTTGTACCGGAGAAGTATCGTTGCCAGCTTCTCAGCCTAGCCCATGATGGACCATCTGGTCATTTGGGGGTAAAGAAAACATACCATCTCATTTTGCGTCTTTTTTTTTGGCTGGCCTTGAAGTCTGATGTGACTAAATATTGTCGTTCATGTCACATTTGTCAGATGAGGGGAAAACCAAACCAGGTTATTCCACCTGCACCTTTGCATCCAATTCCTGCAATAGGTGAACCGTTTGAACATCTCATCATAGACTGTGTGGGCCCACTACCTAAAACCAAATCTCTGATGTGTGCTGCAACACGCTACCCAGAAGCAATTCCCTTGCTTACACTAAGAACCAGAGCTATAATTAAAGCCCTGGTAAACTTCTTCTCCACATTTGGTTTTCCACAATCCATACAGTCTGATCAAGGGTCAAATTTCACTTCAAAGCTTTTTGGACAGGTTATTAAATCACTTTCCATTAAACATAGGTTGTCAAGGGCTTATCATCCACAGTCACAAGGCGCACTGGAAAGATTCCACCAAACGTTGAAAAATGTGTTGAAGAAATTCTGCTTAGACTCTGGTAGAGAGTGGGATGAAGGTCTGCCTTTTTTTATGTTAGCCACCCAAGAAAGTGTTCAGGAATCCACTGGGTTCAGCCCAGCAGAGCTTGTGTTTGGTCACACTGTTCGTGGCCCTTTGAAACTTTTGAAAGACAAAATTCTGTCTAATTCTTGTGATGCCAAACAAAATGTATTGGATTATGTTAGTTCTTTCAGGGGAAGGTTGCATCAAGCTTGTGAAGTGGCTCGCAGCAATCTGTCTGTGTCACAGAAAAAAATGAAAAGAACATTTGACCAGAAAGTTGTGCAAAGACATTTTGACTTAGGGGATAAAGTTCTCACTTTTCTCCCTGTTCCTGGTTCAGTTCTCCAGGCAAAATTTAGTGGACCATATTTGATCCAAGAAAAACTCAGTGAAACTGATTATGTTGTGAGCACTCCAGACAGACGCAGGAAATCCAGAGTGTGCCACATTAACATGTTGAAGCCTTATGTGGACCGTACTGTGGGAGTTGTTGCTTCACTGTCCACAACAAGTTCCCCATCTCAGTACAGTCCAGAGAGTGACGGTCTTCGACAGGTCCCGTCATGTTCTCGATTTCAAAATTCTGAAATAATGGATGATTTAGCATCTTACCTAAGTCACCTCTGCACAGGAGGACATTTCCCAACTAATCCATAACCACATCTCTCTTTTTTCAGATAATCCCTCCCGTACTTCTGCAATATCCCACGACATTGATGTTGGTGAACATTTTCCGATCAAACAACATGCCTATCGTGTTAACCCCACCAAACATGCACAGCTTCAATAGGAAGTTAAATACCTGTTGGAAAACAGATTAGCTATAACTAGTTCCAGTTCCTGGAGTTCTCCCTGTCTGCTTGTACCCAAGCCTGACAAAACCGTTCGATTTTGCACAGATTTCAGAAAGGTGAATCAAATCACAAAACCAGACTCATACCCTCTACCACGCATGGAAGATTGTGTGGACCGAGTAGGTTCAGCACGTTTTGTTACCAAGTTAGATCTGCTAAAAGGCTATTGGCAAGTTCCATTGACCCCTCGTGCATCCGAAATATCTGCTTTCGTTACTCCTGATCGTTTTTTGCAGTACACTGTCATGCCTTTTGGTCTAAGAAATGCACCCGCCACTTTCCAACGTCTCATGCACAAAGTTCTTTCAGGAGTAAAGAACTGTGAAGTCTACCTTGATGACATTGTTGTCTATTCTAAAACCTGGAAAGAACATTTAAAACATTTGACTGATGTTTTTGAGCGGCTAAGTAGAGCTTCACTCACCTTGAACTTAGCCAAATGTGATTTTGGTAAGGCTACTGTAACCTACTTGTGGAAAAAAGTAGGTCAGGGTCAAATTTGTCCTCTGACTGCAAAAGTTCAGGCTATCCTCGATTTTCCAGCACCTCAGAACCACAAAGAACTCCGACGTTTCTTAGGAATGGCGGGGTACTACCGAGGTTTCTGCCGCAACTGTGCTGATGTTGTGGCTCCCTTAACAAGCCAGACTAGTGTCCGTAGATCTTTTGTCTGGTCACCTGAATGTCAGAATGCATTTAACTCTGTCAAAGCTCTTCTTTGCAGTGCTCCTGTCCTGGCTGCTCCTGATTTTGAGCGTCCCTTCAAATTAGAAGTTGATGCCAGTGATTGTGGTGTTGGGGCAGTTCTGCTGCAGGAAGATGAGCATGGTGTTGAGCATCCCCTTTGTTATTTTTCAAAGAAGTTTACCATTCATCAAATACGGTACAGTACAACTGAGAAAGAAGCTCTTTCTTTGTTGCTGGCACTCCAGCACTTTGAAGTTTACATTGGTTCTAATTCACATCCGATTACAGTTAATACTGACCACAACCCTCTGGTTTTTTTGAACAGGATGCAAAACTCGAACCAAAGGCTAATGAGATGGTCACTGATGGTTCAGGATTTTAATCTTAATATTAAACACAAAAAGGGAGCTGAGAATTTGGTAGTGGATGCTCTTTCACGCAGCATCCACTCAACCTAAGCGATGGCTTCTGGGGTGGCAGAAGTTTTCTCTTAGGTTGGGGGGTGTTACGGCTGTGGCCGTAATGTTCTTTTGTTTGTATGTTTGGAATGTTTTTCTGTATGTTTTCCTTTGGGAGGATCGGTCTTTCCTTTTCTTTTCCCTCCTCTATAGTGCCAATTAGATTCCACCATGTCCGGACCACCTGATTGGCTGAGGACTTCCCAGCAGCGGCTTTAAAAACTGCCACCTCATCTGTTGAAGGCCCCTCCCCCTCCAGCTGGCAACAGCAGAGCATTAGATTAAACATTGTTAGAGTTTTTTGGTCCTGGTAGTTTGGGTTGGTTATTTGTATGTTTTTGAATGGGCATTGTAAATAAATTCCCAGCTTAATTTCAGTCTGGGTCTGGTGAGGGTTATTGAGTCATTGGTGAATGTAGTTTTCTTTTTTTACCTTTATGTTACACCCATTTACAAGCCCCTAGACAGGGGTGTAACAATATACAAAAATTAATAAAGTCAACTTGTCCCTGAAGTATTGTTGATGACCTATTGAATTCTTAAAGTCTTTAAAATCTCATCATAATCGTTTCTGGTTTCATGTAAATTGAATGCATTTGATCTTAGATCATTTGAAAGCTCTTTAGGGGGAAAGTCTGGCTCACACGAACATTCAAATACTAGTTCTAGTAAAAATAAATATTTTTTTGTAGTTTTGACTGAGCAATTTGGCAGTAAATGTGCTGAGCTTAAAGTAAAAGTGGTGGCAGGTCAACAAGGTGGGCCACTTTGTTAAAAGTAAAACCTCCAGCAGATAGTTGAACACAATAAGTCAGGAAAAGCAGCAGTTGAGGACCTGTGACACTTAGAAAAACAGATTTAGTTGTTTTGAAGCTGAAGCCCTTGTCTCTTTCACTTTTGCCTGAATAGAGTAATCAGGTCTTGTGCATTACATCCATTCCATAAAACTCGTTAATCCACAAGAGAAGACTATTTTTAGAGAAAGGCACTTCAGTAAAACTTCTTTCTCAGGCAGGATGGAGAGAGCTGGTGGTTAAAGGAGCTCTCACCAAAGAGGTAGACAGAGGAACATACTGAAACTGATCACAACCAAGCCGCTGAAAGAACAGGAAGAGTTTCAAATAAAATGTGATCTGGTGCCAAAACCACTACTCATCTGCAGCCTGCAGACATAACGCTAAAAACCATCTCACCTTTTTCACAGACGCTTCTTTTTGTTTTTAACTTCACACCTCTTGAGTCAGTTAGTTACCCTTTAGGATTGAATCCTGTTTTTTGACAAACAATCCCTCTACCATCTCAGGTCCAGCAACAAACGCTGATCACCACATCTGTTTGCTTCTTCAATGTTTCATCAACAAATATTTAACAGTAATATTTAACCAGCTTGTTTTCTGTCTTTCAAACTAGACATCTCTGTTGTGAAAAGAGAGGATTTTCAGGTTGATTTCTTACAGTTTTATGGAACTCAGATATATTTTATGACCCACATTGTGCATAGTTGAACCTGGAATTAGTCTGAAAATGAAGTTAAATTAAGTTAATTAAAAAATATGACTTGTGTTTTACATTTCTTTGATTTCTTATCATCGTATTTCCGATTGCGTTTGCACTTGTGTAATTTGTGTGATACAGATGTCCTGCAGCTCTTCCTTTAACCCTTTAACTGCCTGCTCAAACAATACATTTCAAGAACTCATATCTAGTTTCTTAAGACAGGTTCATTGGAAGAAACTGAGCAAGAAGCCACACCTTTCCCCTGGTCTTAAAACCCCCGGAAGTGTTGTGTCCTGTCTCATTCTGTGGCACTCCTCTCCAGAATTGCTGTAGTGCTGTGCACTGACGTCTGCATTGCGTTTAGCTGGTGCCATGGCACGGTCTAAAGCAAAGGTTTATCTCTATTGTGCGCTGATTTTGATCAGCTTTATATCCGTGATTGTGTATATAGCTGTGTTTGCGAGGCGCAGGTGTCCAAAGGAAACTTTCTCTAAAGTAGCAGTAGCCACAGACTCAAAGAACTGCTCGAAAATTGGAAGGTAGGTGCACTCTCGCCAACATGTTTGCGTATGCTTGCGCCATTTATTATGCAAATCTGTCAGAGTTTGAGTCTCTGGAGCCATATTCATTAAAAATCACAAGTGTAACAATAATAATAAGTGACAGTTTGCTCTTGCATGACTTGTTCCAGGGACATACTTGAAGAAGGGGGAGCTGCAGTAGATGCCGCTATTGCTGCACTGCTGTGCACTTTTGTGGTAAATCCGCACAGTGCTGGGATTGGAGGGGGCTCCATATTCACAGTGATGGACAGCGCTGGTAGCAGCTCAGTTTTCTTCATTTTTACTTCTAATGTTTGACACACATAAGTTATTATGTTTGACATTTTTTAAAGGTAAAATCAGAATCATCAACTCCAGAGAGGTTGCGCCTACGAAAGTGAAACCTGACTTGCTGAAGTCCTGTCCTGAAGAGAGCATGACAGGTAGTGGATGTTTTCCTGTAAAGGAGTCTGTCCTGTCCTGTCTGTTTTTCTTGTTTTGTTATGTTAGCTGACAGACTGCTGTTGGAAAGCTTTTACACTAAGGTAAAGTGAGTTGTACAGAAGAGGATGGTGGAGAAAGAAAGAAATATGGGTATGGAAAATTCAGACTTTTTTTCTCAGAATTCTGACTAAGTGAAGGAAGTAGCTCACTGGCCTCCGTAGTTCTGCAGTAAAAGTCAGAATTCTGAAAAAAAAAAAAAAGTCAGAATTTTTTTATGCCCAATATTTTTTCCCTTTATTTAGGGCTCTAATCCACTTCTGTAGGGTTGGATGTTGGACATCCGGTAGATATTCCCTCTTTTCATATTTAGGGACTGTCAACAAATTTTCACATTTTTCTTTAATAACTTTTCAATTATTGGACCAATAAATCACTCTAGAATAGAGTAATGTTCTGATAATATCTTTGTTGTAGTAGGACAATAGGGTCATGATTAGTCAGTACAGAAAATTTGGTGACTGTAGCTTCAGTATCTTCAGGGCTATTGAGCACCTTTACTGTGAATCATGAGTCTATTAAAATTAGAAACAATATAAACAATAAAATAAAGATGGAATCTCTCACAAAATATTTATTATAGCATGAATATTCTGACGAGTATTCATTACCAGCTCATATAAATGTAGACATTTATTCATTCTTGATAGTTCATTGATTTTTAAATAATAGTGTTTTCACGGAGCTTGCACTTTGTTGACGGTCCTTCTGCAGGCGTTCTGTGTCTGCATTTACAGCTGGAAGAAAACAATTCTCATTAAAAGGCAGAAAAAAATGATGTTTTAACATCAGGGAAGTGAATTGAGGAAATGTGTCATGAGCTGAAAATAATCTTTGTCCATGTTTCCATTTATTTAGACGCAAAATGGATTGGAGTTCCAGGAGAAATTCGTGGATATGAAGCGGCTCACAAGCTGTATGGAAAGTTGCCCTGGGCAGATCTCTTTCAGCCCGCCATCAAGCTGGCAAGAGAGGGAATTCCCATCTCTGATATCCTACATTCACACATTAAGAATATCACAAATTCAAATGAGACCCAGTCTTTACGGTATTGATTAAAGAATAGCAAGACGAGAAAAAATGTGAAAACAGCATTGTAAATGGATCTCTTGTTCATTTTCATTTCTTTTCTGCTTTGAAGAAAACTATTTACAGACAACAACAATAACTTTCTTAAAGCTGGAGATTTTGTCAAGTTTGAGAAACTGGCCGACACTCTTGAGATGATTGCAAACCAAGGACCAGACGCCTTTTATTCTGGAAAAATAGCAGAGGATTTAGTCCAGGATGTGAAGGCAGCAGGTACCGTTAGACAGCTTTCAGAGATTTATGCACCCACAAATAGGTTTGCCTTTGCTTTTGCTGAGTAGACAGCATTTGTTTCCTGGGTTTGCTCAGGAGGAACACTTGAGCTGCAGGACCTGGTATCATACAACGCTACCTTGACTGACGCATGGAATGTGTCTATGGGGGAGTATCGGATGTTCTTCCCCCCACCGCCTGCAGGAGGAACCCTCCTCACCCTCATCCTCAACATCATGAGAGGTTCCCAGTGGCAGAGCTGCCATTTCTCACATGTGAAGCAAAATTATGAAGCTTCATTTAAGGAATAGCCTCAACTGATAAGTGTTTTCAAGTATTTATGCTCCCATGTGTGTGTTTGTTTGTAGGATTCCCGTTAAATCCAGACAGTCTGATTGGGAAAGAAAAGACACTGTTTTATCATCGTTACATTGAATCTTTCAAGTTTGCAAATGGACTGAAGAAATACATTCGAGATCCAAGGTTCACCTCAGAAAAGGTTAGTTCTGCAAAACTCTTCTAAAGTATTTTGTTATCAGCCACGTGATTTGAGTTAATTTTTTTTATTTTTAAAAGAGAGAAGGGAACAATTTGATAGAATTTGATCAATTTCAGTTTCCATGATTCTTGTGGCTAGAAATATTTTTCTGCTCCATCTACAGCACATTTCTCTCACACAGATGCATTTTTTGAGACGTTTTATTTCATATTAACATTTATTATTGGGCCTAATCGTCAGTTTATCTTTGTAGACCCACACACTTCAACTTACTTTTTGTGGTCTCAGTGTTTCTGTTGATGTTCTTGAAGCAAATTGAAGAAATTTCAACCCTAATAGAAGGCACCACTGTTGCTCTCTAAAGCTCGTGAACATAAATGGGAAGCCGGCTGAGTGATCTGTAGATGCCAGTAACCTTTGACTGACAGTGTGGGTGTCTTGTTAGTTGGACTAGTAAACGGGTTCTAAAACAAATTCTGAAAGTTACTTTCAGAGGATTTACAGACTGGAAGTTTTGGTTTGACAATACATGTGTCGTTGCTCTGTTTTGCTTAGTTAGTTGGGTTATTGGTTTTTGGCCTACTCCATATAAAAAAGAAATGGCTTGGAATAGAGGAACGTTAGGGGGTGTTGAAAAAAAAGTTTTAGGGTGAACAAACAAAACCAACTGTCAGTGATGACCAGGAAGACAGGAAATCAGACCGAATGAGCCAGCACAGAGCGAGGTAGGGACAAGACTTATATACAGACAGGACTGACAGGACACAGGTGATACGATCAGGGGAGATTGGGAAGTAAAACTCAAAAACAAATACAAGCAGGAAATTTTCAAAATAAAACAGGAAGCAGAACTCTAATCATGATCGAAACAAAACAGGAAAGAACTAAAGCAAAAAAGAACCCTATTCATGACAGATGAGCATTCTGTAGGAAATTATCCTCTTTACATGTTGTTTTTATTTAAACCTTTTTTTAAGGTCATGTCGCAGAATATTTAAGTCTGATGATTGTCATTTGTGCCATGTTGGCCCTCACTGTGTCTGTTATATTGGTGTGCTTTCCTGTGTGCCTTGCAACAAGTTTTAAACATGTCTACGTCATGTGATCTTCAAAGTGGTGTCCCATTTCATTCTTGGCAGACCTGTATTACAATGATGAAAAACCACATAATGGCAAACGTGAACTTTTTTGCCCCATTTGCACATTTCTACCACAAAATGGACAGACCTGGATTTTATATATAAATATATAAAAGCTACATTAATGTATAATATATCTCAAAAGGTATTTTAGGGATTTACTGATGGAGAACACACGTACATTTGGTGTTAGCTGGGAGGTTTCTGACAGAATAGTTGGAAGGAAAAGGCAGCTGTGACGACTAAAGAGAATAAACTTGCAAATTTTATTGTTTACTTTAAACTTTAAAGTGTTTTAAAATATTTAACATTTCTATAATAATTTGAATTCTCACTGTACAAGGCTGGAAGATTTTTTTTAACCATTTCTCTTCATTTAGCTTATTTTTTACAGAAATGTGGCTAGTGTTAGGATCCTCTATCAACCGCATTGAGCCGTTACAGATATAGCATTACAAATATTGATTATGATTCTATAATTGTTTAAGGTTTTGGTTATTAACTGGAATGTTTTATTGGGTTTGTCATGTTTTCTCTGATATATCCACTCAAAATTTTTTACTCAAACATGTTTAATGAAATGTACATTTTTATTTTAAACTGTAACAGAATCATTATCTCACTCAATTTAAAAATGATTTCAATAGTTTATTAACTGTCTTGGATAAGATACACTTATCAGTCAGGTTTTCATAAACATCACTCTGCAGTAACAGCCCTGCTGAAAATGTCCAGTGACATTGTGATCTCTGCTGATTCTGGCAAATATACTGTTCCAGTTTTTCTAGATCTTTCTTCAGCCTTTGACAGATTTTTTTTTGACATATTTTTTTTTAAAGATTGACCTGATTGGTTTGTCATGATCAGTTCTCCAATGGTTTTTTTCTTATTTGTCTGGTCGGAGTTGAAGTGTCACGGCTAGCCACATAATGTCTAAGTTAGCAGGCTTAATCTGTGGTGTTCCTCAGGGCTCTGTTCTGGGTCATATTCTGTTTCTGATACATATGAGCCCCCTGGGAAAGATCATCCAGGAGTCCGGCGATGTCTCCTACCACTTCTCTGCTGATGATTTCCAGCTATATTGCTCTTTTAAGGCCTCTCAGACTCTCCCATGAACTGCCTGATGCACATAAAACCATGGCACTGTAAAACTCTATAGCTAAACTCAGAGAAAACATAAACACTAGTTATTCCCCCTAAAGATGCCGTACCAGGGACTTCCTTGACCAGGCTGTCAAACCCAGCCCTAGAAACATGGTTGTCATTTTTGATAAAGATATGTCGCTGGAGCCGACTAGTAGTCATTTAATTATGATTATGCTGTTTTTAACCAAACAAAAAAAAAGTTTGTTGTTTTATAGAACACTGTTTCTGCAGAGCTGCAGTATTTAATTCAAAATTTGCCTCTGAGTTGTGGGCAACACTGTTGGTACTGAGCAACCCCGCTCCCCTACCATCACTTATAATTGAGCTATCTATTTACAAAGAAAACACAAACAGTGCAAAACATTTCCCTTTTACAATCTATCCTTCCAGACTCATTTAGATGGGGATTGATACACTTGTTGAATTACACACAAACACAACAAAAATGGCAAGCAATAATGGAGCCATCCAGCCGTGTTTTCTAGCTCGGATGAGGAAAAAGGAAAGGTACATGAATCTGTGTGTCTGCAGGTGGATGCATCAGAATGGAGCGGCGCACAGAGTTGTGTATTTTTATACGTCACAAATACGATCTTTCTCAAAGTACATTTTTTCATCTGCTTCAGATTCACAACAATTTGAATAAAGAAATACTCAGAAATGCAATGTTAATCCTAATTTTCTTCATAAATGTCCTCCATCATCAGAAAAACACCAAAAACATGATTTCATTGGAGTGGGTCCTTAAATGTTCTTGTTTGTTTCTATATTTCTCACAGAGGGCGAAGCAATTGACAGAAGAAAGCTTTGCCAACTACATCCGAAGCTTGATCGCAGATGACAAGACGCATGACCTCCAGTTTTACAATGTTACCCCACATCTGGACAGCACCGGCACCACGCATGTGTCAGTGATACATGAAGACGGTTCTGCCATTGCGGTCACCAGCACCATAAACTACATGTCGGTGACCCAAAAGTTCTGCTTCACGGTTTAGAGCTCAATGTTTTGTAAGACCAGTATTTTGGAAGAATAAAAAAAAAACAATACCAATGAATAACAGATGAAACAAAATAAATAGTTTTGTTTCTACAAGAATGAAAAGATTGAGGTTTAAAAGATTATGTAAACAACACTAAATAAAACTATTTTATAACAACACGGTTAGTGAGAAATTACTCCACGTTGACATCCTTTTTTGTTTTTTCTTCTCAAAGTTTTGGGTCCAGGGTTGTGTCTCCAAGAACAGGCATCATCCTGAATAATCAGCTGAGAGACTTTTGCGGGAGAGCAGACAGCATCTTTCCTGGTAATCTGATCAGCGTCATTTCATTTTTGTCTATTTAAAATAAAACTAGAATGCAGTTTTTTTTAAAATACTTGATGGTAATAACACAGCTTTTTTTCATCTCACTGTCCAACTGAAAATAAGCATAAGAGGCAACTTTTTAACATTTCAACTCTTCTTATTATTGACCTTGTAACACATAGTTCTGTTGACAGGGGAGCGTCCCCCCTCATCCATGTCCCCCGTTGTGCTGAGGTCTAAATCAACGACACTTACGATTGGAGGATCTGGTGGGGGCAGGATTACGACAGCAATGGCATCGGTATGTGTCTATAGTGGTCACGCTAGATGCAGGAATGATTTTTAACTTACAATTCTTATAACAAAGCTGTCCTTATATCTATATTTTAAATGTTTATTATCAGAGTTTAATCAAAACAACCACTTTTTATATATGAAAAAGACAATGTTTTTGTTTTCAAGGCTCTCATTAACCACCTCTGGTTAGGAAAAAGTCTTAAGAACGCCATTAATACTCCTGTTGTTTTTGTGGACTCTGAAAATGCAGTGGATTTTGAACCTGGCTTTGACAAGGTAAAAATCATTTACTGTTAAAACAATGTAATGCCTTTGCTCCATCTGAATTCTTTTCTTCTTTTTGCTCCTCAGGATGTGATTGAGGGTCTTGAAGCACTGGGACACAACCATACAACCATCCCAAAATTGTACAACAACTCTGTGAACGCTGTGGAGAAAGATCCCTGCTGCATCGTTGCTGTGTGTGATTTCAGAAAAAAGGGAAAGCCAGATAGTTGCTGAGCTCACATGTGATGAATGTCATTAAAAGACTTTTGGAGATGTGAAAACAAAGAAACAGCAGCAGAATGTGTATATATGTGAAAGAAGCAGGGCAAACTGAACTCACATTAATAATGTTTTATACAACCTTTTTTTAAATAATTTTTTTTACCTTAGACAGTGAAGCAATTCCTCTTTATCAAATGTTATACCTCGTTTAATATTTTTTTATATTTAACTCTATTTACAGTAATTTTATTACTCCAAACATTCAACATCTCCATCCTTCTGTGTAAGTTTGCATCCAGGTCAAAAAAGAATGTTTCAAACTCTATAAATTGGTTTCATTTGGCATCAGGCATTCTTCCTCTTTGTCGCAAAGTGAGAACTGTTTTGTTATTTATCCTATGGTTGCAAATAAAACATGCATCACTTCTTGACAGTAATAAAAAAATGATTAAATGTAAATATGCACATATTTACAGAATCTGAGAATATTAGAACTCTGCTTTTTGTACTCACATAAACAAAGTTTAAAATCAAATAAAAGTTTTGTGTCCCTTACCCGAAGGTGCAGGGACAAACCCGGAGTTTCTCTAGAAGAGATGAAAGTTGTAAGTGGACCAAAGGGAAAGCAGCCACCTGCAGGCTGGATGTCAGTCATTTCCATTTCCAGTCTACTGGCGTAAAACTGATAGTGAAACTGCCATCATTTTAAGGATGAAGACGGTGGTGCATAAATGATGTAACTTCGTCCTGGGTTGCCATTTTTCCCATTCTGATGACAAAGAATTAAATCAATTATCTACAAAAACATGAGCTGAGGAAAAGATACAGAAGATGTATTCACACCAGAATGATGTAAAAACTACAAATGTAAAAAATAATACATCTCTTTCTTTCTGTTTAGAAGGGGAAAATGTTCTGGAAATCCAAGTATAAGAAATATTTCTTATTCCATTTTAAAAGTGAAGTGTCACAGCAATAGTAACAGCCAAAGTGATTAGACATGGTGGAGGAGGGTAACTTCTGATACCTGTGAAAAAAAGCATAAGTTCTTCCTCATCTGTGGTGTTCCTCACAGCATCAGATGAGAGCAGTGTTGGCTTTGGACTGAAATGTCAAAGGCTGGACATAACAATCTGAAAAGAACAGACGAATTAGGAACATTAATCAAATAAAAAATTCAGCCTAAATACCAAGCCATTTGGGCAATGGACTTTCACCATGTGGACAAAAAACATGTTTAATCCAAATGTTAAGCTCTCTGAGCTGCAGAGTTCTATGATACTCAGAAAAGCTCATCTCATCCCATTAACTCATGAGAAGCCAGTCCCTTTTTTCCTTCTGCAGAGAAATACATTTAGGGGATATGACACACACCAGATAGACTTTAAAGAACAAAGATCTTAAACATTTGGTTTTTTTAAACATCCAAGACAAAAAAGAAACAAGGAAATAGACTAAATGACGTTTGACTTCCTTCCAGCTTAAAATTGTCAAAGTGTATCACACACATTTGAAATCAGTGTCACAATGGGTTCAAACAGGAGTCTGCATCCTATAAGGCTTGGAGTAGGGGTGTGCCAAAATATCGATATGGTGATATATCGCGATATTTAGTCCCGCGATTGATCCTCGATACGTCTTCCTCAAGTAACGAGCTTTTATTAACATTTAAAGACCCTGTAAAACGGTATAATAACCATCCTTTGGTAAGACAATTCTTCTGAGGGTCAATAGGGGGCGCTCACTGCGAGATTAGATGTTGCAGGCGGACGAAGTCTCGTCCGGAGTTGTGTGAGAAAGCCGTGGCTGTTGCTGGTCTGAAAGTCGACACAAACCTTTTTCCAGGCGAAGCTACCACCGTCTTCTGTGAGAGCAGCGGCAATAACAAACGGGAAACGGGCTCCGTCCCTGCAGCGCTGTGGAGAACGAGTGATTTTGTTTTTTTTTTGAATGCATTAGAGCCACGCTTTGACATTCCCTCTCGGAAATACTGAATAAAGGATCCCTGCACTGTATGCCCAGACCAGAGCTACGGTTGAGATGGAAACAGCAGAAAGTGTCATTCCTGCCCTTAGACCCCCCTTCTCCTCAAAGCAGCGGTAGATGAGCGGCGTCTTGATGCTAAAAAGCCTGTGATTCTCCAGAAAAACATGAACATATAAACATACATCACATGCAGCTTTCCCCAAACATGTTCTTCACAAAGATGTTAACTTTTAGATGCACTTTAAGTTCTTCATGTATTTTATCCCTGGTCATTTATTTTGAAAGCAGTTTATGTCATAAATAACTAAAGGAAAGTTCCTAGCTACTTGATTTTCGTTTTCTGGGAGAATTTTATTTTTGTTTACACCACATTTGCACTAAATGGTTTCATTTATTTTTAACAAAGACAATATAATTTGCTCACAGAATTAAATCTGATTCACAGCTATTTTTTTTTAATTAAGCAATGGCTATGGTTTGTTTTTCAAAAGTTAAATGTGTCTGGCAGCTACTTGACTTATTCATTTTTTATCCTGTTTACAGCAATTTTGCACTAAATAATGGCACTGCTGTTCATGTTCACTATTGTGTAATCCTTGTGCTATCCTAAGCACTTTAACATTGGGAGCTGGGTCATCTAGACCCACTAGACAGTGCTCTGAACCTTTTTTCTTCAATGATTTGTGATCTTCACTGGTGTCCATGGATTACATGAAATCCTCTCCACCTTTATCCACCTTTGTCATGGTAGGAAGAACATGTCAATGTAAGGGGGGGGGGGGGGGGGGCTAGGATAGCACAAGGGTGAAAACGAATTTTACAGATATTTCCAAATGAAAATTGTCATTGTTTGTCAAAGAGTATTACTGATTTCAGCAATGTTACACAAAGGTCTGTTATTCATTACACCAAAATGATTAATGTGGTACATCTCATAAGATGATATTTCAACAGTTCTAGAACTTTATCAGTAATATTTTATTCTGTAAATTAAACAAAAAAATATTACAAAGAATTACTATTAACATTACAAACACTGTTTTTTCCTCACTTTCCCAAGTGAAAAGTGGCTCAATTTAGCTGATGTCACTATAAATAGTTGTGTTTTTTAATGGATTTGAAGAAGTGTGTTGATGTTTCTTCTTTCACGGCGACTTAAAAACAAACTCAATTACCCAGAATGCAACTCCACTTGGTAAAGAGTCTAAAAACGAAAGTACATTTTCTATTCTTTAGTTCACCTTGCGGTCAGACGTCGATAGTGATTCATATCTGTGAAGGACAAACAAGCTCGACTTGGATAAATGAATCTGGTTTTGTCGGTGGCAGTATGGGTAAGACAGTTTGATTTGTCATGGCATCAGAAGCTTTAGACTATTATTCTGTATGTCATATATTTTTGCACCCTTCTAATTTTTGGGCCGGGTTTCTTTTATTGTCTCTATCACATTTACAGACAGACGGGTGTTCTATTGGATAGTTTTGGGGCTTGTTGCTTCATGTTGCAGCTCTGCTCCTGGTGAGTAATTCCAGAAAAAAGCACACAAAAAAAAAGTTTTCATTTTCTCTTTAGTTGGGACACATCATGTTATGCATTTTTTTTATTTATTTGTATAGAAATTTATTCTTTTTATGTCTTTTGTGTATGTTTTTTGTGTAAATGTAAATGCACATTTCCCAATAATGTACATTTTCCGGGAATTTGTGAGCATGCACTGCACTGCCATAAATCAAAAGCAAAAACAGAGCCAGCGTCTCCTATAAAACACCAATATAAATAAATAAAAATTTAATTATTTTTATCATCCCCTTTGTTTAAGAACTTTTTACTTGTTAGTTGAAAATAAAACTTGGATTTTTCTTTCATTTGTAAAATTAAATTTTTTCAAACAGCAGAGACAGACACGTCACACATAATTCTGTGTATATTTGAAATGATTTTTACGTAGATTATTTACATTATAGAAGAAATTTATCAGCGATTATATCTGATTTGATGGAACTTTATTGGAAAATCCTTGTAGGGACATCTGCTGGACATCTTATGTAACTACACCTACAACTTGATTGATTGATTGATTGATTGATTGATTGATTGATTGATTGATTGATTGATTGATTGATTGATTGATTGATGCATGATCTTTTCTTCTTTGCTTCTCTGCACCCCCCTCACTGATACTAACCTCTCTCATGTTCTCTTCACTGCATCCATGAATCTCTCCTTTGGTCTTCCTCTCTAGTCTTCTTTCTTAGGAGCCCCGGTCTTATTTGACCAAAATAAATCACTGTCCCTCCTCTGAATAAATCCAAACAATCTCAATCTGGCTTCTCTGTATTAATCTGCAAAAAATCAGAGTCTTCCTTGATACTGTTTAACTAACAACGTCAAATAACAAATGTAATCATGTAACTTTAAAATGAAACTACCTAAAGGGCAGTTGTTCAAACAAGGACAGAGTCAGAGACGGTTATAAGAAATGTAAGGGAGGCAAACGCCTGCAATAAAAGACTGTTATTTTTGGAAGAAAAAAGGCAAACTTAACGCATAAAGCCAGATTCATTGTTATTGGATAGGAGTTATGAAGCAAAAACAGCATAAAAATACACAAGAGATGATAGTGAGATAGCACTTTAGCACAGGTGCTATCTCACATTTGCACAAATAGTTTGAGTGATTAAATGAAATATTTCACATGGGTCGGTCCAAATACATATGCGTGTGTGAACATCAGTTGTATTGTGTACATGTTGACATATTTTGTATGTTTGTGGCATTTGGTTGTGTGTGTGAACAGGCCCCGCCTCCTTTTGGATTTGCATTACTTATAAACCTGACTGTAATGATTGTAAACATCCAGCAACTTCTTGCTTTATGCTGCTTCACGGTTCCACGCCCCCCTCTTCTTTAATCACTCTCCTATCCCCCCACACCCAACATCCCTCTCTCTTCCTTCCTCACTTTCTGTACTAGATTGCAGGTTGCCAGGTATGTATATTTATATACACTGTTTAGGTGAAGAGTAATTCATCCAGAATAGTTCCATAGTAGAAATATTTTTAAAAAGTCGTCTGGACTCAAAGTGTAAGTTAAAGACTTTTCTGCCTCTTACCAACAAGACTTTCACGATTCAACATTCGTCTGTAACTTATACGGTACTGGCAGTTGTTACACTTTCCCTACAAACACTACACAATACCTTGATCACACACACAACAATGACACGTTCCACTTTCATGAAGTCCCCTAAGGTGGCCATATGAGCCTCAAGGGAGCTGTGAGACACACCTGCGCTCCCCTTGAGATGCGGCAGCTCTTCTCTATGACCTTCCATGGATCCAGACATCCCAAAAACCTGCAGCACCTGTACAAATCAACCTCTGCATGTATTTATTTTAAAATATATATGTTCATTTTTCTCTGTAGGAAATAAATTCCACAACCCAAAAACTTTAATTTTTTTTAATTGACAAAAAGACAAAGGCACACATCAGGATTGACTGTTTTGATGTTTTTGTTAAAGTTTCAGAGACTTTTGCTGTTTCTGTTGGGCATCCTAAGTCGGTGCAGCGCGGCCAAACAGTCCTCTTGCCCTGCTGGCTCAACCCACCCCAGAACACTGAGAATCTGGAGATCCGCTGGTATCGTAAGGAGAATTTTGACTCTCCAGCTATTCTTAAAATGCCAGGAAAGGCTGATGTGGTCTCCATGGAAGGTTTATTTATGGGCCGAGTCTCATTTCACACAAAGGACGCCACGTCTGGAGGCCTGAAAACAGGCGACGTAACCTTGCAGCTGACAAATGTTACAATTGAAGATGAAGGGAAATACACGTGTTATGTCAGCGGACTGCAGGAACACGACAGTGGAAATATGGATCTCTATGTGACTGGTAAGTATGAGGATAGTGGAATAGACAGAAAATTAAACAGCATCTCTTGGAACAAACCATCATCCTCTCCTTCCAATCCCTTCACAGAAACAGGAAGCCTTCCTGTTCTGTCTGCAGTGTGGAAAAAAGATAACAGCGTGAATGTGAGCTGTGAATCTGAAGGCTGGTTTCCTCAGCCTGAGCTGCGCTGGTCAGAAGATCAAACCAAAAACAGAGAGACATTTGTCAGGGACTCCTCTGGTCTAGTCAGAGTCCACAGCTGGATTGTGGTTAATGCTTCATCTGAGGTCTCCTGCTCAGTTGGTCTTCCCAACACAAAAGCCGTTGTAGTCAGACTCCGCCTGGATGGGAACATACCATGTCCACCAGAGGGTAAAGAGATATTAACAAAGAGGATTTAATTTGTCTCTGCAGAAAATTTTATACCTATGAACCTAACTCTGGATCCTCTACAGGTGGATGGATTGCATTCACGATACTTCTAATAATCATGATGGCTCTCCTTGGATTCATGCTTTACAAGAAGAAAGGTTGGATCTACAATCACATAAAATGTTTAATCTTAATTAAATTTTTTTGTGAAGGTTGGTCTAAGGTCAAACTTAAGGGGGAAACAAAAAACTTACCTTGTTTTACTTTAATATTAATATGATAACATGTATTGCTCCTTGAAACTTTTTTTTTGGTATAAGGTAAACAATATGGAGAAAACATAACATATATTGCTCTTTGAAACCTCCCAATCTGATCCGGGATCAGGTCCAGATCTTTAGTTTTTGTATTTTATTCAGAAATCATGAGATAAACTGCAGCAACTGATCTCACATCCCCTAAAAGTTACTGGATCTAAAGTAGTTGTTTTTTTTTTTAAACAAAGCTGCAGAGAAGCTGGAACTGTCTGGTTTAACATATTTAAATCAAACATCCTCTTTGTGAAACCTTCTAGTCTGCATGGATTTATGCTGAAAATTTAATGTCACACTTTTTCCTGTTTCAGTAAAGAAATCAGCTGAATCTAATGAAGGTAAGAATTCATTTTTATCTTTATCATAGAGAAATATTGTCAAATCTTGCAGACAGTTCAGTTACTACGTGATGATTTAGGGGTTTCAGATGTAACTTAGCAGCGCTGAACCACCTCCTCTTACAAAAAGAATATTTGCTATTAAAATATTTCACACATTTTTATTCATCACAAAAATGTTATATAAACATGAAACAGATTTTATAAAAGTACATTTACGAGGATAAACTGCAATCTGAATTTATAATCTGTCTTTTGTTTTAGGAAAGAAGCAAGCAGAAGATCAACCAGATGGTAGGACTGTCACTTCTGAACCTGCTTGAGGCTCCTGTATTACATTTATAGTCGGGGTTGATTGATGTGCTTCTTTCATGGGTGATACAGAAAATTAGTAGTGAATAGGGCTGCACGATATGAGCAAAACTTGCGATATGCGATATGAGTGATCAATGTTGCGATAAAGATATAATTTGCGGTATATACATAAATAGCAAAACAACCAAAAACATAATTATTGTTTCATTGCAACAATTTAAAAATTATACTCCAAATGAGCCTCGTTGACGTAGGAGCCAAACATCTAACATAAAAGAGCTCCATCTGATTGGTCAACAACGTGAAGGGGTCCATCCAATTGGTCAAATGCATACATGGATTTATTTGATTAGTTAAATACTTCAAGCTGCCATAAGATTGTTTTAGCACATTTAAGGTAACCATTTATTGCGATTTTTGCTGACTTATGCGATATGGATATTGCACTGCTTGATATTAAGATAACGATAAATTTGCGGTATATTGTGCAGGCCTAGTGAAGTAATGTAAGAAAATATAAAATCTCCAAACATCACAAAATGACTTCTTTGTTTTAAGTTCAAACAGAAACTAAAGGTGCAGAGTTCCCAGGTTCAGTTTTGATCCATCTGCAAGGAGAATTTAAAAAAGGAAGTTAAAAGTGAGGCCACGTGACATATGACATATGTTCAGTTTGCCTCAGTCTCCTCCCACAATTTATACACATTAGGCCGGCACAATAAATCACAAATTTATCGTTATTACGATGTCAAGCTCTGCAATACGCATATCGCAAAAGACTGCAAAAATTGTAATAAATGGTAACCTTCAATGTGCTACAAACAATCTTATGGCAGCTTGAAGTATCTATGCTGCCATGGTGCGGTTGTGGTGCAGCAGTAGGGCAGTTGACCTCTGATCAGAGCATTGTAGGTTCACTTCCTGCCTTGTCTGCCCCTAGTCAAAGTGTCCTTGGGCAAGGCACAGAACCCTACCTTGCCTCTGGTGAAGTAATCAGTGTACCTTTGAAGAAAGTAGAAAAGCACTATACAAGCATCGGTAAACTTTACTGGATTAGCCGTCATGTGACATACAACGAGACACACAGGCGCCATCACTGTGCATTGAGTCTTGCCCATTTTGCTGAGTGAAGAAACGATGAGGTCCAAACAAGTGCCTAAAGAATCACTTTAGGGCACCCAATGGTTTGCAATCAACTACAAAAATTATGACAAATAAATAATCCGATTGAGAGGAATCATCTTTCACAGCTTCGTAATTTGAATAGAGAAAAATCAGGCAGGGAAGTGAGTGCTAAAGTAGGTGCTAGCAAGTAGCATGGTGGTTTGGTTCATCGGTGTATACTTTTTAGAAAGTGACTATTAGCACATAATTGAAGAATTTGATTTTGGTTGTTGCCATCAAATCTCAAGCAGATGAACTTCACATTTCTTTAAGTTTAAACTTTTGCTGTTTCAGGGATGAAATCAGCTGACTGTGATGAAGGTAAGAACCACAGAGTCTCAGTTACTGATTTAGAGTTAACTCGTGTAATGAACCTTTTTATTCTATTGATCTTTTTTTTTGTAAGAAAAACTATATTCAGCCTCTTTGATCTGCAATTTGTCTCATATTTTTGTTCATAGTCGAACTCTTGATAAAAATCAAGTAACAGAAAACTTTCTTCATGTTTTTTCTTTTCAGAGAATGAGCCACTTTTGTCTACAGGTGAGAGAAAAATCTTTATGGAAAGAAAAAAACACGTTTATATACTGATGATTTTTTAATTTGTTTTTACTCACAGAGGCGTCGCCGCCGACAGCTCTGTCATCTGCTTCCCAGGATTATGGTAACACTTTAATTTGATAAAGAAAATACATTTTCTGTTGAGACTTTTGATTCTTTTTAATTCCAGGTTTTCTTCTTCAACAGTTAATATTAAACTGGAGACGACAAATCAGTTTCTCACAATCAGGGTGTCTAAACTAAAAGACAAACAGGGAATTATCTTAAGAGACAATAAGGATAAACCTCTTCCAGATGGAGTTCCTCATTTCACAGCCATCACAGGGACACCAGGCTTCTCTCATGGAAAACATTACTGGGAGGTTTCTTTGAGTATTGGTAGTCCAAATATTCCCGTCAAACTGTCCTGGTGGATCGGAGTCACAAGTTCACCTGAAATCCCTCAAAGAGAAGATTTCTCTCCAAACACATCAAATGGTTTCTGGTTCCTGTCTTCTTCTCCTGAAGATAAAGATCATCTTCAGTTTAGCACTGTACCACAGGTGCGTCTGCCTGTTCACTCCAGACCACAAACAGTGGGTGTGCTTCTGGATTATGATAAGGGAGAGCTCTCTTTTTATGATGTGGACTGTAAATGTATCATTGGATCATTGACGGCTAAATTTAGAGGACAAGTCTTTCCATTGTTCAACCCTGGAAAAGGTGACAAAGCACCGATGATGATTTTACAAAGAACAGAGCAGAGTCAGAATGTAGATCCAGATCCTGACAGAGATGCTCCTCCAGCAACAGGAGAAGAACGTTACACGGCTGAAGCAGCAGATCACGCAGAACCATCTGCAGAAACTTTGGCTGCAGCTCCTCCTGAAGAACTTAAAGCTTCTCCAGGATCTGCTCTAGAGATCTAGAGCAGGTTCAGCAAAATTATGTGCAGATCATCCTGGAGAAAACTGTGATCATCCTCCAGGATTTGTAGCTGCAGCTGCAGATTCTGTCAAAATAGCTTAAGAGCGTCCTATAAACATGAAACTATTGACTTCTCCATATTCTGTGTTTTTAACTATAACCCTTTTTTTCTGTTGTACATTAATATTAACCTCAATCTGCAGCATTGTCTTCAGCTATTCACATCCTATTAAGACAAACATGAGTAGCTAATAATATTTCTATGGTATTATTCATTTTTTAATGTTAATTGCATCTATGTCCAGTTTTATAAGCTACATAAGACGTTTCTGAATCTAAGCAGCTAGTTGTGATACTTTAAACAGTGTGACAATGATCCAGCAGAACACTAGTATTTGTGCTTTGAGAGGTGCAGCTCAAAGCTTTTGAAACATGAAGGTTTCAAACATCGTCTTAGGCTACAGCAATTCACTTGTTTACATCAGTGTCTATCTTTCAGTTTGATGTCTGCATCAGTGAAATGTTAAATATTGTTAAGACAGAGACCAAGATGTTTGTGTCTCTCTGAAGAAGTAAACTTGAACTTTGTACGTGGAGCTTCAACCCTGTAAAGTAAAATAAATCCTCCTAGTGAAGACAGCCAGATCTGAATTATTTCACCGCCAGCCTGTAAGGGAAAATGAACCTTTTTTGTTGTTTTTATTTCAGGATCCTGGGAGTCAGTAAACCCACGTCGTAAATTTCTCTAGAGCTTTAAAAATAAATACATAAATCGGTGCAACAACAGAATTCAGAGCTGGATTTAAACATTTGTAAATGTACATGGGTCTGCAAGGTTTTACAAGTGATATTTAAAATAATTGAAACATAAGGCCAATCAAAGTGTTTTCTTTATTTTAGATGTTTTTAATGGGAATTTTTGTCAGACAGTCTGACAGCATTCATCCAACTATAGGAAAAGGGGGTGATGTGGTTGGGGGAGGATCACAGAAAATACACAAAAGAGGGAAGGGTCACAAACAAAAACAGGCCTTAAGTTCCTTGAGGTTTCATCAGTGTCACTTTCACAGATAGATGTCTACTAAAAGGGCTGCTTCAGTCCACAGATACGCTCAGCCAGACATTCAAACGCCTAATGGCTGCACAATCCTGCTCACATTTGTATATGAAGACCAGATCCAAAATACATAATATATGTATCCCTTGTGTTATCCTATGGGGTCCAGATGACCCGATCCTTACATTGATGTGTTCTTCCTACCATGACAAAGGTGGATAAAGGTAAAGAGGATTTCAATCCATGGACACCAGTGAAGATCACAAATCATTGAAGAAAAAAGGTTCAGTGCACTGTCTAGTGGGTCTAGATGACCCACACTTTTGTTTAGATGTTACTAAGGTTGATGATTCACTCTTGCAACTCAGTGTTATGATGATTTAAAAAGACTAACCATGACCAGTACTTGAGGACAGATGGACTCAGACATGGTTTTCCAAATGCCACGGAGCTGCAGGCCCGTTGATCAGATGGGGTTTCCAGACAAACCACTCACAACCGACTCCACCGCTTTGAGTCGAATGCCAGACTGAATGCCAGACTTAGAATTTGGAATTATTTCATTTAGAAAGTGAAAACCCTTTTTTTCCACCTTAAAAACAAACACGTTTCTCTTGTTTTAGTCTTATTGAAAACTCCACTGTAAAGTATCTTGCTCCTTTACAAACTAATTTCTACATCAAACATTTTGTTTCCAGTTTTTATTTAAAAAATAACATCTGTTTTTTTTCTTGTGCTCTCTTTAAAGTCAAATGCGTCTCAAAGTCCCGGTTAGAAAAACACAACAAAATGTCATACACTTTATTAAGTACAAGTAGTATTTACAATATGTACATCATGACACATTACTGACTTTGTAATCACTACTGCATACTTTCATAGGTATTTACAGTCAATAATACCATATGTTGATTCAGAAATACGATATTTTCCAAACAAAACAAATCTATGGGAGAAGGAAATTCAAGTAGCCGTGCCTCAACACTAATCTATGATCATGATACAGAGGTATGGGAGAAACACTGAACAGGTGCATCATGGTCTGAATACTTCCAACCACACTCAGCTGGGAGCAGAAAGTCAGTGTGAAGCAGAACTGTACAGGTTCATGTGAGCCTTTTTCCCCACAGTCGGCTTTGGTCTGCAGCCGTTAGCTGTTCCACAGAGCCGTACTCCGACAGCTACAAGTGAACATCGCCGTAGCAACATAAAAGACTGCCACCGCTTCGGAATTCACAGAAAAAAGGCTCCAATATAAGAGCACGACTGTGACCTTCCTGTACTTCATGCAGTGTGGATGCCAATATTCTATCCTCAAATAAGCAGGCTCTTCTTCAGAAATAAGCTGGTAAATGGAAAGGAGGGCTGGTTAGCCCTCACGTTCCCAGGATGCAACACTCATGGAGAAATCAACAAGCACGTGTTGAATTGGCATCCGTGGCTGTTTAGCACGTTTGGGTTGCAGCCAGTGACCGTATATGAGAACTAGACTGAGTGGCCCCTCCCCCCCGTGTTTTTTCCAAAATAGGAAGTACCTGCTTGAAAAATCGAACATGGAGGAGAAATAAATAATTGCAACTTGTGAACCGTTCCGTGCGTTCCTGAACGTGCATCACGTGCTCGGTGTGCTTGTAGCTTTGCTTGCTCCAGCTCTCTCATACAGTCGACGGTTCTGGCTAATGTTAAGACTAATCAGTCCCATAACACAAGATTCCAGAGCGGCGCTGCAGTCTTCCTGTCCTGCGTCTTATGTTTCGGTTTAAAAAATAAAATAAAATCACAGTAGTCAAACAAACCGTACTTTGTTGGGGATTGCTCCATGTGAGGACACCCTAAAAACAGACTGAATGTTCTCCACACAGACACTCTTCAGGACAGTCTTCATCCTCCTGGGACTGCTGGTGGTTAACACGTTGTAGGGCGCAGTGTTCTAGTTGACGGCAGCGGTGGCGGCGGCGGCGCTTTCTCTCCGCCCCTGCTTCTTCAGCAGCTGGATGCGGTTGTGCACATAAAACTTGATGGCTCTCCAGTCCCTTTGGTTGCTAACCAGCAGGGGGCACAGTTCCAAGCAGCGTTCACAGTCCGCTTTGGCGGGGACGCGCAGCTCCAGGAGGTTTCTCTTTAGGTGAGTCTCTACCGCCACGCGCTCCGCCTCCGACCACGGACGCTTCAGCACCCCGCGCTTTCCTGCGGCGAGATTCCAAAAGCAGGAGCAGCTGAATGCAAGGCATCGAACCAGAACCCAAACTTTGACAGTTCTGAACGGACTTTTACCTGATTTGGGCGGCGTGCATCTCCTCTTGTTGGCGTTAGCTACAGGCGGGCTGACAGTAGGAGGAGGATTGGGCGGTTTCTTCTTCCGTGGAGGTCGCCCGGGTCCTTTCTTCTTCTCCAAAACTTCGGTTTTTACTTTGACTTCCTCTTTATCCTCTTCCCCCTCAGAATCTTCAGAAAAGGAATCTGCCGAGTTGCCGGACATGACTAGAGAATAAATTGGTTCAACAGGTTAAATGTTGCTCCTCTTCCTGTTTCTAGCTATAAAACAGCCCTCAGTCTGCTCGGACAAAAGCAAAACAGGATTTTCAATGGAAACGTCATCAATTTGTGGAAAAAAAGCTTTCAATATGCAACAAATATGCCATTCTGGTCCAGATTAGCTCTTGGCTGTTGTCTTAAACAAACAAACAAAAAGGAGAAACTTTAATCCAGCATATTTAACTGATAGGAAACTTTAAAAAGACAGAAATGAGACTTTTTCTATCAAATATTCCTCAGATGTTTTTACGACTGTTATCTTTTTATCTCCACCCTGGTGGACATTTAGGGAAATACTTTTTGTGTTTAGCTCTTCTTTATGTAAATGAGCAGGACTTAAAACTGTGCAATTAAAAATAAAAACTGAATATTAGCAACAACAAAAAAATCTGAAGGGTCAGAATTTCAGTTATTACAAAAATAGAAGATTTTTTTTCAAATAATGTGAATAAAAGAAGAGGGAAGTGTTGTTTATATTTTTAAAAAATCGTAATTTTTTAAGTAAAGGATGTATTAAATATTGTCTTCCTCATAAATAGTTTAGTAAAAACTAAAAACTTGAACGCATTAAATGTTTTTCTTTTAAATGAAATAATGGCTGAACATCAGCAAAGTCCTTCATTTTTATTTCTATCTGAAAGTTCTTTCTGAATAAAACTTTAAACATTTTTCTTATCATGAATCAATGTTGGGAAATAAAGTCCAAGTTAAAAAACTTAAAAAATCCATTTTCAAAAACAAAAAATGCATAATTTTAAAGACCACCTCTGAGCATCAATCTATTTTTAAAGTGTTCCCAGTGGTCTGATAATGATGATTATGTGTTTTTTTGTTTTGTCTTGTTTTCTAGGAGAGTTTCTGGAGAGCAGAGGGAGGTCATTCAGAGAATTCCTTCAGACGGTTGTGGGCGGGGCTGTTGGGATGGAGCAACCCCGTCCCCCCTTCCCCTCCCCCTTGCTGAGAGCTCGGAGCCCATCCAGCGTATTTATCCTGTGATAAATAAGCTCTTTTTGGAATGATATGTTTTCGTCTGCTCCTGACTCACGAGGATTTGAATATAGAAACCTTAAGCTTAATTTAATTCATGTATACTGCCCATTATTAGAAAAATGGCACAAGTTAAAAAAACAAAAACCTCATTTTCAATCGTTGGAGTGGGTCTTTAAGCAAAGAACAGAAAATGCTTTTATTTTGAAACCTCTAAAGACAGATCCTGTATACATTTAATCAAAGTTCATTGGATCTCTTACCGTCTAACTCCAGGCAGATGTCTTGTAAGCTCATCCCCCTGAACAGCACCCCCTCCCTCTCTCCGTAAAGAACCACGCGGCCCACTCGGCCCATCAGCGCTGGGTCCCGCGTGATGGCCGAGCAGCTCTGCGTCACGTGGAACTCCCGCTCCAGGAAGTCCTCCAGGCGTTTGACGGCGCCGCTCTGGCTGTCGCCCTCCTCCAGCAGCAGCAGCTGGGTGAGGATGGCGACCTGCCGCCGCACGCGCGTTCCCGTTATCACTCCGGGATTTTTGGCTCCGCTGGCTCGGGCCAGGTTTCTAAGCAGGTCTGTGCCTCGGAGGGGGGTGGCGGGGGAGTGGTAGGGCCGGGAGAAGACGTAGGGGCTTTCGGGGTCCACGCCCACGTTGGGGCTGGTTCGCAGCAGCAGTTCTATGCAGGATTCACAGTGTGGAGGGAGAATGAGAGGCTGGACGCGACCGCGTTTGCCCAAGACACCCGCGCGGGGGAGGTGGCATAGGACCTGACGCTCAAAAGGCGACAGGAAAGCCTCCATGCTGGAGGGAGAGGCGGACTGAGGGTTGGTCCGGTTCCGGTAGTCCTGGATGGAAAGCTTAGCCACCTCACACTCCCGATGTCGGTTGTAGAGGATGAGCAGGGAGAGGCTGGCGTGGCAGAGCAGACGCCAAGCCTCAGCAGAGTGAGGAGAACGGGTGAGGGAGAGGAAAGAGGAGTGCTGCTGGTGACGGAGATGGTGGACCAAACAGGACAAGGACGACAGGAGAGGACTCGCGTGTTGCCTGTGGGGGCTGCAAAACAAAAACAGGAAAAGCTCTCAGTTTAAACCAGAAAAAAAATAATCAAAAAATGGATTAGATGGGAATCGAACCGCACCTCACGTGTTCTCCATTCTTTTCTGGTGCATCGTCTTCCCCTTCGCCGCTCAACTCCAGATCCTCGTCTGGATCCACGTCCGGCTCTGGCGTTGGAGGCGGACGCAGCTCTTCTGGATTTCTACTGTCCACATCCCCCTGCTGCTGCTCCTCGTGTTCCCTCTTCAACCTCCGGCCCCTTCTGGGAGTAGATGCTGAAGGAGGGGGAGGAGACGGACTCTTGACGCGGGACACCATGGAGGGTGTGGAAAGTTTGACAGCAGGCGGGGGTAAGCTACAGCCTTTCTTAGGGGCGGCGGGATGAGCGGAGGTGGGCGGGGAAAGCGACAGGGAGAAGGAAACGTTCCCAGCACCCAAACGGGAAGCCGGCGACTCCCGCTCCCTCTGGAACAGGGAGGGGGGAGCGGCGTTGGAGGGCGATGGCTGTGGCACGGCGAAGGAGTGGCCGTGGGACGTGGAGGAAGAGGACGATAGGGAGTGGGGGGCGCCGCCGTTTGAGGAGGAGGAGCTGTGCGAGTGCAGGTGTGCCAGCTCCATGGCGGTCCGGACCTCTGGCTGGTTGGCGTGGTACTTCTCCAGGTGTCGTGCTAGAGAGCGGTAGTGGCGCCCGCAGTACGGGCAGTGCTGGCGCCGGCTCACCGCCGCTGCGCTGGAGCTGCCGATGTTTATGCTGATGTTGTTGTTGATATTTGTTGTGGGGGGCGCGAGGCTGTTGAGGGGGGGCTGGGATCCAGCTGGGGGCACCACGGACGCAGGGTGGGTGAAGGATGAGCAGGGGCGAACCGGCCCCCTGGGGGGAGAGTGCCCACTCTTCTTTTTGGAGTCCACCGCTGTGGGGATCTTGCGCTTCTTCCGACGGCGCAGTATCCGCCCCCGCATCTCCTCTATGTCCTCTTCCTCATCGTCGTCGTCGTCGTCATCGTCCTCCTCCTCCTCGTCTTCTTCGCGGTCTGAGTCACTGGGCTCCGAGTGGGTCAGTGGGGAGGATGAGGGGGACAACGACCAGGAAGGGGTGAGGTAATCAGACACAGAGAGGGAAAGCGGGTGGGGGCCAGGCTCATCTTCCTGTTTGAAGAAGTGTTTCAAAATAAAACAAAAGAGGATCTACATTAAAAGCCTAAAAAATAAAGGTCATTTTCTTCTTATTGAAGCACTCAACCCCTTGGATTTAACTTCATACCACTTTAAGAAAAAAATAAAAAAATAGTTTGATCAAAAAAAAATAAAGTAGCTTCAAGAACAATGTGTTTGTTTGTTTTTTTAAATCAAATTAAAGCTCACCAATGCATTCTCCCCCCATTCCGTGAGGCTGTAGTCCACTGTGATCTCCTCCCCTTTTGCGATGTCTCGGATCGCTATGACGACCAGCCGCACCTGAGTCCCGCAGTGGACCTCTCGTATCCGGCAGTTGGGAGGCGGGTGGAAAAGCACGGCCCCCCGAACACTGCCCCCCCCCTCGTCCCCCAGCTCTGGCACGCTGAAAAACACAAACTGATCAGTCTCATTCCTCACGCTGGAGATGCAGCTGCAACAGTTGAATTTAAATAAGAGCCATAATTTACACACAGCTTGATATCGCGATAACAATAAATTTGGGATTTACTGTGCGGGCTTAATCTGAAGTCCATTTTTCTTAGTCAGTTTTCTGACACATTTAAGGCTTATTTATCATGATCTTTTTTAATAGCTTTAAGTCCCATATCTGTCACACACCTGGATCGGTGAAATTTGTTCTTTAGATTAGATCCATCCCCTGGGGGAGTGGTGAGCTGCAGACATTTGAAAATGTTTTTTTTTTTTTTTAAATCAGCAAAAAAATAGAGATTTTCTTTTTCGGCGATATCACCCAGCCCTACGCTCGAAGGTGTCGTCGCCTTCCAACAAGACCAAGCTCCAACAGCCTGATTGGCGAGAGTGGTTGCCATAGTAATGCTGACAAACCAACTCGGACCAATCCCGGCTCCAACATGGCGACGCCCGTAACGTGAAGAAAGGCGGCTGAATTGACTTCCTTTTGTTGGAGGCAGAAGTAAAGCCATTTTCTCTGAGTGATGTCACACTCGCTCGGTCCAGTTTTCATATACAGTCAATGGTTTGACGTCAAAAGTCACCAAAGGTTTCCGATAGTGACAGAAAAAGATAGTCATTTGCAAAAAAGGTCTTAGGTTTGAAAAGTTGCTCAATTTAGCAAAACTTTGACTTTTGCCCAACTGTTTCACAATCCAATGAGTTTTCCACAAACACACATGCATAGGTGACACTGTTCTACTGAAGGAGCGAGAAAGCAAACTACAGACGGCTTTGCTCACCAGAGCTGAGTGGGATCAGGGAGGTAGTAGGGGCTGTCAGGTGGGGGTAGGCGATCTTCTGCCCCCTCTGGGTACTGTCCATCACCTTAGCAAAAGAAAAATAGGAAGGATGTTCTCATTTCCATAACAGCAACTAGGAGCTCAGAGTGAGATTCAGCCTCACAGCATCAGAAGAAGACACGGCGTGTGCAGACGTACCAGGACTGTAGCTGTGCTCCGACATGCTCTCCTCCTCCTCATCTTCTGTTACGTATGCACGGTCGCACACCTTCACAGGCGTCCCCTTCCTCTTTCTCCCACACACACGCCTGTAAAAACAAAAGCCATTTGTTCATCGCAGAGAAGCATTCGGAAAGGAAAAACGAAAAGCAGCGCTCCAGGCCTCCTGCATGCCAAGATGGGAGACCCCAGCTTTGTCTGCTCATATCACCATCATCAGGGGCTGCAACACATCGATTGTCTGGGAACGGCAAAGTGCTACAGAGGCAAAGGGAAAGGCATTACAACTGTTAGTAGTAAAAAGACACAACATGATGATCAGTTTCACAATGTGACATAATCAGACGTTTCTCCTATGCTGTCACAGCCATTTTTGAGCTTTAATAAAACATATCAAGCGGCTATTTTTAATGTTTAAGCCTTCATTAGCTTTAATGAAAATGGTGAAAAGCGTCCCGGTCCTTTAACCGTTGAATCCTCATGATGATATGGAACATTTTAGTCAACCCTTTTGACACAATTCATATAACAGTTATTTCTTTCTTTTTATAGAATTATTCCAGGAGGATGAAATGATCAGCAGTTTAGAGAACAACAAAACTAAAAACAGTCAAACATAAATTAGTTCTACTATTTTATAAGGCAGCGCAGGCTTACTCCGCACAACACAACTCAAAAGGTGAATTTCTAATGAGCTATTGCCACTCCGCAGAAACGGTGTCCTAGAGAGCGACACAGGTTGTTTGATTTTGGCTAAAAAAAGGCATTTTTTTTATAATTAAAAGAGCACTGGGAATGCTTTGAAAAAAAGACTTAAAAAGATATTGGAGTAGGACTTTAAAAATAATCTATCACAATTTAATTCACATTTTCACAATAAAACAAATTGCCTTTGATGTTAAAAACAGTTTTCACAAAAGCAGTGATTCAAACTGAAAAAATATTACATTAGTTTTAAAGAAGTCATTATTTTTTAGGATGACATAATTAAACGGGCGATCCTACAAGAAGCCTTTCGCAAGATCTGTCAGAGATCGAGTCGTCTTAATTCCAGGTTGGGAAAGAACTCAGGAAAATAATTATTTAACTTAAAAAATTTTTTTTATTTCATTTATTTATTTATGTATTCATATAAAATGCTTTAAAACAGCATTGTATAGGCCCTTTAAACTATTTTCAAAGAATTTCCAATGGTGTTTTAATCATGATTGTGCCATTTTTAGCCAAAAAGAAAAAAGAAATGTGTCATTTTTCCAGGACATAGTTTCTGCAGAGCGGCAGGACTTTATGAGAAACTCAAATCTCAGTTGTGAGCGGAAGCAAACCTGCGCTTCTATCCCATGATCCCTTTGTCACAAACCCAAGCTAGCATTAGCTATCCAGCCGTACAGTTGAGCCAGATGTCAGCTCGGACGAGAAAAACAAAGAGTACATGGATCTACTGGTCTGCAGGTGGATGCACCGGAATGGAAAAACAACTACATCTGCTCCTGGTTCCCATTTGAATAAAGAAATACTCAAAAATGCTCTTTTAAGCTTAATTTGTACTCCACCATCAGAAAAAGCTTACAAGAAAGCATAAAAAAAAGATTTTTATTGGAGTGGATCTTTAAAGAAGTCATGATTTGTACAATAAAACTAAAGATCACTGAAATTAATTGCTTTTTTTAAGCCTGATTTTGCACTGCTGCCTATCACAATGATTCGATTTGACAGTTCAGAGAAACTGGATCTGGACTGTAACATCTATTTTCCTCCTGTAAGCCCACTGGGGGTAAATCAGTCCGATGTTGGGTTGATGGTCAGGAAACAGTAGTTCTCTGACCAACACTGCAAACACACTTCACGAGGGAACGATGTGCTGTTGATGGTTGCACACAGATACAGTGGGGTTCTGATTTAGCAGTCCAAAGCTAGACATGCTCCCCAGCAGCCTCCATAAACCCCTTCACTACCCCCTCAGTGACACACAAACGGCTGTTTATCCAGCTCTTACTCTGTCAGACAGTCTAATGGTAAAGGTAATGCCTAATGGGCAGGAACTTTGTTTACTCAACACCGAGCAAGTCCTGTTCTGCTGGGGGCTGAGCAGCAGGGAAAAGCTACGATATAAATAAAGACAGCAAGGAAAAAACTTTATTGTTGAATGGCGCGATATACATGACTCCATGGGTTCTTATCTTTTGAAAAAAACGACTGTCTTTCTGTGTGTAAAGCTGATGATTGGTGCTAGCTTTGATGCTAACGCGCAGCTAGCTAGCCTGTTAGCGTCCAGTAGCTAGCAGAGTTGTGCTTCGTCAAAACAGCAACAATTAAAAGGCTTGTCGGTCGGTACAAATCCAGCTAAACGGCTGGGTGACGGAATCATATGGGCTGCAGCAGCTGCAACCAACAAACGCATACAATTCGCTCCAGTTTTGCAGCATTATACCCGAAATCACGAACGCGACCAAAGCCTTGAACGATAAACACAGACGCGCGCGAGATCTACGCAAGCGTTTTATATTATCCTAAGAAGAAAAAAAAAGAATAAAAAGGAAACGCGGCTCGGTTTTGATGGGTTCACTCACCCTCGAGGCGGAGGCGGCGGCTTGCTTCCATCCCCGTCGCTGTCGAGAGTCGGGGGCTCCCGGTAGTCAAAGGGGGACCGCACATTCTCCGCCATTAGGACTCCCTACCCTACCTCTGGCGCTCCGGTAGATCGCACACGGCGCATGTGCACAACATCTTTGGGGCTCCGATGGTAAAATGGGGTGCAAAGCCCCTGATTTGACATCTGATGCGTTTGTAGCAGATATTTTGGTTAAATTGAGGTTTACATTTTTCAATTAAGGAGTTAAAAAAAGTTGAGCATTTTGTTTCAGCAAAATAAGTTGATCAATTTACTAATAGAATTAGAAGACAGTATTTTTTATATGATTATAACAAATAGAAATATTTTTTTGGTAATATTATTACCCTTTTCTCACTTTCCTCCATATATAGCAAAAAAAAAAAAAAGTCTGCTCAATCTCACTGTCATTTTGCAGATTTATTTAGAGGTTAAAAGTGTCTGAGGAAAACTTACAATTAAATAAAGTGATCAATATAGACTCATAAAGGGGCGTCACAGAAAACTCCATCAGATTTAGAAAACCAGTCCCAGATGATAACCCACTCTCCTCTATGTTTCCCCCAAAACCGCCTTCTTTTCTTACAAAGCTGATGTTTCTTTTTCAAAATCCTCTTGTGTTTCATTTGTTCAAAGGAGATTCTTGCAGAAATGTTGTCACCATTGTGAACTATGTAAAGTCCCACTCTTTGCTTTTTGCAGGACTTGACTTCCTCCTTGGTCATCTTTGTTGAAATCTGTTTTAACTCAAAGTGCTTCTGATGCTGTGATTTCCCCCTCATTTACTTTGATGCCTTTGGCTACCATTTGTTTTATCCTTCTCCTCAGTTTGTCAAAAATGTTCCTCCTGTATCCACTGCATCCCAGAGGTCCCCCAACCTTCAGGCCTTACTGGTGCTGTGTGCGTCAGTTAGTATCTGGCCTTAAGACAGATTGAGGACCCATTATTTGGACGAGTCCAAGTCCCCGTGAGCACAGGATTCCATGTATGGTTTTTAATACCCACTGATCTCACACAGCACTGAATAGGAAGCATTGCTGTGGAGGATATCACTCCTTTTACCTGCAATGCACTAGCTCAAATTTCTTTTTAATAATAGGTCATTCATCCATCTTCTAAACCTGCTTTATCCCTTTCAGAGTTGCTGGAGCCTATCCCAGCTACTGCTGAGTGAAGGCGGAGAACATTGGGTGGAGCAACACAGACAAACAAACACACACAATCACACACCTAGACTCCATTTAGAGTCATCACTTGACCTGTGTTGCATGTTTTGGGATGTAGGTAGAAGCATTGACTGTAATAGAGAACTGGACTGAGCGACCCCCACCCGCATTCCAAATAGGAATACGTTCTGGCTCCAAGAAGCTAGAATGCCATGGGAAAAAAAGTTATTGATCAGTCATAATGTTTCTCAGAATAATTATTCTTGCTCTGATACATTTTTTAACATGCTCCTGCTAATCCTCATTTTCTTTCATGATATATTTTCTTTAACGGAAGTTATTCAAGTTATAAACTGACCAATCAGATGCCTCAATAAAAGCACGTGTACCCACTTCAATGTATGATTGGCAGGTTCTCCCAAGCCACTCAGCAGCTGCTATAGAAACATCGACTCAGAACAACTCAGACCAATCACTGTCATCTTACTCAGACATGGCAACAAGGTCTGAATCGCGGACAAATGGCGGCTGAATTGGCTTGATTTCCCTGGTGTCAACAGGTAAGGCCTTTTCGATTGGTGAGATCACATCTGCTCAGTCCAGTTCTCTTATACATTCGATGGTAGGACGACCATTGGAGAAAACCCACACATGCACGCTCCACAAATAAAGGACCCAGCTGAGGTTCAAACCAGGGACTGATAGGTGAGTGTTAACCACTGCGCTACCATGTGGCACTCTATCATAATGTGTTCACTTAAACATGCACAAGGCACCTTGTCCGCTGAATGCCTATAGTAGGCATTGTCAGTACATTAATTTTTTTTTCTGTTCCTAATCCAGCTCTTCTCTTTTTTCTTGCGGGCCACGTTCATTGTGGTAAACAGCGTGTTACTAACCAGCACAGACATGTCACTGTTTCAACAGGCAGACAGAGTAAATGTTTTAAGACATTTGCGTTGTCAGTCAAATGACACCTTAGATTAATATGGTCAAGTTATTTTCCATTTCACTTTTTTCATTTAGTTTTTAAATCATATGTTTGGTTTGTTTTTAAAGTCCCACTCTAATAAAAATTGTGTTTTTGGTGCGAGTATGTATTTATAGTAAAATGTGGTGAGTTAGGAGTAGATGAAAAAAAGCTTGTAGTTATAACAAAAAAAGCTACAATCAACAGATCACAAGCTCCCTGCTCCACCTCATTTCCATGCATCCACTTGCAGACAAACAGATCCATGTACAGTCATGGCCAAACGTTTTGAGAATGACAAATATTGGAAATTGGAAAAGCTGCTGCTTACATTTTTGTAATAGCAATTTGCATATACTCCAGAATGTTACAGTGATCAGATGAACTGCATAGTATTCTTTTCCATTAAAATTAACTTAATCCCCCCCAAAAAAACTTTCCACTGCATTTCATTGCTGTCATAAAAGATAATTTCAGTCATCGTCTTGTTAACTCAGGCGAGAATGTTGACGAGCACAAGAGAGCTAGAGATCATTATGTCAGGCTGATTGGGTTAGAATGACAGACTTGACATGTTAAAAGGAGGGTGATGCTTGACATCATTAAAAAAAAAAAAATCATTGTTCTTCCATTAACCATGGTGACCTGAAAAGAAACGCGTGCAGCCATCATTGCATTCCATAAAAATGGCTTCACTGACAAGGATATTGTGGCTACTAAGTTTGCACCTAAATCAGCATTTTATAGCAGTATAACAATTTTATCAAGAACTTCATGGAAAGAGGTTCGATTCTTGTTAGTAAGGCTTCAGGGCGTCCAAGAAAGTCCAGCAAGCGCCTGGATTACCTCCTAAAGCAGATTCAGCTGCAGGATTGGAGAGCCACCAGTGCAGAGCTTGGAAATGGCAGCAGGCAGGTGTGAGTGCATCTGCACGCACGGTGAGGCCAAGACTTGTCGAATATGGCCTGGTGTTAAGAAGGGCAGCAAAGAAGCCACTTCTCTCCAAAAGAGAAAAGAAAAACAAAAACACAGGGCACACATTGATCTTCAGCAAAAAGTTAAGGCGAATGGACTGCTGAGGACTGGGGCAAAGTCATATTCTCTGATGAAGCCTCTGTGATTTTTTGGGGCATCTGGAGAAAGGCTTGTCCGCAGAAGAAAAGGTGAGCGCTACCATCAGTCCTGTGTCGAGCATCCTGAGCATTCATGTGTGGGGCTGTCTCTCATCCAAGGGAGTGGGCTCACTCACAATTTTGCCCCAAAACACAGCCATGAATAAAAAAATGGCACCAAGACAATCTTCCAACAATCCAACAACAGTTTGGTAACCAGCAATGCCTTTTCCAGCACGATGGCGCACCGTGCCATAAGGCAATAGTGATAACTAAGTGGCTCGGGGACCAAAACGTTGAAATTTTGGGTCCATGGCCTGAAAACTCCCCAGATCTTAATCCCATTGAGAACTTGTGGTCAATTCTCAATTGGCGGGTGGTCAAACAAAAACCCACTAATTCTGACAAACTCCAAGAAGTGATTCTGAAAGAATGGGTTGCTATCTCAGGATTTGGCCCAGAAATTGAGAGCATGCCCAGTCGAATTGCAGAGGTCCTGAAAAAGAAGGGCCAACACTTTGTAAAAACCAACATTTTTGTCATTCTCCAAACTTTTGGCCACGACTGTACATCTTTGTTTTCCTTGTGTGAGCTGGAATCTGGCTCCAAACTGTACGGCTGGGTAGCTCCACTATTGCTCACCATTTTTGCTGCACCAGTAACATTGGGTTGAGGGTGTGAGGGGCTGTAAGCCAGCGAGGTGGGGTAGCTTTGCACCAAATGCCACAACTCAAAGGTGAAATTTTAAAAAAAATTACTGTCGCTCTGCAGAAAATGTCCAAGAAAATGACGTTTTTTAATCTTGGATTTAAAAAAACCCCAATCATAATTAAAAGACCACTGGGAACATTTTGAAAACAGATCAAAAATGATTTAATAAGTTTTTTGAAACTATGGTCTGTTTAGAGTAAATTTGGACCAACATACTCGTTCAGGCCTGGGAAACCTAGAAGCATTAGCTCTTTATGTGCACCACTGAGCTCTTAAGGGAGATGGACGTTCTTCCATTACGAGAACAAAAAGGACCAATAAGGTATTTTATTATCCAACATGCATCAAGTCAACTCTCACAAACAAAGCACACCGTTTATTAAAAAACTCATGTGATCAAGTCAGACCTCATTCACGCTACGTCATGCCACAGAGAAGTGCTTGTAACTCAAAGTGTTTAATACTTTTTTTTTTTTGCGTCAGACTATACAATTCCACTATAAAATGTTATGCAGTGCTTCTTGAACCTTTTCTTGGTTTTCGGGGGAGGAGGGGAAGCACAGAGCAGAATTGGTCTTAACGGTTGAAACAGGCAGAGAAGTTCAGCTTCAAGTATAACATCAGGAGCAAAATTGGCAAGAAGAGCGGCACCACGCATCTGTATCCAAACCGTTCGCACGATGAAGGCGTGGAGCGCGGACTCTGAGGAGAGCTGTCAACAGTGAATCCAGATCCGGCTGCACGTTAATCACAGTGGATTACTTTGGTGTTTATCTAGCAGTTAGTACATTTTGGAGTGTTATTAGTAGCAGCTACAACGTTTTCAGAGGTACTTCAATAAATTACACACAGAATACAATTGAAATGTAACACACATTTACCTTTGCACTGCATTCACCAAACCCACTAGAACTAGAGCACAAACAGAGGTCAATCTATCACGTACTTGTGGGAATACCAGTGTGGGAAAAGCTCCTAATGTGGGTCGATGAAAGCTTAGAGTTGGGCAGTGCATTTAGTATTTTCACACAGTGTTCAGAGTATAGGCCGGGCTAAGATTCATGTTTACTGTAGAGTACATTAAAGGGGCTGTTAGTATTGCAGTTCATTCATAGGTGTGGTTAAAACCAAACCAATTTAAACCTCCTCTTCGACTCCTTCTGTTTGTTTGTGCAGGACGTGGAGGGTCTGCACAGCGTGGTGGGACCAGTGGGCTAGCTCCACCAGAACACGGTAGATCCACATTTTTAGGCCAAAAACACCACCCGCACCATCCACTTCCTAGAGAGAAGAAATCCAGAAAAATAAAAAACTCTATGATCAGTTGTTTGCCAATAAGTCATTCTTAAAAAGGAAAACAGTATTAACAGTTATTATAGCATGGTCAGGGTGAGTTCTCCATTCTGATTGGCTGCTGGGCTTGCATTAAAAAGTCATAATGCACGCCTAAAAAAGAAGTTTTGGTCATGTAGCTTAAATGTTCTATATCACTGTGCCGCCTTCTTTAAAAGAAACTTTAGCTTCATCATCTGGACAAAAACAAGCGGTAAGAGGAGAACTTTCTCTCTGAACTGATGCTTTATCTAATCGTCGTGACGACCAGCATACGTATTGTTTTCCTTTGTCCCTGCAGTCGAGATCGGTGCCGGCTCACCGACCCGGCTAAGCTGTCATGTCGATGTTGTCCCAGCGACATGACAACGTGCCTCACCACCACTGTAACAAATAGTCCGCTTTTTGTGAAAAAGATTTAGAATTGCAATTCTTAAACGTGTTCCGCTGCAAGCTAACAGGGGATTATTGCCATTGAGGACGCGCACAACTATCTACGTTCAAAAAAGATTTTTATTTTTTAGCATATTCATTTTGGGCGTTATTTGCATTTGTGGCGACAGCCTCATCATGACGGTTATAAAAGGGGTTGCTTTAGCGATGTCGAAGAGTCTTTATTGCCGTGTCAGAGCAACAACAAGGGACGGGTGCAAATATACACGCAACAAATTGTCAAAGTGGACAAAGTATCACGTCACTGAGTTAGCGTTTCGCGCTAGCGGTCGACAGAAGGTGCAAATCCCCAGCTCACCTGCCCCCACGGGCGTTCATTTATCCCAGTGAACAGGTGAACTTCATTCATAAAATCACCGCTGTTTACCTAAGTGACACGCCCACCTCACCCGTGTAAACAATAAGCGGTCGTCAAATTAACAATTTTGGCACCAACAGTGATCAATTCTGCAAAAATGATATGACCTGTGATACATGAACGGACAGGAAAACAACTAAAACATCATTTCCATTTTACTGCAACAACTTTACTTAAACAAAAGTCAATCTCACTTTAATTATATTCTTAAATGACCCACATTTACTTATAAAAGGGCTTTGTCAACGATAAGAAAGTGTCCATCCGATTGGGCTTGATTTGTTAACCATTTCAAGCTGCCGTTAGATTGCTTCAGCACATTAAAGGAAGCCATTTATCGCAGTTTACGCCGTCTTTTGCAGGATGCTCATCACTCCTGTTGCTCTGCAGAATCTATGTTCAAGAAAACAACACAGGTTTTACTGATCTTGGTTAAAAACGACATAATCGTAATTAAAAGACCACAGGGAACGGTTTGAAAACAGATCAAAAGATGATTGGAGTCGGGATTTCAAGTCAAAATCAATCAGCACATTTCCTTTGCTACTCGAGGATTCCATTAATCTTTAAATGCAGAAAAATTCAAACCCCTCCAAAAAAAAAAAAATGCACTGAGTGAGGACTTCACCTCGGTACACTGGTGATCCGGGGTAACTTCTAGGGTCCCGTCTTCATTTTCCACAAGATTCTTGGTTGTGTAGAGCAAATCCTCCAGTCTCACTCGGACGTTCTTCTTCGTGGACTCGTAGTCTTCCTCCAGCTTGCCCCACTCCTCCTCCTCCTTCTGGATGGCACAGTGCAGCAGACCCAGGCACTGCCGCAGTGCCGAGTGCAGGAGCTGCACCTGCCTCTCTGCGCTGGGCTCCTCCTCTGGGGGGGACAGGGACACTATGCGTGAGCCATCAGGGGTGTGGTCCAATAGAAAGGTCTCCCTGTTTTTCTGAAGAGAAGATGGGGGGAAAAAATACAAAAATAATTATAAAATGTTCTTGATGTGTGAAAATCACGTAGCATATTTCACTTTTACTGGTATTTCTGATTCTATTGATCGAAAACCTACAGAGGGACGAATTTAGAAAAAAAAAATCAATTTCATACATGAAACTGCCAGAAATTTAGTTTTTTTTGTGTGTATTTACAGTCAACAGAAACACACTGGTGGGGGCTTAAAACCACATGTTCTCAGGACAGGTAGTTAGTTAGCTGCCTCAGCACAGACAGGAACGTCCCACATCGTGTAACGGGGAGAAGCAAAGGGGTCAGTCACCATGTACATGCCTGGCGAGAAAAAAAAAAGAGCACAACCAAACGCGGCAGCTCGAAACTCACGTAAAGCCGCAGCAGCTCCGTGCACTCGTGGTGAAGAAGCCGAGCTAGATTCACCGCACGCCCCGTCCGGGATGGGCCAGACACCGGCGTCTCCAGCACGGATAACGCCTGCTGCTCCTCCTCCTGCTGCTGCTCTGCCATTTCCACTCAGCCCGGGTTAAACACGTAGCAGGTTAACAGCAAACAAATGTTCTGAGCTTTATCTTTTTCGTGCTCACCCTCTGAGTCTTCACCTACACCGACAGCAAATTTACCTTTTAGTCTAACAAATGCTGGGTGTTTTCGCAGACTTTCGCGGTCTCAACACGAATCAGAAGTCCTGTGAACGAGCGGCGACTGCGCATGTTCGAGTTGGCACGAACGCTACGAGAGGGTCTTTAATTGGTTCCGGAAGGCACGCGGTCCGTCCATGGCCAGCCGAATTTCTATTTGAAAAAACAAAACCCCCAAATCTGCAAATGAGCTCTTTTTCCTAGCTAAATAACAAAAAAAGAGTAATAGAGGGGGAAAAAAAACCTATTACATGTCATTTTTGTTCTAACGTTACTTTTTTTTTTTTTTAAAAGGGGGGCAGGTGTTGTGCCTTAAAATGCCCCCATGCCAAAAATGTTACCCTGTCATCGCTCTTCCTGGTGGACTGCGTGCCGTATACTTAAATATTCATAGGTAGTATGACGTCAGGGGAGGAGAATGTGTGGTAGGGGTCAGTTAAGCCCATAACACCCCTCCAGAGAGGACGGGGTCGGGGGAAAATCGAGGGTTCCGTTTTTTGTTCCGGTTCCTACATTCCAAATATGAGCGTATGCGTTGAAAAGGGGAATGGCAACTCGATTAGTCCATTTTTGTATTGCTTAAAATTCAGCAATAAAGCTACTAATTTTCTTGATTTATTAGCCCAAGTTAGATGTTACTTACATTCCATTTCCCCCAGTACAAACAAAAAAGCTATTAAAACGTATCACCTTGCTCAGCTGTATAATTTAATATAAGTTCATTTTCTTGCTTGTGGATCCCCTGGCGTTTATTTTGAACATTTGATGTACAGTTTCTTGTTCCTTGTTTAAAAAAAAACAAAAACAAAAAAAAAACACACACACACACACACACACACACACACACACACACATATATATATATATATATATATATATATATATATATATATATATATATATATATATATATATATATTATTATTATTATTATTAGGTTTAGTAAAGAAATATTTTTAACCATTTAAAGCAAACAAAAATAAGAGCCCTTCTATCTATTTTCTAGGTAATTTCAAAATACCACAATGAGCGTATTATTGTGGAATTTCCTGACATCTGAATAACCCGCCTAATAGAAATTAAGGGGAAAAAACCGGACAGAAGAAATCTCTGTAGCTCTGTGGAAATTAGGCCAGTAAAGAAGCCAATCGTGTTTTGCATCATGTTGACTTCAAATTGAAAGATCTGATCAACCGCTAGTTTTTAAAATATCAATTATTCATAAAGTTTTGAAACTTTAGATCCAAAAAATCAACCACTGTAACTTAGAAAAAAAAAACATTTTTTACACATTTTTAACTCAGTTTTTGTTAAATAGTTTTAGATGAGATCATTTTAAAAGCATAGTTTATTACCAGCAATACAGTGAAGCATTAATAGATTGTTTAGTAGAAAATAATAAGATAGAACAAAATGGAAAATAATGGAATACATTATTCCCATCATAAAAAGCGTAAAAAACCTTAAAACTGCCACCAAATAATGTTTGCATAAAAAGAGAAAAAGTAAAAAAAAAAAAAACTATTATGACTATTATGTAATATCTGATCTCAAAGTTGAGAATAAATGAATAGATTCATTCATACTTAGATAATAATACTAGCAGTTGTGTAACTGCTTGTTGAATTTTGTGACTAATCCTCCATGGATTAAAAGCTTTCCCCCTTATTTTAACTTCCAGTAAAAGCCAGAAACCTATAGAGTAAAATGATTACTTTTGAATTATTTTCTTCAAAGTGTAACTTTTAACTTAGGTTGTCTTCACATTAGAAAAGTACCCAAGACTGGGAAAAGAATTTCAACAATGTCACACTTTGATTTGGTTTGGTTTCACACTAAGGAGACAAAACAAACTGCAAATGTCTTCCAATTTTGTTAGCTACTCATTTGGGGGCAATTTCTAACCCTAGCCCACAACAAGTACTGATGAGGGGGAAAAAAGAAGAAGGTTGGTATCAGACAGTCCTCTGATGTCAATAAGCATCTTTACTTTTGCTCTGCACAAAGATTTTCTTTATATTTTCTTTTGAATTCAAGCTGTGGCTAGTTGTGTTTTTCCCTTAAGAAAGGTGCTTAAATCACGAACTCTTTTAGGTTTCGATCTGCTTCACTCCATGGTTTGCAGAATCATTCAATCTTTTCCTTCACCCACGAGTCAACTTGTTTTTATTGGTAGACGAGATCAAGCTTACTTGCTTCTCACCACGGTTCAGATACATTTATCTTCCCACATATCAAATTCTGTCGTGACCCAAACAGCTTGGAGTGAAAGGGCTCCTGTCCTGCTGACTACCAAGAAAAAGCTATCCAATCACATTTTTGTTTGAATCCCACAAAAACTACCATTTCCCCCGCTCACATTTAGAAGTCCCAAATATCTTGCTAAGATACTAGATACAAATAATACAAAACATTGGGCTTGAAAAGGAGTGTGTAGAAGAAAAATCTTGTATGATTCCACCACCTTATGTTGTGCATATTTCTATTTACACTTTTATCTTTATTTTATTTCCTCTAAACATTCAAATTACCTTCTGTATAGCACCTATGCAGAAGTGACATTTTTTGTTTATGTTGACCATTTCTAGCCTTGTAAAGCTTCATCAGTGATAAATTTGCACTGCTGGTAGTCAGGAGGCTAATGCAAATCTTAACTAAGTCATGTAAAGGGGTATTGATGTTAGTACATTTTTGCCCATGTTCTTTATTTATTTATTTTTTTAAGGAAAATTAGTTTTGCTAAGTTTAACTAAATGAAAATGAAATGAAACTAAAAGGAAAGATGTCTGAGTCTTCTTCAAAATAAAAGTTTAAAAAGGATTTATATTTAAAAAGAAGTTTGCCTAGAAGCCAAATTGTCGCCAGAACGAGAATGTGGGTCTCTGTCATTTTTCTGCTAAACAGTATGCACATACCAAGCCCCCACTTTCTGTTCCCAAACTGGGAAGTGCTGAATGTTTCAGTTCCTCCAAGGACCACTGAAGGCTGGCAGCAAAAGGGAGACATTTCCTACTGATTTTACATGCAAAACATTTTTTTTAGAGTTTGGTTTTAAAGATTTTGTATATGTATATTTCTTTATTTATAAATCAGAAAAACTGTGGGCAGACAGCAAGGGGTCAATTTTTTCCAAGTCAGTACTTTTACTTTTATTAGGGCTCATATTTCGACAAATGTGGGGGAATAGCTTTTTGCTTTGCAGACTTATGGGTGGACTCAGTGCTTACTTTGTCCCACCCACTTCCTGTTCGGCAGAGCCAATGCAGGTCAAACTTTATATGAGGAGTGCCACAAGGATCTGTGCTGGGACTCCTTTTTGACCTTTTGTTACTCTGGGGCTAACCTGGTCAAATTCAAACTGCAGATGACATGATTAGATGCACTCTGAGCAATTTATCTGTAAGGTGGGCATGGAACCTTAAATTCAATTCAATTTTATTATTTTAGCCCAATATCACAACAGTTGTCTCAATGGGCTTCACACCAATAACTGTACAAAAACATAAAATCAGTCATGAAATATGAACAAGAGCTAATTGCTAAACTAACCTAGACAGACCCTGATTACAGGAAAAAGGAAAAAACCTTAAAAAGTCTTAAATTTAATTGCACTAAAATAAACTTTATGAAGCATCAAATTGTCTTAAATTCTTGGTGAATGGATCTTAAATGTTTACTTAACACAAAGTGACTCCCTGTAAAAAAAAAAAAAAAAGTTTCCAGTATCTGCTGTGTCATAAGGTCGTGAACTGGTTGTAAGTTATCCTCAGCTAGCTAATTAGTTCATGGTCGTTCATCCGGGAAAATGTGAAAGTCCAAATTCATGGAGAGATTACTTGAAAATGGAGATTTTGTGGTGGTTAAAACCGGTTAGTGGAAACCCTTATGAGGCAAACGGCACAGTTTGCTGAAACAAAATAGGGATCAAGGCTGTTGAATCACGTGTATACAACAAAAAACAGCACAGTCTGGTCTTCTGTTTGATTTTCTTTGTAAATGCTGTCTTATAGGACATTGTAAAGACCCACTCTGATGAAAATCCTGTTTTTAACAAGTTATTTTTGTCATGGAGGACATATACAAAGAAAATTCCATCTATCCATCCAATTCCCAAACCTGTTATACCCCTCACGGAGTTGCCGGACACCGGTCTGTTGCAGGGCCACACAATCTCCTCCGCACGCATGCTCACCCAGAAAAACTTTAGAGTCACCAGTTAAACTATGAAGCATGTTTTTTGGTCTGTTGGAGGAGTGCCTGGAGAAAATTCTCACATGCAAGGGGGAGAACATAAAACCTCCACACTGAAAGATCCCAGCCAGGATTTGAACCAGGGCCTTCTCAATGTGAGGTGAGACCACTGCACCACAGTGCATCCCACAAAGTGCAGCCCCAGGTTTTTTGATTTGAGCTAAAACAAACTTTAAAAATAGATTAAAAGATGATTGGAGTGGGACTTTAAACAGCTAAAAGCCAAATGATCTTATTATAGATTTCAAACAACGTCAAAAACAGTTCCTGCACCTGGAAAAAAGGGTAATGAGGTGTAACAGCCTAAAGTTCTTCAGAGACTTTGCATCACCAAGCATCATAAGACTGTATTTTCTCAGAAAACTGCACAGACCTAGTCTTTGTATTGTTCCACTTTAATTGTAATCTCTAGTCCTGAACTAAGACCTTTCAGCGTATTTGGAGCTAGTCACTGCAGAAATTTTATTCATTGGGCTGGAAACTGTATTTCCACCAAACACAGTCTGGAGTACTACCACTTACTTCATCGCACAACCTTTTTACTAGACAACATTTTTCACCCTCAGGAAAGTAAAGTGTTAAACCTGTTTCTTTTGTTAGATGCCTTTTTTGAACTGACAGCATCCTGCAACGTTTAGATTAGTTTTATATTTTGGTTTAATTTAAACAGACTTCATAATCACCATGGTATCTTTATCAAGTTTAGAAAATGAATAACCCTCAAAAGATGAGTTTTAATAAGTCTGTCACTTGAGGCATCAAGTATTTTAGTGACCATTAGATGGCAGTGCTGCAACCAGAAAGGCAGCCTTTGTTTAGAATGAATGTTCTAGCCGGTTCAAACAAGTTAACATGTTCAAGCACAGTTTGATTGAAAAAAAAAAAAACACCAAGAATGTGGCCCCTGGCAGTTTGTGGTCTTGCACCTCTTTCCAGGACTAAGACATGATCCTGGATCCAATCTCACATGGAATGACCACGTGGTTGTCATTTTAATCTGTGGTATTCAAACAAAATCATTTTTATACTGATTCCCTGCAGAGTCACCTCTTGCTTTTTTCCTTTAAAACTTGGAAAGGTTGTGTTCTGATGATGAAACCTTGGATGGTTTATAAAGAAAAATAAATTAAAATACAAATTCTTTTTCACAAAAATGTTCAACAGCAATGTATTGTGTTCTATAGTTGTCAATCTAGTGAGCCTCGATGCACACCTTTTTTTTTGCAGAGACTTTTGGGAATATCTACAGCAGTCAATTTTGGAATTTTAGATTTGGACAGCACTACAAAATAGTGAACACACTATGAAGTGCACTAACTAGTGAGTAGTGAAGGAACTCAGACACAACCACTGTGGAACTTTAGCTATACATAATAGGAAACAGGCTAAAAATGTCAAAATAAACTTCCACTACACTTTCAAAATAAGGACATGAAGATATTGTTGAGATTGCAAATCCCACTTCAGTGAATGTCGCACCCAGTGTCGGTATAAGAGAACTGGACTGAGCAATTCCCCCCTCTCATATTCCAAATAGGAAGTAACTGCTGGCTCCAAAAAACCAAAATGCCATACAGTTTTATAGAGAAAAAAAAACAAAAAAACAGCTGTGACTCAGTCATTCTATTTGTCAGAATAACCATTCTTGCTCCAATACCTTTTTTAACATGTTCTTGCTAATCCCAATCCCATTTTCTTTATTGCAAGATATTCAAATTATAAACTGACCAATCAGATGTCTCAATAAAAGCATTTGTTGCCCGCTGGCCCTCACCCCAAAATTTTAAAACATTTGAGGAATTCTCCAGAGGACTCATTCTAAATTGGTAACAGTAGTTCCTATAGAAATGTTGACTCAGACCGACTCGAGCCAATCACTCCAAATGCTTAAATTAGCTTGATTTCAATAGATACAGAAGTAGGGAATTTTTATTAGTGATGTCACACTCAGTCCAGTTCTCTTATACAGTTATTGGTTGCAACACAGGCAATGTGAGGTTGATTCCTCGAGAAATTTATCATACTTAAAGACTCAAAACACCTGTTTTTTGGTGTAGAGCAGTCAGGTCAGTTAATTCACAGTAACAACATTTCTTATCACAAGTATGCAGATGATACTCAGATCTTTGTGTCACTGACAGTAGGGGAATATCGGCCAGTGGATTCACTCAATTACTGCATCTAACAGTTCAGTGCTCGGATGCAAAACAACTTTCTCCAGCTAAACCCGGACAAGACTGAAGTCATCGTCTTTGGTCCACAGAAACAAAGAGAACGTTTCCGCAGTTACCTTCACTCTCTGTCTGAACTTTCACAGCCATATCAAGTCAATAACATGAGCAGCATTTTACTATCTAAAAGAAACATTGCCAAAATCAAAAACATAGTGTCAAAGCCAGACCTGGAGATACCTATTCATGCATTTGTCTCCAGTAGGTTAGATTAATGTAACGGCCTGCTTATGTCCTCCCAAAACGAGCTGTAAAACAGCTTCAAAACATCCAGAACGCTGCTACTCGAGTCCTGACTAGATCCCGGAAGTACCATCACATCAGTCCTGTGCTCAGGTCTCTGCCCTGGCTTCCTGTAGCTCAAAGAATAGACTTTAAAGCACCTCTGCTTGTTTACAAGTTTCTCCATGGCCTTACACCAAAGTACATTGCTGACATGTTAGCGCCATATAAACCATCTCAGACTCTAAGGACCTCAGGGACCGGCCTCCTGCGGGTGCCCAGAGTCCAGACTAAACAAGGGGAATCAGCGTTTCAATCTTATGCAGCTAAAAGCTGGAACAGTCTCCCTAAGGTTAATACAGACCTCTACTGTGTTAGGGTTCAAATCTAGACTCAAAACGTTCCCGTTTAGCCATGTATATAACTGAAGGGTCCTTATTGACACCTCTTTTCATTTTCTTTTCTCTTTCCTTTCTTTCAAAGTAAATGTTATAATGATTATGTATGTTTTTAAATCGTTGCACTTTTATTTATTGTGCTTTTAATGCATTTTCCTGTTTTGTGAAGCACTTTGAATTGATAAATAAGCTTGCCTTGCCTCTGAAACATATGATACAGTGTTTAAATAGACGCACTTTTTTCTTCTTTCTTTCTTCTTCCAGCCAGATCCCCAGCGGAGGACCACTCCAGCTCCCAGGACCATGTATCGAGGCCCGGGCCGTCCCGCGTGCCTCCTTAATTGTAAGCGAGTCAGAGACTCCCCGTCTGACCCAGCTGTCCTGAGCCACTCAGGCAGCAGTGTCCACAAGCACGCGACTCTCGAGCCCTGTCCACGGCCGTTTGCTCAGCCGTGGTTAAGCCACCCGCACTTTAGAAATGTCATGCTCCTCTGACTATTACACATATAGCAGAGCAGGAAACGCAATCGTCGCTGCTTTCTGTATTCATAAAGAAAAACACCTTATATGTTCGAATTATGTATTACTACAAAAATAATACTAATACACATGACAAAGAAACCTCCTCACAAATGTACTCTTATACTGTATAGTTTTTGAGTTAATATTACGTAAACATAGTATTTTTGACTGAAGATATATTAGTAGCTGTCGACTTTGAAGTTCAATAAAGTGACTTTTCCAAGCCATGGCTAGTATTGTTCTAAACATCTTACACTGGCCCCTGGTCTATATCATGCTATTCTTAAAACTTTCAAAGTAAAATATATCCATATGATAATATATCACCATTGGCACATTGAAGAACAATTCTTATGAATATTATTAAGATTATTATGCAATATTAGCTATTTTCACAGTTCACTTTCCTAGAACACGATTTGTGAGGCACTTTCTTTCACTCCTTGTGGGTGTCGCGCATTTCATGACGTCAACCTAGAGCCGGCCTCGAAAGCGTGTCTGCCTCTAGCCCATGAAACGAAATTGTGCATATAAAAAGGAAAGTGTTTAGCCGATCACCGCTAGCACAGACTCTCATGGAAGAAGCTGTTCTCACTGGTCTACGTCACAAAGTGAGGACCCAGTCGTTTTCATGGATTTGGAGGGGCTGTCTGAGCACCAGCCCCTACCAATCCTAAGAATCCAGAATACTAAGGAATGAGTGAACAGATCAAAATTCCCCACTTTTGGGTTGTTTTACGTGAATTTACATTATAATACACTAAACAGCATAAGAAGTTGATTTTGCATGATATAGGCCCTTTGAAGGGTGATAAAAACACTGTCCGTTTGTCATAGGGTCTTGCACTAAACATGAACCACAGACAGAAAGGAAGTTTTTCTTAGGATTTGAAAAAAAAATCATTGATTAGGGTTATAGGCAAAGACCACCTCCATCAGCTTGATGTTTGTGTGACTTCATCTGCACCCTACACAAAATGTGGAATGATGTGGATACCACTTTGAGGTTGTTTTCCTGAGAAATGAACATTATAATACACTTTAAAGCTAAAAAAAAAGTAGATTGTGCATGATGTAGGCCCTTTAAGACCTTCCTTCTCCTTTCAGGTAAAAATGCAGACTTTTAAATCTGCCACAGGAGGGAGCCCGAGAATAGATAATAATGAATTCCTTTTTGTTTTTACAACATAGAAACAGAATAACACAGACAAACTCGGATGTAATGGTGTTTATTTCAAGTTCATGTATATGTTATGGATTTAGATATTCAAGTTATACACTTAAATTATTCAGTGTATTTCATTTTTCAAAATCTTAACAAAATGTAAAAGTTTTTGTAAAAAAACCAACATTAGAATGAGTAAAAACAGTAACATCTTAAGAGGAAAACAAATGCACAAAAGATTTTCAGGTGCACCAACTAAAAACTAGGTTAGACAGCTTTGAAGGTTCCATGTTCTCCAGTTTCCTTTTACAGTTTACAGCCATGACCACTGGTGGCCGACATAAGCTCATTAAAAAGCTTTGTGGTTTTGCATGACTAAGAAAATGGCATAACCACTATTTAAAGTCAAAATGAGTAGGAATGCTGTCTGTTGAGCTGATCTATAGGGGGGAAATGGTTGTGTGTCTGAACTTTATTGTTTTGTCTTTTCCTTTCATTTTACTTCAACTTACAAATGTCAGTGTACTCTTTTTAATACAACATAATATTAATATAATCTTGGTCTGAAAAAGAGATTTATTGTCTTTATAGTTCAGAACATTTTTACATTTTTTAAATGTTAGTTATCTTGTTTAAAGTCTTAACTCACACACCCAACCCCAACTGAATAGTGAGAAAAAACAAAGACAAAGTTTCAGGTGTAATATGGTAAGTGATTCATTGTCATGCAAAGGAAATCTGACATCTGACAGGAATGATGCCATCATTAACCTGTCTCTGTGGTTAAGTGTGACTCACTGCTAAACCTTTGCCTGTACAAACATTAGCACTGCACGACTTTACACTTGAAATATATCTAATTTAATGCAACTACTGTCATGATAAGAGGGTGGAGGGGGGGGGTGCTCACAGCACAGGTTCAGAAATGCATGAATGGATTTCAATACCACTTTGAGGTTTTTTTGTGTGTGAGGAATTAACCTTATAAAACACCTCAAAATTTCCTTTTGCATGATATAGGCCCTTCAAAATATCTATTAGATAACTAAAATGCTGTCTTAAAACCATCTAAAGACAAAATTAGACCAGGGTTATAAGGTTGATTTAAATTTAAACTGCCCAAAAAGTTCAAACTTTGAATTTGATTACCTTTAATTAGTAGCTTTTAAAAACAATCTGCTAGATAACTTCTAGCATGTACTACAACTACTTGTTTGGGAGTTGGTACTGTCTGTAACAAGCCCTCACCCTTAGGATGCAGAATACTGGGTAGAATCTGGAAGTTTAACTGTACTCAGTCTTATGCATCTGTGAAACTTTTATTTAGCTTTGTGTAGTACCATGAGGGTTTTATTTTCCTTCTGAAAATGTATAGCATTGACAAAGCTTTCACATTAGGGTAGCTTGCGCGATTGGAATTTTTTAGATGGAATAGCTTGCTCATGTGATTCTTACCAGAAATCATGAGCTTTGGCACCTGTGTACGGGCCTAGTCACCTGCACCATCTCTTCAAAGGTGTGCTGGAAACCTGACAGCCTACATTGTTTTAACCCTTGTGCTATCCTAGGCACTTTGACATTGGGAGTGAGGTCATCTATACCCCACTAGACAGTTTGCTGAACCTTTTTTCTTCAATGATTTGTGATCTTCACTGGTGTCCATGGATAACATGAAATCCTCTTCACCTTTATCCACCTTTGTCATGGTAGGGAGAACACGCCACTGGTCATCTTGACCCCATAGGATAGCACAAGGGTTAAGTTGCACTTTAAGAAACTCCTTTACCATTAATGCCTGGTTATAGTTACTATATACCAGTAGGTGGCGATGTTTACTACTTTTGTCAAACACAGCTCCAACACATAATTGTTTCAATTTGTAGTCTATGTCCGGCAGATACTTCAACTCCAGACCAGATAGACCATTTTTTAAAAATCATATTTATATGTATTTTATCTACATAAAGTGGGGCAAAAAAGTATTTTGTTACCCACCAATTGTGCAAGTTCTTTTACTTAAAAAGATGAGAGGCCTGTATTTTTACTCATAGGTATACCTCAACTACGAGAGACAAAATGAGGTAAAAACATTATCCAGAAAACCCCATTGTCTGATTTTTAAAGAATTTATGTGTATATTATTGTGGAAAATAGGTATTTAGTTCATAACAAAAGTTCAACTTAGTACTTTGTTAAATATCCTTTGTTGGCAAAGACAGCAGTCAAACGTTTTTTGTAAGTCTTCACAAGGTTTTCACAAACTGTTGCTGGTATTGTGGCCCACTCCTCCATGATCTCCTCTAGAGCAGTGATGTTTTGGGGCTTTCACTGGCCAACATGGACTTTCAACTCCCTCCCAAGATTTTGTAGGGATTTAGATCTAGAAACGGGCCACTCCAGGAACGTGAAATGCTTCTTAAAAAGTCACTCCTTCATCACCCGGGCAGTGTGTTTGGGATCCTTGTCATGCTGAAAGACCCAGCCACGTTTCATCTTCAATGCTCTAAACAAGAAATCAGATATTTGAAAACTGGTTCGACATTTTGGATTTATCAGTCTATAAATTCTAATATTGTAAACAGGTTAATTTTTTTTTAACTAAAAGAATTATAACACTTTGCTTTCAGTTTCATGCTTTGCCACTCCTGTTCACACACACACACAAACACAACTATGTTGCCTGGGAAGGTTTGCATGAGATGGTTGTTGATCCAAAGTAGATAGGGTCAAAGAGGAGCTCGACGCTGGGAACTAATGCCGTGACCTAAAAGGAAGCTTTGATTCTCGCTCCTGTTTCCACAACATTTGCACGTTCTTATATTTGAAGAAAAGCAAGCATGGACTAAAATGATGTCTTTACCAAGCAGTAAAATGTGTGGCATGTTCAAGTACCTGGTTGTTGTTCTAACTTTCAACACTGACGCACGTTTTGTAGGTAGAGCCCGAAAACAGACCTAAAAACTTGGAAGCGATGCATCAACATGAGAGTTTTGAGAGTGGCTGCCTGACACAAGCATATGCACGTGTTTACATAGACTTTTCTTTGGAAGTGGTCACTTTTTTGAACCGTTTCCGGGCCTGATGTGAACGTAGCATCAGGTTAATAGCTTTTTTGCCTTGAAAGGGGGATAGTGATGGCTGACAAGGTTTTGGCAGACCCTAAATTATTTGAAATTAGAGTAGGTTGGCAAAGCAGAAAGGAATAAATGAGTAAACGTCAATAAAGATCAACTGTTAAGTAACGAAAATGTAAGCATGACAGAGGGAAGAAAAGATTCAAACAAAAGAACTGTGAGGTGATGGAATGATGAACAAAAGAAAACAGAGCCACTTCCTTGTTTCTGTCTGTGTCGTAGTCATGAGTGAAAGCTTTTTCAGTCACTTACTGTCAGTGAAAGGATTTCTTTGGGCATACCTGCAAGTCTTCCTCTATGGCAAAACAAACACTTCCAAGTCTCTGTCTTTCACAGATCATGCAGAACATTGCAAAATCTGTAGTTTATTTTTAAAGACCAGATTGGCGATCGTAATAATGTTTGACATAGTTTGTCTGTGGCTAACTTCAGCTTTTGTTTGGAGGAACTGTACAGAAACAAAAGTGAAAATTAAGGGATGTGACAAACCGATCAGACCAGGTTCCCATCAGCCAACGCTGTCTGATCAGGTTGCTGTATAACAAGTTCAGACATTCCATGCTAAAAAAATAAAAGGTTTCTCCAGTTTGAAAAATGGCTTTAAAAAAAATCTTTGTGAGTTTTTCATTCCGATCCCTTATGCTGGTTCCCACACTATTTGTGGTTGTAGACTTCACATGCAAACTCTAAAGGAGCCAAACTTATTCCAGTACGTTTTTTATAAAGAACTTTAGAAGTTTAACCCAGATAAAAAGCTGTTCCTCCTATGTGTCTGAGACTGTCATAGACATAGCCCATTTGGAAGCATTTAAAGGGCATGTATACATGGACACCAAACATGGCCACAATCAAAAATAAAATGATATGTGTCAGGCTACAGATAATATCTATTTTATTATCTAACACATGGCATGAATGCCAGCCTAGTGGCAGCTAAAAGCAGAAATTCCCAAGATCCAAAAATGTTGTTCTTCACTTTCCGGCATATCCCATCAGAGATTGCCAAACCACCTATGCAAAACAGTGGCAGAGATTTTGATACCAAATGCTCTTTCTGACACAACCCTGTATTTAATTTGGGCTTGGGACCGGCACAGTAGCGCGAGGGGTCTTGCCTAAGGACCCACACTGGATTAAGTCGGTCACGCCCCCTGGGAAACGAATCCTGGTTTCTCATGCGCCAGTCCTGGACTTAACCAACTGAACCATCCAGCTGCTTTCTTCAGATCCACATATAGTGTTTGAAAATCCACTGTGACTTTGCTAGCAGCTAAAAAACAGATACCAAAAGTTATTTAGTAAAAATATCAGAATAAAAACCAGGATACTGGAGCCCTTCCTAGGCTATCAGCACAGCAGGGGTGGCTGTGGTGCATAAGTGGTGGTGAAGCGGTGGACCCCTGATTGGAGGATCACAGGATTGGTTCTCACTTTAATCACCCATGTGTCAAAGTGTCTTTTGGCTAGACATCAAACCCCACTTTGCTCCTGGTGATTGATTCTAGGTTGGTACCACTGTGGAGCTGCCAGTGTGTGAACGTGAATGTGTATGGGTGAATGGGGTTATGATTGACAAGCACTTTGGGCCTTTTAAGAAAGTAGTAAAATGCTATATAAGTTTACACTATCAGTGCATTATAGGTACATGTACAAATTTCTTTGAAGAAACATCCATCCATTTTCTGAACCCACCGTATCCCATTTCAGGGTGGTTGAGCCTGTTCCAGCTACTGTTGGGCAAAGGTGGGGTTCACACCTGGACAGGTCACATAAACACACAATCACATCTAAGGACAATTAACCTATCAAACATGTTTTTGGATGGGGGGCTGGAGTCCTGTAAAGTAACAAATGATAGATTTAAAAAAAAAAACTTCAGTTTTCATTTATTTAATCCCCAATTCTTTTAAACATATTTTAAATTAACTTTATATGTTTACCTTCTGTCATTTATTCTTACTTTGGCTCCTATCCCAACATGTCTACATAAACTGTTGCACATTTCTGGTTACACCCCTGCTGTCACAGGGAAGCAATCTTTCATACCTTCTTTTGTATGGGCATTATACTAATGACATTACACTCATCTCTTTGACACCATGTCAGCTCAGACGGCATTCATTCATAATGTAATAAAACATTTACTGGTAAACTATTAGTGTTAAATTATATACTAAAGAGTTAGTTTGGATGCCAACCAACGGAAAGCTATAATCAAAATACTAATATGTGAAAATTACTCAAATATTGCCTACAAATGAAAAGGATTACGGTGAAAACGCAAAAGTATGTTAAATGGGGTAGGAATTGTTAAAGTAAGTGAAAGAAAAGCCACAATACAGTCACTGAATAAACTAATGATTATGTAAAAAAATAAAAATAAAGAAAATAAAAATAAAGAAAATTGGAAATTCCTTATACTTACATTTCCAAATGTGCATACAGAACTCCATATAAAAAAAACAATTCTTGAAAAAACGTGATTTGAATTCAGTCAGTCTGTTTACTTAAAGAGCTTATTTCATGATTTTCTTAAGGCTTTCAGTGTAAACTATGTCCATTTATGATAATATATTACCTTTGGCAAATTAAAGAACACATTTTTTATGAATTACGATTTATCTTCACAGCTCCAACCCGGAACTAAGATGCTAGTGGGGTATAGAGGACTTCAGTCCCAATGTCAAAGTGCCTAGGATAGCACAAGGGTTAAAACAATGTAGGCTGTCAGGTTTCCAGCACACCTTCGAAGAGATGGTGCAGGTGACTAAGCCCGTACACAGGTGCCAAAGCTCATGATTTCTGGTAAGAATCACATGAGCAAGCTATTCCATCTAAAAAATTCCAATCGGGCAAGCCACCCTAATGTGAAAGCTTTGTCAATGCTACACATTTTCAGAAGATCTCTGAGGCACAGACTTTCCCTCTACGTGGGTGCTGCCCATTTCATGACATTAACCTAGAATCGGCCTCGGCAGTGTGTCTGCGTTTCAACCACAAAAACATATAACATCCAAACTTTTGCAAAGATGGATGTGCATATATTATTAAAAACGTTTTAGCTGATCAACACAAGCTCAGCAGAGGATGTGAGCGTGTGTGCTAGCTTGGGGGGGCGGTGCCGGCAGTGCAGACTCTTCCTGGAAGGGGCTGTTCTTTACTTATCTACATCACAATGTGAGAACCCACTCATTTTCATTCCAGCCCCTCTCATGGTTGGTTTCTCAGAGCTTAGGTTTTTAGAGAAATACTTGGAAAAGCGTGAACGGATCTAAATACCACTTTGTGTCTTTTGTGAGGAATGGACATTATAATACACTGAAAAGCTCAAAAAAGTTGGTTTTGCATGATATAGGCCCCTTAAAAGGTGATATAAATACACTTTCTCATTGGGTTTCACACTAAACATGAACCACAGACAGAAAGATTGAGCTTTTTCTTAAGATCGGAAAGAATATCATTGATTAGGGTTACAGGTTTTGGCAAAGACTGGAAGACCACCTGACTTCATCTGCACCCTACACAAAATATGCAATGATGTGAATTTTTCCACTAGTAAGTAAAGATTTATTTCTTATAAAACAGTTCTATTTTTAGCTTTCCAAAGGAAAATCTCCTTAGAGCTCACCCACAGCATATTTTTTAAAGTATTTATATGCATTTTCTTCTTCCTTGACTTTTTTTTTTTTTTTATCCTACTGTCACCAAACGTCACTCCGTCTCGGATGTCTGCATTCCTAGCTGCAGGGCAGCTGTCACTCAAAAAAAAAAATCACTACTTACAAGAAATGAAGCACTCTTTCGGTACACACACGGTTTACCAGCAGGTTATAAAACATAATCTAGGCTTTACAAGGCATTAAGTCTAAGTACGTAGATAAACACACCCATCAGCATTTATTTAACTAAACAAATAATGCCAAAACCCAACAACAACTGAACACACAAAGTTTTTGTTGCTGTTTATGTTTCTACCAGCTGCTAAATAATAATACAAATGTGAAATATAAATGTTTGTTGTTTGATGAGCCTTTTTTAAAGCCACAAAGCTAAAGTCAAGCAGAATTAACTACTTTGGTAATATAACCCAAAATTGTGATCACAGATGTTGAAGTCGAGATTCTCAAGAAAACACTTCGGGTCTTATATTTTTATAAAAAAGCTCTTCATTTAAAAAAATAATCTTTAAACTAACACATAAAATGGGGATCCACTCATCACGTCCTATTTTATGTTAATAGTCAGAATGAAAGCTTTGAGGTTGGCCAGAAGTACATTCCTAACATTCAGGTTTTAGCCACACACACTGGTATGCAGGAGATTCAAAAGATTCGTGGTGACTAAGTAAACAAAAATGCAGAAAGTTTCCTTATCAAGAGGCTTTCATAACATCGGGTGAAACTACCTGCTTTATTCCTGTAAATTATTTATAGTTAAATAGCTAAATTTATTTGATTACATTTTTATATCTACATGCATTAAACAATTGGAAAGCATTGACAATGTTCTAATAGGAACATGCGCTAAAATGGAAATAATCCTTTCAAATTATTTCATAATAATCTGGCAACAGAATCTACCTGTGAGAAGAAAAGCTCAAAACAACAACACAGGTCTGTGTTCTTGGAAATGTTTAGATGTGATCTCTTTGCAAAAAATTAAATAAATATATTCATGTTTTTGCTAAACGAACAAGAAATATTTGGTTATGCTTTTGAATAGATGTGACAGTTTGCAGCCAACTCCCAATTGAGGACGTGCTCTTGCATGTCTTTGTCTCAAGGCTCTCAACAGGGGGAGCTGAAGAGCCAACATCTAAAAGCTCCCTCAAAATGCATCCAACAGAAGACATTTATCAGGAAGAACAACGTTACTGGATGGCATTATATTACCACTTGTCTCCAATACTTCCCTTATCAGTTACTGCTTTTCTCATTGTGTTCAAGTAAATAATTAATTTTATCTTTACATAACTGAATGAAAAAGGATGTAATACGGACCTTCACCAACAGCTTCAGAGAATGGGGGTGGAGGATCTTATCCAACGGACAGTCACCGTTTGGTTGCATCAGGAAAAGGGCGTTAACCATCTGTCAAAATAAAAAAAGGAAAAATGACAATTTTTTTTTCAATGGTGGAATACCCTGAAGGTTCTGCAGTCCGGTGTTCCTACTAGAAGATCAGAGATGGACGATTACATGGAAAAATAAAACCCCAAACCCTGTCGTAACACATCATGAAAGCAATTTAATTCAAAAGTAAAATGCTCATAAATAACCAAGTGGATGTTTAACAGCAATAGGACCAGAACATGCCAAAGTCCCTGGATACAGTTGAACATTTGCTGCTTTTATTTACGTCAAAAAGGACAACTTTACACTTGATGGATTAAACCAGTGCTTCTCATATGGGGGGGGGGGGGGGGGGGGCGCTGTAGTGGGGGTTTTGGGCAAAGGTAGTACGGGCAATTGTCCGGGGTGCAAATTTAACGTGGGGGCGGCGGTGACAGCGGCTCAGTGCTTGGAAAAAAATCTGCGCAATTATTCGGTTCCTATTGTCTGTTAAATACGGCCCTGGAGTGCAAATCATCCAACAAATCACTCGATACAAAAACATTTTTAAGATCACAACGACAATTAAAAAAAAAAGAAAAGAACATATAAGAACATATGCTAAAAAGCAGTATTGGATTTAATAAAACAAAGCAAAAATTCAGAAACCAAAACTTAAAAAACAAAAATGAAACATTTCAGAAAACGAAATTAATTTCCAGAAAACAAAATGAAATATTAAAAAAATGAAAACATTTCAGAAAACAAAATGATATATTAAAAAATGAAAAACATTTCAGAAGACAGAATTAATTTCCAGAAAACAAAACAAAATCTTCAAAAATGAAAAACATTTCCAAACCGGAAGTGTCAGGTACTATGGGACAATGCTGATTGGATGATGCTGTTTGTCAATCATTCGAACTGAAAAGTATTTTAAATGAAGCGATTCCGGATTTTATCGTCCAAACAACAATGTACCATAATAATCCACGTATTTCCCATTTACATATTAAATAAAAAAATGCAGCAAACTGTTAGTGAACTTTTACTTTTATTTTTTTACATTTTGCCTGACACACGAGTCACCCGGAAGTAGTTTATGTGTACTTTTTCTATGAACGCTGCACGCTAAAGTCTACAGCTGTGCGGCTCATGCTATCAATTATCGTCATTTCCCAGTTAAGAGTCAGTTCTGTGATCTTTTCTTATGTCAGTCACATGTTTTCTGAGGATGTTAAATAAAAGTGCTACATTGCTAAGATAATTGTTGTTTTTCTAATCTTGCGCATGGGCAAAAGGAACCCAATGGAAACGAACTGTCTTCACGAGCCGTTCCCGTTTTCGGTGACAACATGACATAAGAAGCTCTGAGTCAACCTGATTCTGTGATTTATACAGTAATTATATGGCATCAGTGTTGCTAAAATGTACTAAAGATTGAAATCAGTAAACAAGTTAATATGGGAAATAATATTAAAGCGCATATATTTTCGAAGCATGCATATACATAAACTGACACTTAAAAGAGGAACTTTAAATGTTCATATTTATACTTAATTGAATTATTAACATGTGATATTTCTGCTGGTGGAGTTTCTCAAAGCGAAGTTCCAGAAAAGTTTGTGCTGCAGAAGAACAGATGGCAGCTCTACATGGGAATAAAAGAAGACTAAAGTCATTCATTTCACCGTGCAGTAAACAGGCAAATCACCATGATTTATGTGCAATGTAATCGTTAAATATTATTCAACCTTAATATCTAATTTTTTTAAAAATTGCAGGCCCTTTAGAAAAAAAATGTCTTTAACCTGCTGCGTAAGCCTGACTGGTTGTAAAGGATGCATTGGTGAGTGAAAGATTCCTGGTTTTAGTGTCAGGCTGATGATCTGGAAAACCACATCTATGAGGAATCGCATCAAACACTTGTACAACTCCAGACAACTTAAGGTTCCTTTGAGCAAAACTCCAGTTTAAAATGTTCATATTAGACTTGCTTCATTAAGGAGTTTTTCCATGTTTACCATTTTAGGTTTTGAAGCTTTATTAACAAAGTTGAAGTTTGATTTTCAAAGCTGTTGTTTAGAAATGTTTCATTGTCAATGGAAAAACTGAATGCTGACGTGAGGATTGTTATAATGGATATGAAAATAAACAAACTTGTTTCATAGCATTGCAGTACATTTATTGAAAACTTAACATGAATACGTTTTTCGATAGCAGAAACAAAGAAACAGTTGTGGATTTTACTTTATGGGCTTCTTCAAACATTCAATCAAATGTTATGTTTACAATCAGCATTTACTCAGCGTACCTGTCAGTCACATTTATTAGAAGAAAAAATGCTTCTGGGAAAAGTCTGTTTGTGCTTAACAACTATATCAAAAAAAGGCATGTCAGGGAAATTCTGTCCACATCGCTTCTTAGCATCACATCAGTCGTGTTCTGTTGACAACAGAACCACTCCAGAGGAAGATGCACAGGTAAGGGCCGCCCGCTAGTTCCTGCTCGTACATGTTTGCAGCTTCCTCTGCACTGGACTCCAGCTCCACTGAAATCCCTGACAGAAATAAATTACTAAATAAAAATCCCTGACAGAAAACCATTAGCTCCTGTTCATCTTTCATTCAGGAAAAAGTTGAGTTCATCAAAATGAGGAGAAAACAGGTTATACCACAAATTCATGAGGGAGGGGTCCAAACACCAAACTCAGATTAAGATACATTATTTCAGTCTTATAAAAATACATTCAACACGTTGGTATTCCTCCTCTGCCTGAAAATCTAAAATATATATATATATTTTTTTAGACTACAGACTTTGCACATCCAGTCATTTACTGTCATGTTTCTGTCCACTAATGACATAGTCAGCCCTCTAGTTTCTGTGCTAAACGATGTTGGAGTGAACTGATCACGTGACGTCAGTTTGGTCACTGATGGCGCCCAATTAAAGGTCAGGACGTAGGCAGGTGTTGCCACTGTGTTTTGCACACTTGAATGACGGTAAATGTGCTGCTGCACAGGATTTGAATCCTGACATTGACTGGCCTGGGTGAAGTTTCAGAAGAGAAAGGGAGGTTAACTCCAAACTCAAATGTTTGCAAGTTTAATTTAGTGTAATTTTTTAATGGTTTGGATATTTACATTTTAGGGAGGTGTTTCATTTTTTTCCATACCCCCCCTTGAGTTTATCAATCAGAATTGCTTCAGTGTCAGATGTAAAATATTCAGTCTGTATAAAATTGAATAGACCTTTTTTTTTGTGTGAAATTAATTTTATTCAAGATCCATTGGCCTCTGTGAATGAATGTGTAATAAGAAATGATTAGGCTACCATGTTGGTTGAGGCATGTATTCCAATTAAGTAAAAAAAAATCATAAAATAAACTGTTATTTTGCCTTTACGTTACTGGTCCGGCCCACTTGAGATCAGACGGGTTGAATGTGGCCCCCGAACCAAAATGAGTTTGACACCCCTGATTTAGGGGTTAATTTTGAGCCTGCATGTTTGAAGTTTATTTTTTGTTTATTTACAAATGTTGGGTTATATTATTAGTCAATAGAATTTTCATAATTCATTCATCTGTTGGTAGTTTTAAAGATGAATTTACCCTTTACTACAACTCTACGGTGACAAAACATAATTTAACAGGTCATAACTAAAAATGTGCCAATCAAAGGATTGAAGACAGCAAACATCAGCTATTTTTTCTTTACTGAAGTAGAGATCGATATAGAGCATGACAATTTAAATATCCAGTTCATAAATGTTTTTTATAAGGCCTATATTGCAGATGAGGAGCTGACAGCAATGCGAGGCACTAGACGACATACTGGATTTTGAAGGAAACTGATATGGACAGAAGAGAGCTTATTCAGGACTTGTTCAACGACTCCAAGTCACCTTGAGTTTATCACTTTCATGTCTGATAAGGATCTATCAGAAATCTATCCCAACTTTTGGACTGCTCTCAGGATTGCACTCATCTTGCCAGTCACTGTGGCTCAAGCAGAGAGGAGCTTTTCAAAACTCAAGCTGATCAAGTCATACCTGAGGTCAACAATGTCTCATGTCTAACCTTGCCGTTGTTAGTATCAATCATTCAGTAGGAGAGCAGATTTCATATGATGAAATTATTGACGAGTTTGCATCAAGGAAAGCTAGAAAGGTTAGGTTTTAGTTAGTGTTTTCTGTTCTTAGTGCAATGGTGCTGCAGTTATATTTATTTTAGTGTGTTATTTGTGTGATAAAAGATTTGTGCTTTATAATATTTATTTTATATTATTTATTCAACATTGTGTTTGATTAAATATTTTTCTGCCCAACTGTATTTTTGCCATGCTGATGGTCTTTTATTTTTTATGTTATAGTCCACCCATTGATCACATTAATCAGCATGTCACTACCAGAGCCGAGTTCCTGAATGTTTAATGCAATAAGAATATTTGCCATGGTTAAGATCTTTCAACTCTTGAATGTTCAGACCGTGCAGGACCTCTTGTCTTAGTCAATCATTATTTCATATAGCACTTTTCATACAGAATGTAATTCAAATTCCTGTCCACAAAAAATAAACATAAAAGTACAATGATAAAGAAAAAACAATAATAATAATAATACCCTTCCCCCACCCCCCAACTACACATAACCTTTAACCCCCTCTCACACCACCTCCTACCCCCTTAATCGATGCAGATGAGCTTTGGGAAACAGGCAGAGCACAGAAAAGGTTTTGTTGGGGAAAACTAAAAATTGTGGATAGCCAGGTGCAGCATTACAGTCAGGGACCTATGCTCACCGCAGGAGCGGTCTGCCTTAGGAGTAGAGATCTTCTGGTAATTTAAGTTGGCTTCCACATATTGGGACCATTTTTCCCCATTTTTTGGTTGAAAATGTATCCTTGTTATCTTCATTCACTCATCCTTTCCGGGAAGGCCCATTTTTTCAGTCACAGCTAAAAAATGTAGTGTGTTTACAATGACTTAGTATTGAAACAGGCCATCCCAGGACAAATCACATTCATTCGATTAGCAGCATGTAATTTTTACATTTAAATGTTACATTAAATTTTTAGATAAGTTTTAGGCTACTTCACTCTAAAACAGGGAATTGGATTGTGGATAATGTGTCTGAGTTTATTTATTTATTTTTTCAATTGTTAGTGTGCGTATGTTTTGGATGTAGTCCAAATCTAAGCCTACAAATCACCACAATGAGTTCAGGTTTGAGTTCTTGACTTCAGTGTCTTTCTTTGTAGATAGTCCCCCCCCCCAATATTGAGTGATGTTTTGTGTTACTTGTTCCTTTAAACCTTAGTTCTTGTTGAGCTTGTATTCTTCTGGATTCATTTTTCCAGCCTGGGTTTTCTCTTGTTGAAAAAAAAATCCCTTTTTTACGTCATGAAAAAGCAGTTTCCACACACTCAAGGAAATAGACACCCATTTTCTCAACTTGCTTGTTCCTGGTCAAGGTCACAGGGATGCTGAAGCCTATCCAGAAACTTTTGGGTAAAGGCCAAACAAAATTTACATTTTAAAAACATTTTCAGTTTTTTTTATTCACTAGAATGACCTTTAGGAATGTAAATCTGCTTAAAGATGAAGGAAAGAAAACAAAGTCAAAAGTCAAAAGTGGGTGTGGAGCACATATTCTGGGAACAGAACAACCACAGTCGTCCCCCAAAAGAAGATTGATGACATTTCTCACATTTATGCTGTTTCTTGTTGATTGTTAGTTCACAGCCATACTTTCTTTTGATTATTTGCAATGAACTGTTCTGCTGATGTCACAGATAGACAAGATAAGAGTCAAGACAAGCACGAAAAGTCTTCAACAGGGATCTGTCCTCACATTTGTGGTGGTTTGTCTGGTCCCGTGGAATCTAAATCTCTGCATAGGTGCTGTAATGAAAAATATTCAAACACAATTTTCACCTTGTTATGTTTAGGCAAATACATACTTGTTATACATCAAATACACAAATGCATCTCTGTTTTTGTTACAACCACCTCAGTGGCCTTGTGGTTAGAGTGTCCACTCTGTAATTGGAAGGTCGTGGGTTCGAATTCAGGCCAAGTCTACCAAAGACTTTAAAAAGTTGGACCCAATGCCTCCCTGCTTGGCACTCAGCATTGAGGGGTTGGATTGGGGGGTTAAATCCACCAAATGGTTCCCGAGCACGGCTGTGTCTGCAGCTCACCGCTCCCCCCAGGGGAGGGGTCAAATGCTGAGAACAAATTTTGGTGTGCAAAATTTGTTCTCAGCATTTGACAGATAGTGGAACTTTAGTCTTTAAAAAAAATGTGTTTGTTTCTTCTATATATTGTAATGGCAAGTTTGTGCATATGCCACATTGATAGTGTTAAACTAGGTTTGTGGTTTGTAAGGTTTATAAATGAATCCTTGTACACAATAATGGATCATGTTTTTTTTTTTACATTAAACGTGTCTTTTAGTTATGTGATCAAGAACATAAGCATTTAATCTTGTGTTCAGTTGGATTGTACATTGCAACATCTGTGGGTTGGATTCAGTTCTTACAGCAATACAAACATTAATAGATAGGGAAGGCAGCGTGATTATTTAAATCAGATAATGACTAGGAGTTATCAGCTTGTTGATACATTTGGTATTTGTATTTTGCAAAGGTTTAAAAAAACTTTCGAAGTGAAAAACCTGGCTAACCTGTAAATCTAGTAACTGGAGACACGGACAAGAAAAAGGAAAAAGCTGCAGACGTGTCATCTGAATCTGGACCCAGATTATACTTTTGTAGACTTGACTTTGTAGACTTTGAACAGTTATCAACTTTCCTTACAAAAATCAATCTTTAATTGGTTCAGTTTGGTTTGATTCTGCAGTTGTGAGAGCAAACCAAACCACCTAAAAAAAGCATCACCCAGTACACTTGCTTAGAAATGACCACTGATGGGAGAAAAATGCCACAACTTAGTCCTGACCCTTTAAAAATACTTTGCTTTGATATACTGACAAGTATTAATAAGTACTCTCAGCTGCTTACCAATCATGTTCCCTTTGAATCATGTAGGTATTACGTAGGTATCACGTAGGTATTTTTTTCCTACTTGTATTGTCAGTATCAAATTTCTTTGTTTCTGTGTGTCATGATTACAGCTGGCAGCTGCACCCCCTCCCTCCTCCTTCTGTGCAATCACCAGGATCTCAGCTGTTGTCTGTTTCTAACTTGTGTTTAGGTATTTAGGTTTTCTGTCCCTGTGGTTTCAGTGTTGCAGTGTCCTGTTTGTTCAGTATCACTGATGAGCGTTTCCTTGTGTACTTTGAGTAAATCTTCTGACTACTCAACGTTTGGTTTCGAGTCCTTCCTGCATTTGGGTTCTTCAGTTACGAGTCGTAACACTCTGAGGTTGGTGGCTGGTGTCAGATTAACAAACATTTGACCTTTTTTTTTTAAATTTAACTGCTGACTGTGTTACATATATCAGGATTCTTTCCACACACATAGCAGCCACATACAGGGTCAAGAAGGAAAGTAAAATGTAAAACACCAAGGTACAGACAGCCTATAACCAGTGACAGTACCTTGGTAGATGTATGCTGTCTCACACATCACACATAAACTGTACTAACGCCCGTACTTCTCGTCATGATTGTTGCTGATTAGTAATTTTCATCAGCTGTGGCACCTCCAATATTTTCTGCCTCTGACTTTTGGGTCTTTGGTACCAGAGTGTGTTGAACCGCTGCCCTTACTTCCAGCCTGGCTTATGGTGTATCCCTTGGACTGAGCCCCACTCTGTGCAACTGGGTCTTAGACTTCCTGACGGACAGACTACAGTCTGTGAAAATTCGCAACGTTTCCTCCTCCCCGATCACCCTTAGCATGGGCTTCCCCCAGGGCTGTGTGCTAAGCTCCCTCCTGTTCACCCTGCTCATGCATGACTGCACAGCGAGTCACCCCAGCTGTCTGATTGTGAAGTTTGCAGATGACACAGCTGTGGTTGGATGCATCACCAACAATGATGAGTCTGACTACAGGCAGGAGGTGGAACATCTGGCGGGCTGGTGCAGAGAAAACAACCTCTCCATCAACGTGAAAAAGACTAAGGAGATGATCGTGGATTTCAGGAAGGACAGACACCCCCCCACCCCCACCCCCCCACCCCACCCCACCCCCCATTCACATCGGAGGGATCGTGGTGGATGTGGTTTCCAGCTACAGGTATCTGGGCGTGCACATCTCCAACGACCTTACCTGGAGCACCAACACTTTCTGCCTGGTCAAAAGGCACATCAGCGCCTCTATTTCCTGAGGAGGCTCCGGCGTGCTGGGATAGGGATCGCAGTCCTGACCTCCTTCTACAGGTGTGTGGTGGAGTGTGTCCTGACCTCCCGCATCACTGTGTGGCACGGCAGCTGCTCTGTGGTAGAGAGGAAAGCTCTGCAACGAGTGGTCAAAGCTGCACAGAGGACTGTGGGCTGCAGCCTGCCGACCACCACTGACATCTTTGAGACCAGATGCAGGAAACGAGCCTCCCGCATCCTGAAAGACCCCACTCACCCCTCACACCCTCTGTTCTCCCTGCTCCCCTCAGGCAGGAGACTGAGGAGCATAAAGAGCAGGACCACCAGACTGAGGAACAGTTTCTTTTTTGAAGCAGTCAGACTGCTGAACTCGAGTTGATCACTGCAAACCCCACCCCCCCCCCCCGGACAACTAGCTAAATCTCAACATTCTCTGTGCAATACTAACAGGAACCACACCATATCATATTGATATTATTTATTCGTGTCTTACTGTAAACGGCTGGCCCGGGACCAGAGAACCAGAATCACACAATAATGTCTCACAATGCTGCCAGTCAGTTTGGTTGAGTTGGGAAAAGTGAAACTACATATGGGACTGTGAAATAAAGTTGACTAACTGCCCCAGCCAGCAAGGCTAAGTGGGGCCCAGATCGTTAAAACGTGGGCAGAAAATATGGGCCCACATTGGCTTAAGTGGACACTCAGTGGGCTGGCTCACTATGCTAGGCAGCCACCCGGTAGACAACTGAGCTGTCCACCAGGTGGCCTAGCATCCCTGCGGTGCTAGCCGGCAGTCTGGATGGAGTGCCCTCTTAAGCCAATGTGGGCAAACACAGGTGGGGGCCAACATGGAAAATACGAACATCAAAAACTTATCTGGGGCCCATATTTTCACTATCTGGGGTCCACTTGGCCTTGCTGACTGGGATGTGAGTGTAATAAGACATTTAACTTATTATAGAGTAAGATTTTGTCTACCAAAGCACCAGTGTAACCATGTGTGACCAAATTCATTCCAGGGCAAAACAAGATTTATTTTCTTGGAAAGTATTCAAGGTTTGGCAAAGCGAGGGACCTTATTGCATGTCCACGGTGGCTCAAGTGAACGTGATAGTCTGTTGTGATTTTTTTTAGTGTGGTGTGACTGTAAAAAACCTCTCCAGAGAACAAAATAAAGCAGCATAAAAGCAAAATAAATAAATAAAAAAAGCTAAAAAAAACAAAACAAAACAAAAAAATTTAGTGGCATAACAGCCATGTATTTTAAAAGGGGAAAAAACAGAATCACTGAAAAAAAATCAACTTAAAAGAGGTGGGAGTCTAGAAAAATTAAAGTTCTGGTAGGACAAGTGCATGATGTACAGATGATAAATGTTTTGTAATCCATTGCTGTACACATTCGTGTACCTACATGTAAGTACAAAAAAGGGTCAGGCTTTTCCACAAAATTCTCATTTTGAATAACTGTGCTCCAAACCAAGCAACTTGTAACAGTTTGACGTTACAGATGGTTAATTGTCTCAGGACAATCCACACTAATCCTTTTGTACAGAACTGATCCAGCAACATAGTTACCATCTTGGCTCTTGCTCACCTTTTTACCATCTGTATGTTTAAAGTTAGGGTGTGTTTCCCTTATTTGGCAGCTTTAAGTCACATCACAGCTTCTTCTTTTTGCCAACAGGTAGTTTTAAAAAATGTTGTGTTGAAAATGGTTCCATAGCAGAGAAAGGTAACCTGGCCCTGTAATTTTTTTTAAGTTAAAGACATTTGGCTTTTTTTCCCCCCCAAAGACTTTCATAATTCTTGGTTTCTAAAGTAAAAAAAATGTTTTTCAAACATAAAAGACCTACTTGTACTGTAAATGTATAGAAAAAACAGTTGTTTCACTATATTGAGGAAATCTGATATTTTTTTATGCTTTGTCATGTGTAGCAACCCTGCAAGAAAGAAACATTTAAGATTTTGAATTGTCACAATTCTACAACTCGATCAGGTAGCTAGAAGGACTGGTTTGTTCACTTCAGAGAATGGAATCCCAACAATACTTATGATTGTATTTTTGCATGAAGCATAAAGAAGATTGATATTCAGGTTTCCAAGTTTTTGAGGGGAATTTCCGGGTTCTGTTTTCTTTAGTCCGGTTCCTTTAAGCCTCCAACAGTCAGAGTCACGTCACATTCCTCTGATACTTAGCTATTATAAAAGACCCATCAAAGCATCACAGCAAGAGTTGAAGAGGCAGCAAGATAATGTTCAAGTTATCTTTTAAGTTCCATTTCCTGGATTTAAGTTTCTTTTGAGGAACTCGTCCTATTTGTAAGTAGATCTTTTATACCTTGATTTCATTCATAGTTGATAGTATGTTCCTCAAAGTGCAAGAATATAAATAATTAGTAATGTCAATTCATGTATTCAGTCAAATAAAATTAAAAAAAAAATAAAAAGAGAAGAAAGAAAATGTATCAACATTGATACAGGTGTAGAAATCTCCCTTCATTTTAACAGGTTAAACCGTGATTCATTCATTTTCTGAATATAAAAATGGTGATTAAATAGCTTTTTTAACATCTACTTAAAGGTTTGTGCTTGAAAGGAGCATTAAAAAACACATTTTGACAAATGATTAAAACCCATTCTTAAACACCTGGTGAGACCATCTGTACAGTTGTAGTTGTGCAATAAAAATAGTCAAATATTCTACCTGTACTTTCAAAGTAAAGCTTTTAGATATTCATATTTCTAAACTTTGATAAGCAACATAGGATATAAGACACAATGTCAATTGCAAAGTCTACTAAACAATTTGGACTAAGATAAATATTTCTCAAATATGACAACAAAAGGACTATCCGCTGACCCAAGATGAAAGTCTGCTGGATATTCGAATGGATAAGACAATTCATAACACACAAAAACTCATTTAGACTTTATAGAGTCTGTGAGGTAATGTCTAGAATGAAACAATATAAAAAACGACAAAAAACATCTTGGGGATACACAAAATGATGAGACAGGATGACAAGGAAGCAAACACTGCCAACAGTGTCAGAGGTGGTGGAAAGAGTTTTTGAGTGGAGCCGTGGATGGCAAGCAATGCATTACCCTTGAATTATAGCACAGCATGAAATGAGTGGTGTTTTGTGAGTAAAAACTCAGAAAAGAACACACTTTACTGACTTTACATTCACTCCACTGGCTGTCTATCGATTTTTGGAATCAACTTTTAACCTTTAGTCCTCACCTATGAAACCTGTTGTCCCCTTTCTGTCCCCCTGAGCTTTAAGGTCAACTCATCAAATTTGCCAGTAAATTCAAAAATCCATGAAAAAAACTCAGAGGATCTTTTGTTTTCAAGTTTTGGAACAATCTTCTGTGCATTTTAATTTAGGTTATTTTTAAAAGCAGCTTTAAATTGTCAGGTTTTTAGTTCATTGTTTCCCAATCCTGGTCTTTAGGACACACCATCCTGCATGCTTATCCAAAACCTGGTTTTATTTATTGTAATTTTTTGTGTCTCTACAAAGGATGATGATTGTTATGAATGTTATGTGTGAGTAGAATCACATTAAACACTACAAAATGGTGTGCCCTAACGGCCGGAGTTAAACAACATTTTAGCTTGGATTTTAAATTTAGCACCTTCTTCACTTGTGTTTTCCTGTATTTTAACCAATACTAAGACATTTTAGTTCTATAAAAGAATGAATATTTGCTTTATTATAATACATTTTAAGATAAGCATCAATATAATGGAACAACTGCTGAATGGCTTGCTAGTCTTGGGCTTCACCTCTACTGTTGGTTAGTTTAGTATAGGCTTGGTGTCTACCTGAAGGGATGGGGAAATAACAGTTCTCTCAATGGGATTGTCACCTTACTTGTAACTCTTACCATTCAACTCATCATGCCTGAGCATTGATGCCTGTGTTTATACATGGCTGCATAAACTTTTTTTGGGTTTATCTTTTGCCAATAAGTAAAATACAGAAGGGATGGTGGAGGCATAGAAAAAAAAAATCTAACGCTAAAAGCAAATTTTATGCCTTTTCTAATGGCAATTAGTCAGAAATATGAAGTCACTGCTTCATAACTAGAAACCAACATTTAGGGTAAGATGTTATTCTTTTTTTTTTTTTACAGTGCAAGTGTAACTACTGATGGCTCTCTTATACATATTGAACATTGTACCTAAATATAACCTTAAAATTTATGTCTTATGCTATACCAGAAATTTGCAGGACAGATCAAGCAAATCTCAAGTGGGAAACAAGAAAATCAAACACAAAAAAACTGAAAAAACAGCAAAAGAACCAACAGTGTTTTCGGTACAATGGATTGATAGGAGTTCACAGATCAGAACACTCTGACACTGTGGACAAAAACAGCCACACTTAAATACTGCTCAAACAAATCCAGTCAAGCGCTAGCAGCTGTGTGCTACTCCAAAGAGAGCCACAAATGAGTGGGCGGAAACCTCCAAGAGAAGACACAGCCAACCTGCAAAGAAAACAAAAGAGCGACAGCACAAAAAAAAACTGACAGGCTGTCTCATACTGTTTATATGAGTGTGTGTGCACGCAATGAGAGTGTTTCAACAAAATGCAAACATACATGTTTTGTCAATCTTATAAGTGCAGAAAAGGTTTCACATCTTTTAGCGAAAAGGCTGAAAACAAAAGTCACAGTAATAGATAAAACAGGAAGAATAGGTATATTTTAAAATCATTTATATTATTATTATTTTTTTAATAGGACTGGTCCAACATTTTTTGACAAACATTTTTGACATACACAACTAAAAGACCACATCAGCCCAAACATAGACATATTTTTAGTGCAAAGGTATTTGGAAAAATTAGATTAGTCCTGTGCATTATTATAAGTAAAAGCAATCGACTATTTTCTTTAAATTTAATTGTGTTGGGTGAGTCAGAATCACAGCTGGACTTGAAACAAAAAGAGTTTGAAGAATATTCTCTGAGGAACTCTGAACTGAAACTACATTAGCTTAGACTTGAGATGCTGCTTGTATTTGTCTGGAGTTCTCTAGACTCCCATTTTGGTAGGATTTTAAAAGGTTAAACTTAGTTCTGTTCATCTTTTTTTCCAGGAATAAAAACTTTCAATTTGAGGAGAGATTTCTTAAATTATCCAGTTGAGAGGACAACGTGCAATGGGACTTCAAAAAATGTTTTTGCGACTCCTCATAATATCAGGTGAGTCAATAATTAGCATTAAATGAAAAACAATTGTTTAAAACTCCATTTAACTATAATTGCAGGTATTCTAACAACAACCATGACTGATTTATCAAAAGAGTTAGATGTACCATCAATCTCACTCTCGACAAACGCAAGTGAAACCTGCAACTGTTGCTGTGAATGTTGTGTTGATGAACAAACAACAAGCAAGATTCAACAAACTACAACAGAATCAACAATTTGCCAAACGGAAGACACAACATCACATGACAAGATAACAGTGGTAAAGACAACTGCTACAACACCAACATTTGCTTCAACAAAACCAAACTCCCCAACAACATTTTCCCAAACCACATCTGCAGATCTCACAACATCAACTAAATTAACCACAGCAAAGGAAAGGTTGTCGACAAATTCAATGGCAACAACCCTGTTTGTACCAACAACAGGTACAAAAGCATCTTTCACAACAATTGATTTAAGCACTGTTTCAACTCCTGTAACAACAGCAAAAATAGAGCTAAAGTCAACAACCACAGCTTCAATATCCCCAACAGTTACCACTACCACAAGCAATAGTGCAACACAAACTACAACAGCATTTGAACCTACAACAAGTACAGAAGCACCTATCACTGGAATTGATATAAGCACTGTTTCAACTGCTGAAATTACAACAGAGGGGCAACCAACAACCTCAACTTTATCCCCGACAACAGTTACCACTACCACAAGCAAGAGTGCCAGACCAACTACAACAGCATTTGTGCCTACAACAAGTAAAGGCACACCTATCACAACAATTGAGGTAAGAACTGTTTCAACTCTTGTGACTGAAGCAACAACAGTGGCGCCAACACCAAACTCAGCTATTTCCATCACAACAATTACTACTGCCACAAGAAGTAGTGCAACACCAACAACAACACCATTTACACTGACAAGTACAGGCACACTTACCACACTAAATGATGACACCAGGGTCTCAACTGCTGTAACTACGGCAACAACAGAGGTGCAACCAACCACCACAGCTTTATCCTTCACAACAAAAACTATTGCCACAAGTCGTAATGCCAGATCAACAACAACAGCATTTGTACCTACAAGTACAGAGGCACCTTCTACAAGAACTGATGAGACCAGCATTTCAACTGCTGAAACTACAGCAACAACAGAGGTGCAACCAACAACCACAGCTTCAATATCCCCTACAACAGTTACTGCTACCACACGCAAGAGTGCCACACCAACTACAACAACATTTGTACATACAACAAGTACAGAGGCACCTTCTACAAGAACTGATGAGACCAGCGTATCAACTGCTGAAACTACAGCAACAACAGAGGTGCAACCCACAACCACAGTTTTATCCCCTACAACAGTTACTGCTACAACACACAAGAGTGCCACACCAACAACAACAGCATTTGTACCTACAACAAGTACAGAGGCACCTTCTACAAGAACTGATGAGACCAGCGTATCAACTGCTGAAACTACAGCAACAACAGATGTGCACCCAACAACCACAGCTTCAATATTTACAACAGTTACTACTGCCAAAAGCAGTAGAGCCACACCAACAACAACAGCATTTGTATTTACAACAGAGTTGCCAACACCAACCTCAGCTACTTCCTTCACAACAATTACTACTGCCACAGAAATGAGTGCAAAACCAAAAACAGCATTTACACCGACAAGTACAGGCCCACTTACCACAATAATTGATGAGACCAGCATCTCAACTGTTGTAACTACGGCAACAACAGAGGTGAAACCATCAACCACAACTTTATCCTTTACAACAGTTACTAATGCAACAAGTAGTCATGCCAAATCAACAACAACAGAATTTGTACCTACAACAAGTACAGATGCACCTTCTACAAGAACTGATGAGACCAGCATCTCAACTGCTGAAACTACAGCAACAATAGAGCTCCAACCACCAACCACAGCTTCAATATCCCCTACAACAGTTACTGCTACAACACACAAGAGTGCCACACCAACAACAATAGCATTTGTACCTACAACAAGTACAGAGGCACCTTCTACAAGAACTGATGAGACCAGCGTTTCAATTGCTGAAACTACAGCAACAACAGAGGTGCAACAAACAACCACAGCTTCAATATTTACAACAGTTACTACTGCCAAAAGCAGTAGAGCCACACCAACAACAACAGCATTTGTATTTACAACAGAGTTGCCAACACCAACCTCAGCTACTTCCTTCACAACAATTACTACTGCCACAGAAATGAGTGCAAAACCAACAACAACAGCATTTACACCGACAACTAGTATAGACACACCTACAACAATAATTGATGACACCAGCGTCTCAACTGTTGCAACTACAGGAACAACAGAGATGCAACCAACAACCACAGCTTCAATATCCACAACAGTTACTACTGCCAAAAGCAGTAGAGCCACACCAACAACAACATCATTTGTATTTACAACTGAGTTGCCAACACAAACCTCACTTACTTCCTACACAACAATTACTACTGCCACAGAAATTAGTGCTACACCAACAACAGCATTTACACCGACAAGTTCGGGCCCACTTACCACAATAATTGATGAGACCAGCATCTCAACTGTTGTAACTACGGCAACAACAGAGGTGAAACCATCAACCACAACTTTATCCTTTACAACAGTTACTAATGCAACAAGTAGTCATGCCAAATCAACAACAACAGAATTTGTACCTACAACAAGTACAGATGCACCTTCTACAAGAACTGATGAGACCAGCGTATCAACTGCTGAAACTACAGCAACAATAGAGCTCCAACCACCAACCACAGCTTCAATATCCCCTACAACAGTTACTGCTACAACACACAAGAGTGCCACACCAACAACAATAGCATTTGTACCTACAACAAGTACAGAGGCACCTTCTACAAGAACTGATGAGACCAGCGTTTCAATTGCTGAAACTACAGCAACAACAGAGGTGCAACCAACAACCACAGCTTCAATATTTACAACAGTTACTACTGCCAAAAGCAGTAGAGCCACACCAACAACAACAGCATTTGTATTTACAACAGAGTTGCCAACACCAACCTCAGCTACTTCCTTCACAACAATTACTACTGCCACAGAAATGAGTGCAAAACCAACAACAACAGCATTTACACCGACAACTAGTATAGACACACCTACAACAATAATTGATGATACCAGTGTCTCAACTGTTGCAACTACAGGAACAACAGAGATGCAACCAACAACCACAGCTTCAATATCCACAACAGTTACTACTGCCAAAAGCAGTAGAGCCACACCAACAACAACATCATTTGTATTTACAACTGAGTTGCCAACACAAACCTCACTTACTTCCTACACAACAATTACTACTGCCACAGAAATTAGTGCTACACCAACAACAGCATTTACACCGACAAGTTCAGGCCCACTTACCACAATAATTGATGAGACCAGCATCTCAACTGTTGTAACTACGGCAACAACAGAGGTGAAACCATCAACCACAACTTTATCCTTTACAACAGTTACTAATGCAACAAGTAGTCATGCCAAATCAACAACAACAGAATTTGTACCTACAACAAGTACAGATGCACCTTCTACAAGAACTGATGAGACCAGCATCTCAACTGCTGAAACAACAGCAACAACAGACGTGCAACCAACAACCACAGCTTCAATATTTACAACAGTTACTACTGCCAAAAGCAGTAGAGCCACACCAACTACAACAACATTTGTACATACAACAAGTACAGAGGCACCTTCTACAAGAACAGATGAGACCAGCTTTTCAACTGCTGAAACTACAGCAACAACAGAGGTGCAACCAAAAACCACAGTTTTATCCCCTACAACAGTTACTGCTACAACACACAAGAGTGCCACACCACCAACAACAGTATTTGTACCTACAACAAGTACAGAGGCACCTTCTACAAGAACTGATGAGACCAGCGTTTCAACTGCTGAAACTACAGCAACAACAGAGGTGCAACCAACAACCACAGCTTTATTCCCTACAACAGTTACTGCTACAACACACAAGAGTGCCACACCAACAACAACAGCATTTGTACCTACAACAAGTACAGAGGCACCTTCTACAAGAACTGATGAGACCAGCATTTCAACTGCTGAAACTACAGCAACAACAGAGGTGCAACCAACAACCACAGCTTCAATATCCACAACAGTTACTACTGCCAAAAGCAGTAGAGCCACACCAACAACAACAGCATTTGTATTTACAACAGAGTTGCCAACACCAACCTCAGCTACTTCCTTCACAACAATGACTACTGATACAGAAATTAGTGCAAAACCAACAACAGCATCCCCTACAACAGTTACTGCTAGCACACGCAAGAGTGCTACAGCAATTACAACAGCATTTGTATCGACAACAAGTACAGAGACACCTGCTACAAGAACTGATGAGACCGGCGTTTCAACTGCTGACACAACAGCAACAACAGAGGTGCAACTAACAACCACAGTTTTATCCCCTACAACAGTTTCTGCTACAACACACAAGAGTGCCACACCAACAACAACAGCATTTGTACCTACAACAAGTACAGAGGCACCTTCTACAAGAACTGATGAGACCAGCGTTTCAACTGCTGAAACTACAGCAACAACAGAGGTGCAACCAACAACCACAGCTTTATTCCCTACAACAGTTAGTGCTACCACACGCAAGAGTGCCACACCAACAACAACAGCATTTGTACATACAACAAGTACAGAGGCACCTTCTACAAGAACTGATGAGACCAGCGTTTCAACTGCTGAAACTACAGGAACAACAGAGGTGCAACCAACAACCACAGCTTCAATATTCCCTACAACAGTTACTGCTACAACACACAAGAGTGCCACATCAACGACAACATTTGTACAGACAACAAGTAAAGAGGCACATTCTACAAGAACTGATGAGACCAGTGTTTCAGCTGCTGAAACTACAGCAACAACAGAGGTGCAGCCAACAACCACAGCTTCAATATCCTCTACAAAAGTTACCACTGCCAAAAGCAGTAGAGCCACACCAACAACAACAGCATTTGTACCTACAAGTACAGAGGCACCTTCTACAAGAACTGATGAGACCAGCATTTCAACTGCTGAAACTACAGCAACAACAGACGTGCAACCAACAACCACAGCTTCAATATTTACAACAGTTACCACTGCCAAAAGCAGTAGAGCCACACCAACAACAACAGCATTTGTATTTACAACAGAGTTGCCCACACCAACCTCAGCTACTTCCTTCACAACAATGACTACTGCCACAGAAATTAGTGCAAAACCAACAACAACAGCATTTACACTGACCACAAGTACAGGCACACCTACCACAATAATTGATGAGATCAGCGTCTCAACTGCTGAAACTACGGTAACAACAGAGGTGCAACCAACAACCAAAGTTTTATCCCCTACAACAGTTACTGCTCTAACACACAAGAGTGCCACACCAACAACAACAGCATTTGTACATACAACAAGTACAGAGGCACCTTCTACAAGAACTGATGAGACCGGCGTTTCAACTGCTGACACAGCAGCAACAACAGAGGTGCAACCAACAACAACAGTTTTATCCCCTACAACAGTTACTGCTACAACACAAAAGAGTGCCACATCAACTACAACAGCATTTGTACCTACAACAAGTACAGAGGCACCTTCTACAAGAACTGATGAGACCAGTGTTTCAGCTGCTGAAACTACAGCAACAACAGAGGTGCAGCCAACAACCACAGCTTCAATATTTACAACAGTTACTACTGCCAAAAGCAGTGGAGCCACAGCAACAACAGCATTTGTATTTACAACAGAGTTGCCAACACCAACCTCAGCTACTTCCTTCACAACAATGACTACTGATACAGAAATTAGTGCAAAACCAACAACAGCATCCCCTACAACAGTTACTGCTAGCACACGCAAGAGTGCTACAGCAATTACAACAGCATTTGTACCAACAACAAGTACAGAGACACCTGCTACAAGAACTGATGAGACTGGCGTTTCAACTGCTGACACAACAGCAACAACAGAGGTGCAACTAACAACCACAGTTTTATCCCCTACAACAGTTTCTGCTACAACACACAAGAGTGCCACACCAACAACAACAGCATTTGTACCTACAACAAGTACAGAGGCACCTTCTACAAGAACTGATGAGACCAGCGTTTCAACTGCTGAAACTACAGCAACAACAGAGGTGCAACCAACAACCACAGCTTTATTCCCTACAACAGTTAGTGCTACCACACGCAAGAGTGCCACACCAACAACAACAGCATTTGTACATACAACAAGTACAGAGGCACCTTCTACAAGAACTGATGAGACCAGCGTATCAACTGCTGAAACTACAGCAACAACAGATGTGCAACCAACAACCACAGCTTCAATATTTACAACAGTTACCACTGCCAAAAGCAGTAGAGCCACACCAACAACAACAGCATTTGTATTTACAACAGAGTTGCCCACACCAACCTCAGCTACTTCCTTCACAACAATGACTACTGCCACAGAAATTAGTGCAAAACCAACAACAACAGCATTTACACTGACCACAAGTACAGGCACACCTACCACAATAATTGATGAGATCAGCGTCTCAACTGCTGAAACTACGGTAACAACAGAGGTGCAACCAACAACCACAGCTTCAATATTCCCTACAACAATTACTGCGACAACACACAAGAGTGCCACACCAACAACAACAGCATTTGTACCTACAACAAGTACAGAGGCACCTTCTACAAGAACTGATGAGACCAGCGTTTCAACTGCTGAAACAACAGCAACAACAGAGGTGCAACCAACAACCACCGTTTTATCCCCTACAACAGTTACTGCTACAACACACAAGAGTGCCACATCAACTACAAAAGCATTTGTACCTACAACAAGTACAGAGGCACCTTCTACAAGAACTGATGAGACCAGCGTTTCAACTGCTGACACAACAGCAACAACAGAGGTGCAACCAACAACAACAGTTTTATCCCCTACAACAGTTACTGCTACAACACAAAAGAGTGCCACATCAACTACAACAGCATTTGTACCTACAACAAGTACAGAGGCACCTTCTACAAGAACTGATGAGACCAGCATTTCAACTGCTGAAACTACAGCAACAACAGAGGAGCAACCAACAACCCCAGCTTTATCCCCTACAACAGTTTCTGCTACCACACGCAAGAGTGCCACATCAACTACAACAGCATTTGTACCTACAACAAGTACAGAGGCACATTCTACAAGAACTGATGAGACCAGTGTTTCAGCTGCTGAAACTACAGCAACAACAGAGGTGCAGCCAACAACCACAGCTTCAATATTTACAACAGTTACTACTGCCAAAAGCAGTAGAGCCACACCAACAACAACAGCATTTGTATTTACAACAGAGTTGCCCACACCAACCTCAGCTACTTCCTTCACAACAATGACTACTGCCACAGAAATTAGTGCAAAACCAACAACAACAGCATTTACACTGACCACAAGTACAGGCACACCTACCACAATAATTGATGAGATCAGCGTCTCAACTGCTGAAACTACGGTAACAACAGAGGTGCAACCAACAACCAAAGTTTTATCCCCTACAACAGTTACTGCTCTAACACACAAGAGTGCCACACCAACAACAACAGCATTTGTACATACAACAAGTACAGAGGCACCTTCTACAAGAACTGATGAGACCGGCGTTTCAACTGCTGACACAGCAGCAACAACAGAGGTGCAACCAACAACAACAGTTTTATCCCCTACAACAGTTACTGCTACAACACAAAAGAGTGCCACATCAACTACAACAGCATTTGTACCTACAACAAGTACAGAGGCACCTTCTACAAGAACTGATGAGACCAGTGTTTCAGCTGCTGAAACTACAGCAACAACAGAGGTGCAGCCAACAACCACAGCTTCAATATTTACAACAGTTACTACTGCCAAAAGCAGTGGAGCCACAGCAACAACAGCATTTGTATTTACAACAGAGTTGCCAACACCAACCTCAGCTACTTCCTTCACAACAATGACTACTGATACAGAAATTAGTGCAAAACCAACAACAGCATCCCCTACAACAGTTACTGCTAGCACACGCAAGAGTGCTACAGCAATTACAACAGCATTTGTACCAACAACAAGTACAGAGACACCTGCTACAAGAACTGATGAGACTGGCGTTTCAACTGCTGACACAACAGCAACAACAGAGGTGCAACTAACAACCACAGTTTTATCCCCTACAACAGTTTCTGCTACAACACACAAGAGTGCCACACCAACAACAACAGCATTTGTACCTACAACAAGTACAGAGGCACCTTCTACAAGAACTGATGAGACCAGCGTTTCAACTGCCAAAACTACAGCAACAACAGAGGTGCAACCAACAACCACAGCTTTATTCCCTACAACAGTTAGTGCTACCACACGCAAGAGTGCCACACCAACAACAACAGCATTTGTACATACAACAAGTACAGAGGCACCTTCTACAAGAACTGATGAGACCAGCGTATCAACTGCTGAAACTACAGCAACAACAGATGTGCAACCAACAACCACAGCTTCAATATTTACAACAGTTACCACTGCCAAAAGCAGTAGAGCCACACCAACAACAACAGCATTTGTATTTACAACAGAGTTGCCCACACCAACCTCAGCTACTTCCTTCACAACAATGACTACTGCCACAGAAATTAGTGCAAAACCAACAACAACAGCATTTACACTGACCACAAGTACAGGCACACCTACCACAATAATTGATGAGATCAGCGTCTCAACTGCTGAAACTACGGTAACAACAGAGGTGCAACCAACAACCACAGCTTCAATATTCCCTACAACAATTACTGCGACAACACACAAGAGTGCCACACCAACAACAACAGCATTTGTACCTACAACAAGTACAGAGGCACCTTCTACAAGAACTGATGAGACCAGCGTTTCAACTGCTGAAACAACAGCAACAACAGAGGTGCAACCAACAACCACCGTTTTATCCCCTACAACAGTTACTGCTACAACACACAAGAGTGCCACATCAACTACAAAAGCATTTGTACCTACAACAAGTACAGAGGCACCTTCTACAAGAACTGATGAGACCAGCGTTTCAACTGCTGACACAACAGCAACAACAGAGGTGCAACCAACAACAACAGTTTTATCCCCTACAACAGTTACTGCTACAACACAAAAGAGTGCCACATCAACTACAACAGCATTTGTACCTACAACAAGTACAGAGGCACCTTCTACAAGAACTGATGAGACCAGCATTTCAACTGCTGAAACTACAGCAACAACAGAGGAGCAACCAACAACCCCAGCTTTATCCCCTACAACAGTTTCTGCTACCACACGCAAGAGTGCCACATCAACTACAACAGCATTTGTACCTACAACAAGTACAGAGGCACATTCTACAAGAACTGATGAGACCAGTGTTTCAGCTGCTGAAACTACAGCAACAACAGAGGTGCAGCCAACAACCACAGCTTCAATATTTACAACAGTTACTACTGCCAAAAGCAGTAGAGCCACACCAACAACAACAGCATTTGTATTTACAACAGAGTTGCCAACACCAACCTCAGCTACTTCCTTCACAACAATTACTACTGCCACAGAAATTAGCGCAAAACCAACAACAACAGCATTTATACCGACCACAAGTACAGGCACACCTACCACAATAATTGATGAGATCAGCGTCTCAACTGCTGTAACTACGGTAACAACAGAGGTGCAACCACCAACCACAGCTTTATCCCCTACAACAGTTACTGCGACAACACACAAGAGTGCCACACCAACAACAACAGCATTTGTAACTTCAAGTACAGAGGCACCTTCTACAAGAACTGATGAGACCAGTGTTTCAGCTGCTGAAACTACAGGAACAACAGTGGTGCAACCAACAACCACAGCTTTAATATTTACAACAGGTACTACTGCCAAAAGCAGTGGAGCCACAGCAACAACAGCATTAGTATTTACAACAGAGTTCCCAACACCAACCTCAGCTACTTCCTTCACAACAATTACTACTAACACAGAAATTAGTGCTACACCAACAACAACAGCATTTACTCCGACCACAAGTACAGGCACATCTACCACAATAATTGATGAGACCAGCATCTCAACTGCTGTAACTACGGTAACAACAGAGGTGCAACCAACAACCACAGCTTTATCCCTTACAACAGTTACTGCTACCACACAAAAGAGTGCTACAGCAATTACAACAGCATTTGTACCGACAACAAGTACAGAGACACCTTCTACAAGAACTGATGAGACCGGCGTTTCAACTGCTGAAACAACAGCAACAACAGAGGTGCAACCAACATCCACCGTTTTATCCCCTACAACAGTTACTGCTACCACACGCAAGAGTGCCACATCAACTACAACAGCATTTGTACCTACAACAAGTACAGAGGCACCTTTTACAAGAACTGATGAGACCAGTGTTTCAGCTGCTGAAACTACAGCAACAACAGAGGTGCCACCAACAACCATAGCTTCAATATTTACAACCGTTACTACTGCCAAAAGCAGTAGAGCCACACCAACAACAACAGCATTTGTATTTACAACAGAGTTGCCAAAACCAACCTCAGCTACTTCCTTCACAACAATGACTACTGCCACAGAAATTAGCGCAAAACCAACAACAACAGCATTTACACCGACCACAAGTACAGGCACACCTACCACAATAATTGATGAGACCAGCGTCTCAACTGCTGAAACTACGGTAACAACAGAGGTGCAACCAACAACCACAGTTTTATTCCCTACAACAATTACTGCTACAACACACAAGAGTGCCACACCAACAACAACCGCATTTGCATCTACAACAAGTACAGAGGCACCTTCTACAAGAACTGATGAAAACAGCATTTCCACTGCTGAAACAACAGCAACAACAGAGGTGCAACCAACAACCACAGCTTCAATATCCCCTACAACTGTTACTGCTACCACACGCAAGAGTGCCACATCAACTACAACAACATTTGTACCTACAACAAGTACAGAGGCACCTTCTACAAGAACTGATGAGACCAGCATTTCAACTGCTGAAACTATGGTAACAACAGAGGTGCAACCAACAACCACAGTTTTATTCCCTACAACAGTTACTGCTACAACACACAAGAGTGCCACACCAACAAAAACAGCATTTGTACCTACAACAAGTACAGAGGCACCTTCTACAAGAACTGATGAGACCAGCATTTCAACTGCTGAAACTACAGCAACAACAGACGTGCAACCAACAACCACAGCTTCAATATCCACAACAGTTACTACTGCCAAAAGCAGTAGAGCCACACCAACAACAACAGCATTTGTATTTACAACAGAGTTGCCAACACCAACCTCAGCTACTTCCTTCACAACAATGACTACTGCCACAGAAATTAGTGCAAAACCAACAACAACAGCATTTACACCGACCACAAGTACAGGCACACCTACCACAATAATTGATGAGATCAGCGTCTCAACTGCTGTAACTACGGTAACAACAGAGGTGCAACCAACAACCACAGCTTTATCCCTTACAACAGTTACTACTACCACACACAAGAGTGCCACATCAACTACAACAACATTTGTACATACAACAATAACAGAAGCACCTTCTACAAGGACTGATGAGACCAGCATTTCAACTGCTGAAACTACAGCAACAACAGAGGTGCAACCAACAACCACAGCTTTATCCCCTACAACAGTTACTACTACCACACACAAGAGTGCCACACCACCAACAACAGCATTTGTACCTACAACAAGTACAGAGGCACCTTCTACAAGAACTGATGAGACCAGCATTTCAACTGCTGAAACTACAGCAACAACAGAGGTGCAACCAACAACCACAGCTTCAATATCCACAACAGTTACTACTGCCAAAAGCAGTAGAGCCACACCAACAACAACAGCATTTGTATTTACAACAGAGTTGCCAACACCAACCTCAGCTACTTCCTTCACAACAATGACTACTGCCACAGAAATTAGTGCAAAACCAACAACAACAGCATTTACACCGACTACAAGTACAGGCACACCTACCACAATAATTGATGAGATCAGCGTCTCAACTGCTGTAACTACGGTAACAACAGAGGTGCAACCAACAACCACAGCTTTATCCCCTACAACAGTTACTGCTACTACACCCAAGAGTGCCACACCAACTACAACAACATTTGTACCTACAACAAGTACAGAGGCACCTTCTACAAGAACTGATGAGACCAGCGTTTCAACTGCTGAAACTACAGGAACAACAGAGTTGCAACCAACAACCACAGTTTTATCCCCTACAACAGTTACTGCTACAACAGACAAGAGTGCCACATCAACTACAACAACATTTGTACCTACAACAAGTACAGAGGCACCTTCTACAAGAACTGATGAGACCATTATTTCAGCTGCTGAAACTATGGTAACAACAGAGGTGCAACCAACAACCACAGTTTTATTCCCTACAACAATTACTGCTACAACACACAAGAGTGCCACACCAACAAAAACAGCATTTGTACCTACAACAAGTACAGAGGCCCCTTCTACAAGAACTGATGAGACCAGCATTTCAACTGCTGAAACTACAGCAACAACAGAGGTGCAACCAACAACCACAGCTTCAATATCCACAACAGTTACTACTGCCAAAAGCAGTAGAGCCACACCAACAACAACAGCATTTGTATTTACAACAGAGTTGCCAACACCAACCTCAGCTACTTCCTTCACAACAATGACTACTGCCACAGAAATTAGTGCAAAACCAACAACAACAGCATTTACACCGACTACAAGTACAGGCACACCTACCACAATAATTGATGAGATCAGCGTCTCAACTGCTGTAACTACGGTAACAACAGAGGTGCAACCAACAACCACAGCTTTATCCCCTACAACAGTTACTGCTACTACACCCAAGAGTGCCACACCAACTACAACAACATTTGTACCTACAACAAGTACAGAGGCACCTTCTACAAGAACTGATGAGACCAGCGTTTCAACTGCTGAAACTACAGGAACAACAGAGTTGCAACCAACAACCACAGTTTTATCCCCTACAACAGTTACTGCTACAACAGACAAGAGTGCCACATCAACTACAACAACATTTGTACCTACAATAAGTACAGAGGCACCTTCTACAAGAACTGATGAGACCATTATTTCAGCTGCTGAAACTATGGTAACAACAGAGGTGCAACCAACAACCACAGTTTTATTCCCTACAACAATTACTGCTACAACACACAAGAGTGCCACACCAACAAAAACAGCATTTGTACCTACAACAAGTACAGAGGCACCTTCTACAAGAACTGATGAGACCAGCATTTCAACTGCTGAAACTACAGCAACAACAGACGTGCAACCAACAACCACAGCTTCAATATCCACAACAGTTACTACTGCCAAAAGCAGTAGAGCCACACCAACAACAACAGCATTTGTATTTACAACAGAGTTGCCAACACCAACCTCAGCTACTTCCTTCACAACAATTACTACTGCCACAGAAATTAGTGCAAAACCAACAACAACAGCATTTACACCGACCACAAGTACAGGCACACCTACCACAATAATTGATGAGATCAGCGTCTCAACTGCTGAAACTACGGTAACAACAGAGGTGCAACCAACAACCACAGCTTTATCCCTTACAACAGTTACTACTACCACACACAAGAGTGCCACACCAACTACAACAACATTTGTACATACAACAATAACAGAAGCACCTTCTACAAGGACTGATGAGACCAGCATTTCAACTGCTGAAACTACAGCAACAACAGAGGTGCAACCAACAACCACAGCTTTATCCCCTACAACAGTTACTACTACCACACACAAGAGTGCCACACCACCAACAACAGCATTTGTACCTACAACAAGTACAGAGGCACCTTCTACAAGAACTGATGAGACCAGCATTTCAACTGCTGAAACTACAGCAACAACAGAGGTGCAACCAACAACCACAGTTTTATCCCCTACAACAGTTACTGCTACAACACACAAGAGTGCCACATCAACTACAACAACATTTGTACCTACAGCAAGTACAGAGGCACCTTCTACAAGAACTGATGAGACCATTATTTCAGCTCCTGAAACTATGGTAACAACAGAGGTGCAACCAACAACTACAGCTTCAATATCCACAGTAGTTACAACTGCCAAAAGCAGTAGAGCCACCCCAACAACAGCATTTGTATTTACAACAGAGTTGCCCACGAAGTTTCCAACACCAACCTCAACTACTTTCTTCACAACAATGACTACTGCCACAGAAATTAGTGCAAAACCAACAACAACAGCATTTATACCGACCACAAGTACAGGCACACCTACCACAATAAGTAAAGAGACCAGAGTCTCAACTGCTGTAACTACGGCAACAACAAAGGTGAAACCAACGACCACAGCTTTATCCTCCACAACAGTTAGTAATGCCACAAGTAGTCATGCCAAATTAACAACAAAAGCAATCGTACCTACAAGTACAGAGGGACTTTCTACAAGAACTGATGAGACCAGCGTTTCAACTGCTGAAACAACAACCTCAACCACTCCATCCTCCACAGCAGTCCCTACAGCCACAAGCAGCGATGCCACAACAGCAACAACAGCATTTTTATCTACTACTAAAAGAGATGCACCTACCACTAGAATGGATGTAAGCACTCTTTCAACTCCTGTAACTATGGCAACAACAGAGGTGCAACCAAAATCCTCAACTTTATCCACTACAACAGTTACTGCTACTACAAGCAAGAGTGCCACACCAACTACAACAGCATTTTTACCTACAAAAAGTACAGAGGCACCTTCCACGAGAATTGTTGTAAGCACCATTTTAACTGCTTCATCCACACCAGTTACTACAGCAAGCAGTATTGCAGCACCCACAACAACAGCACTTTTACCTACAACAAGTACAGGCACAACTATAACAGTTGATGTAAGCGCCGTTTCAACTCCTGTAACTACATCAACAACAGAGGTACAACCAACAACCACAGATTCAATTTCCACAACAGTTACAACTGCCACAAGCAGTAATTTCACACCATCAACAACAGCATTTGAACCTATTACAAGTTCAGATGCAGCTACCACAAATATTGATTTAAGCACCGTTTCAAGTGCTTTTACTACAGCAGCAACAGAGGTGCAACCAACAACCTCAACTTCTTCCCCTGCAACAGTTACTAGTACCACAATCAATAGTGCAACACCAACAACACCATTTACACCTACAACAAGTGAAAAGGCACCCACCACAAGCATTGGTTTAAGCCCTCTTTTAACTGATGTAACTACAGCAACAACAGAAGTGCTAACATCAACTTCAGCTACTTCCTCTACAACAGTTTCTAGTACCACAAGCAGCAGTGCCACAACAATAACAGCATTTACACCTACAACAAGTACAGGCACAATTTCAGCTATAAAATCAACATTCAATTCTGAAGCCACAAAAAGATCATTTTTCACTAATAATAAATGCTGTGAATGTTGTTTGAAATTTCAAAAAACATTCACAGACACGCCTTCAACGGTATGTTCAACGTTGTCTAACACTTTTGGATCTTCAGACAGAATAAAAAGCACAAATTTTCCATCAACGACCGACTCTTTTGCATTCGGAACCACAACTGGACCAACAACCACAGCTGTACCGGTAACATCATCTACCAGAACAAAAGAAGCTGTAGTTATAACAAGATTTCCTTATACTAGCTTAGGCACATTCTCAACAAAAACTATAATGATACCACTAACACATAGAACTGCTCTTACCATCACAGCTCTCCCTGATAGTATTACAAGTGGAAAAACATCAGTCACAATTACAAATATCAATGCTGCGAAAACCGCCACAACATTTAAGGAAATTACTACAACCACCACCATGACTACAACTAAGCCAACAACTACAACTACATCTACCACCATGAAGCTAAAAACTACAATGAAACAAGTGAATAACACTATGTTAACTACAACAAATGGGGAAAAAACTACAAATGCCACCATGGCCTCAACTATGCCAACGAGTACAACCACTACTAACAAGACAAAGCCTACAGCTACAACTGCTGAAACTAAGGCATCGACTGTAGGATCTACCATTGCCAACTTCGCAGCATCTGCAGCTATAATCAATTCAACTACTACAATCACATCTTCCCCTGTAGAAGTAGCAGCAACAATTGTACCATCTCTGAAACCAGCAACAACAACTATACAAACTACTGCTGGAGTTGGATCCACCCCAACATTTAAAGCCACAAGCATTATCTCGATTCAACCAATAACCACTGCAACTGAGCAAAAAGCTACAACTGCCTCAACTAAGCCACCAGCTACCACATCTACTATAGAAAAGCCGACATATACAACTACTATCGCTACTAGAGCTTCCACAGTCAAGCCAACAACTTTAATAACCCCCACAGACACCACAACTAAGCCAACATACAAAAGCACCACCACCACTATCTCATCCAAGCCAACAAACACAGCTGAGTCAAAACTTACAATTGGTACAACGAAGCCATTAACTACTACTATCACTAGAGAGATCACAATTAGCCCAATGTCTACCACCATCCAATCTACTACAAAGGAGAAAAAAGCTACAACTGACTCAGCCAAGCCACCAGCTACCACAAATAGTAGAGTTAGTACAATTCAGCCAATATTTACGACATCTACTATAGATAAGCCAACAAATGAAACTACTATAGCTAGTAGTGCTTCCACAGTTAAGCCAACAACTGCAAACCCCCCTGCAACTACCATACCGGTTACTACAACGACAACCACTGAGATAATAACAACAAGACAAATGAGGTTTAGATCACCTGGAGAGACATTCACTACTGATTTGCTGGATTCGTCATCTGCTGGATTTACAAGTCGAGCCTCTTTGTTAAAGTTTACAGTAAGTGGAATTCTTTGAGTTTAATATTGGCTAAAAACATGCATAGTAGTTCTACATAAAGAAAATGTTATCCACCCAAATACAACTCAAATTGTGAAAAGTTTGAAAGTTTTTTAACCTTAAAAAAATATAATCCAAAATATCCCTCTACTGTAAAATAAAAAAAATGCTTAATAAATACTTTTAAAAAATGAACATAAAAGAAAAATTAAAAATCTAATGTATATATTTTTTAAATATGTTACAGAATGTCAACATTTTGACAAGTTTGGCAATACAGAACAAAAGAAAACAATTATTGAAATGATGTATTTCAAGTTTTAAGATATTTTACTTAAGCATACAATGAGATATGTATTTTTATATTTCTGCAGCTTGAGCCATACTACAAACAAGGATTTTCTTCATTCCGCTATTTGACAGTGATTGCCTTTAGGTAACCATTCAAAGAGTTTTGATTTATTCTGTTGATTTTTTAAATAGATTTACCTTCCTCAAACTTTTGTATTTTTGCTAATGTTGTCCAACCTTTTTTTTTTTTTACTTTTGCAGCAATGGATCAATCTTCAACACCATGAACCTTGTTTTTGCATCGATATCTGTTCCTAGTAGCTCTCAGATTGCTAATGTTTTGATTAATGCAGCATCAAACATTACAGCTTTTAATATTGATGTCAACTCTATAACTGTGGATGGCACACGTAAGAACTTTCAAATCAAGAAATTACTTTTCATGTTGTTCAAATTTTCTTTAAAAAATGCACATCACAAAAATAAATCTTGAAAATTGATTTTTAAATAAAAAACATTATAATCTGTCAGAACAGTTCCTAACACCTAATGAATGCAACTCTATTTAGTATTTCACAAGTTATGCTCAAACCCCAGAAGAAATATAAAATCTGAAGTATTTTGCTGTAACTTCAAGTCAAGAGCAATATTACAATTCACTATAAGCATGCACACAGAGATGTCAATGGAAGAAATATTAAGTTGAGGCAGAATTAAAATAAATCTTGATTTCTTTTTATTGTTAAATAGTGTTGTAAAAACGGCTATTGACTCACAATACAAAAACACTTCAAGCTGTATTATTTTCGTTGGTAGTTAAATATGGTTACATTTTTACTCAAAATTTTTGGTTTGTCTCATTGTCACATCGCATTTTATGATTGTCTTTTTCACAGAGATACCCACAATAAAACCAACAACTGTAGCATCTATCATTGCCAACTTTACAGCATCTTCAGCCACAATCGATTCAACAACCACAATCACATCCTCTCCTGTAGCAGTAGCACCGACAATTGTACCATCTCTGAAACCATCAACAATAGCTGTAAAAACTACTGCTGGAGTTGGCTTCACCACAACATTCAAAGCCATAAGCACTATCGGGATTCAACCAGTAACCACAACAAATGAGCCAAAAGTTACAACTGCTTTGAATAAACCACCAGCTACCACAAATAGGGGAGTTAGTACAATTCAGCTAACATCTACAATCAAAACATCTACAACAGAGAGGCCAGCAACTACAACCACCACAACTAAGCCAACAACTACAACCACCACAACTAAGCCAACAACTACAACCACCACAACTGAGCCAACAACTACAACTACCACAACTGAGCCAACAACTACAACCACCACAACTAAGCCAACAACTACAACCACCACAACTAAGCCAACAACTATAACCACCACAACTAAGCCAACAACTACAACCACCACAACTAAGCCAACAACTACCACAACTGAGCCAACAACTACAACCACCACAACTAAGCCAACAACTACAACCACCACAACTAAGCCAACAACTACAACTACCACAACTAAGCCAACAACTACAACTATCACAACTAAGCTAACAACTACAACTACTACAGTTCAACCTCCTCCACCACCAGTGTTTGTAGTTGCTGCAGTGTTGATATACACCTTTCAACCTGAACTTGTGGATAAAAACAGTCAACAGTTCAAGGCTCTTGAAACTCAAGTTATAGTTTTGGTAGGTAACATTTTACGGCTATGATTTTTGTATTGTTTTAAAAATGTTGTTATGGTTATTTGAAATCAACTTGTGTTACTACTCTCCACAGTATGAGTTCATCTACAGGGCCAAATTTGGACTGTTCTTTCTTCGTTGTTTTGTAATTAGATTCAAGTAAGATTTTTCCTTAAATGTAACACTAACATGTCTTTGCTTTGATTAACTATAATCTCCCTTTTGTGCAGACCGGCTACAGGCAGAACACGTGCTATGGATACTGAAGCTGAAATGGGGGTGGAGTTCAGAACAAATGCAACTGCAGCAGAAATTCCAGATTCTAAAACTGTTTCAGAAACCTTAATTCAGGGGGTTGTTAATGCCAGCGCCACCTTCAACATTTCTGTTCGAACTGACTCCATTCAAGTGATACGTAAGAAAACTATTGCCCAACATTTCCCAGCCAAATTAGCATGTAATAGCTATGGATGACTTGCTTCTATAGAAAGAGCACATCAAGTAAACACTAATAACTAAACAGTTCTTTCGTCTTTGTAATGCTAGTTAGATGTGATCAAAAAAAACTTGTGGAAAGCATAACAGGCGATGTTTGAAAGGCTAAAGGCCTAGTGCCACCAAAAGTATTTTCATAAACCGAAAAAAGTTAACTGTCAGAGCAGTTTCAAACCTAAAAAATTGAAATTCTGTTCCGTAGGACACTGCAAACTATGATCAAACTCCAACAAGGTGCATGCCTGTGCTAGTTATGCTTATTTGTTTAGTTTATCAAGTCAAGTGCAATAGCATAATTCACTTTGAACATGTACACAAAGGTCAAGGAAATAGACATTAAGAAGAGTTGAGGCAGGATGAAGACAAACCTTGGTTTGCTTATATTGCTTAAGAACTTTGTGAAAGGGCTACTGATATGTAATACAACAAAATCAACTATTTGTGCAATCATCTACTTGTTTATTAAAAAATAGTTAAAATATTTGGTTTGTTTACCTTTTTATGCTTTTTTTTTCACAGAGACACCTTCAATTATAGCAACAACTGCCAATTCTACAGCCACAACAACTGCCAATTCCACAGTCACAATCAATTCAACAGCTACAATCACATCTTCTCCTGCAACATTACCAGCAACCATTGTGACAACTTCAAAACCATTAACAACAGATATACAAACAATGCCACTTACAACAATGACAACCACTGAGATAATAACAACCAGACAAATGAGGTTTAGATCACCTGGAGAGACATTCACTACTGATTTGCTGGATTCGTCATCTGCTGGATTTACAAGTCGAGCCTCTTTGTTAAAGTTTACAGTAAGTGGAATTCTTTGAGTTTAATATTGGCTAAAAACATGCATAGTAGTTCTACATAAAGAACATGTTATCCACCCAAATACAACTCAAATTGTGAAAAGTCTGAAAGTTTTTTAACCTTAAAAAAATATAATTCCAAAATATCCCTCTACTGTAAAATAAAAAAAATGCTTAATAAATACTTTTAAAAAATGAACATAAAAAAAAAATTAAAAATCTAATGTATATTTTTTTTAAATATGTTACAGAATGTCAACATTTTGACAAGTTTGGCAATACAGAACAAAAGAAAACAATTATTAAAATGATGTATTTAAAGTTTTAAGATATTTTACTTAAGCATACAATGAGATATGTATTTTTATATTTCTGCAGCTTGAGCCATACTACAAACAAGGATTTTCTTCATTCCGCTATTTGACAGTGATTGCCTTTAGGTAACCATTCAAAGAGTTTTGATTTATTCTGTTGATTTTTTTAATAGATTTACCTTCCTCAAACTTTTGTATTTTTGCTAATGTTGTTCAACCTTTTTTTTTTTTTTTACTTTTGCAGCAATGGATCAATCTTCAACACCATGAACCTTGTTTTTGCATCGACATCTGTTCCTAGTAGCTCTCAGATTGCTAATGTTTTGATTAATGCAGCATCAAACATTACAGCTTTTAATATTGATGTCAACTCTATAACTGTGGATGGCACACGTAAGAACTTTCAAATCAAGAAATTACTTTTCATGTTGTTCAAATTTTCTTTAAAAAATGCACATCACAAAAATAAATCTTGAAAATTGATTTTTAAATAAAAAACATTATAATCTGTCAGAACAGTTCCTAACACCTAATGAATGCAACTCTATTTAGCATTTCACAAGTTATGCTCAAACCCCAGAAGAAATATAAAATCTGAAGTATTTTGCTGTAACTTCAAGTCAAGAGCAATATTACAATTCACTATAAGCATGCACACAGAGATGTCAATGGAAGAAATATTAAGTTGAGGCAGAATTAAAATAAATCTTGATTTCTTTTTATTGTTAAATAGTGTTGTAAAAACGGCTATTGACTCACAATACAAAAACACTTCAAGCTGTATTATTTTCGTTGGTAGTTAAATATGGTTACATTTTTACTCAAAATTTTTGGTTTGTCTCATTGTCACATCGCACTTTATGATTGTCTTTTTCACAGAGATACCCACAATAAAACCAACAACTGTAGCATCTATCATTGCCAACTTTACAGCATCTGCAGCCACAATCGATTCAACAACCACAATCACATCCTCTCCTGTAGCAGTAGCACTGACAATTGTACCATCTCTGAAACCATCAACAATAGCTGTAAAAACTACTGCTGGAGTTGGCTTCACCACAACATTCAAAGCCATAAGCACTATCGGGATTCAACCAGTAACCACAACAAATGAGCCAAAAGTTACAACTGCTTTGAATAAACCACCAGCTACCACAAATAGGGGAGTTAGTACAAATCAGCTTACATCTACAATCAAAACATCTACAACAGAGAGGCCAGCAACTACAACCACCACAACTAAGCCAACAACTACAACCACCACAACTAAGCCAACAACTACCACAACTGAGCCAACAACTACAACCACCACAACTAAGCCAACAACTACAACCACCACAACTAAGCCAACAACTATAACCACCACAACTAAGCCAACAACTATAACCACCACAACTAAGCCAACAACTACAACTACCACAACTGAGCCAACAACTACAACCACCACAACTAAGCCAACAACTACAACCACCACAACTAAGCCAACAACTACAACTACCACAACTAAGCCAACAACTACAACTACTACAGTTCAACCTCCTCCACCACCAGTGTTTGTAGTTGCTGCAGTGTTGATATACACCTTTCAACCTGAACTTGTGGATAAAAACAGTCAACAGTTCAAGGCTCTTGAAACTCAAGTTATAGTTTTGGTAGGTAACATTTTAAGGCTATGATTTTTGTATTGTTTTAAAAATGTTGTTATGGTTATTTGAAATCAACTTGTGTTACTACTCTCCACAGTATGAGTTCATCTACAGGGCCAAATTTGGACTGCTCTTTCTTCGTTGTTTTGTAATTGCATTCAAGTAAGATTTTTCCTTAAATGTAACACTAACATGTCTTTGCTTTGATTAACTATAATCTCGCTTTTGTGCAGACCGGCTACAGGCAGAACACGTGCAATGGATACTGAAGCTGAAATGGGGGTGGAGTTCAGAACAAATGCAACTGCAGCAGAAATTCCAGATTCTAAAACTGTTTCAGAAACCTTAATTCAGGGGGTTGTTAATGCCAGCGCCACCTTCAACATTTCTGTTCGAACTGACTCCATTCAAGTGATACGTAAGAAAACTATTGCCCAACATTTCCCAGCCAAATTAGCATGTAATAGCTATGGATGACTTGCTTCTATAGAAAGAGCACATCAAGTAAACACTAATAACTAAACAGTTCTTTTGTCTTTGTAATGCTAGTTAGATGTGATCAAAAAAAACTTGTGGAAAGCATAACAGGCGATGTATGAAAGGCTAAAGGCCTAGTGCCACCAAAAGTATTTTCATAAACCGAAAAAAGTTAACTGTCAGAGCAGTTTCAAACCTAAAAAATTGAAATTCTGTTCCGTAGGACACTGCAAACTATGATCAAACTCCAACAAGGTGCATGCCTGTGCTAGTGATGCTTATTTGTTTAGTTTATCAAGTCAAGTGAAATAGCATAATTCACTTTGAACATGTACACAAAGGTCAAGGAAATAGACATTAAGAAGAGTTGAGGCAGGATGAAGACAAACCTTGGTTTGCTTTTATTGCTTAAGAACTTTGTGAAAGGGCTACTGATATGCAATACAACAAAATCAACTATTTGTGCAATCATCTACTTGTTTATTAAAAAATAGTTAAAATATTTGGCTTGTTTACCTTTTTATGCTTTTTTTTCACAGAGACACCTTCAATTATAGCAACAACTGCCAATTCTACAGCCACCACAACTGCCAATTCCACAGTCACAATCAATTCAACAGCTACAATCACATCTTCTCCTGCAACATTAACAGCAACCATTGTGACAACTTCAAAACCATTAACAACAGATATACAAACAATGCCACTTACAACAATGACAACCACTGAGATAATAACAACCAGACAAATGAGGTTTAGATCACCTGGAGAGACATTCACTACTGATTTGCTGGATTCGTCATCTGCTGGATTTACAAGTCGAGCCTCTTTGTTAAAGTTTACAGTAAGTGGAATTCTTTGAGTTTAATATTGGCTAAAAACATGCATAGTAGTTCTACATAAAGAACATGTTATCCACCCAAATACAACTCAAATTGTGAAAAGTCTGAAAGTCTTTTAACCTTAAAAAAAATATAATCCAAAATATCCCTCTGCTGTAAAATAAAAAAAATGCTTAATAAATACTTTTAAAAAATGAACATTAAAAAAAAATTAAGAATCTAATGTATATTTTTTTTAAATATGTTTACAGAATGTCAACATTTTGACAAGTTTGGCAATACAGAACAAAAGAAAACAATTATTAAAATGATGTATTTCAAGTTTTAAGATATTTTACTTAAGCATACCATGAGATATGTATTTTTATATTTCTGCAGCTTGAGCCATACTACAAACAAGGATTTTCTTCATTCCGCTATTTGACAGTGATTGCCTTTAGGTAACCATTCAAAGAGTTTTGATTTATTCTGTTGATTTTTTAAATAGATTTACCTTCCTCAAACTTTTGTATTTTTGCTAATGTTGTCCAACCTTTTTTTTTTTTACTTTTGCAGCAATGGATCAATCTTCAACACCATGAACCTTGTTTTTGCATCGACATCTGTTCCTAGTAGCTCTCAGATTGCTAATGTTTTGATCAATGCAGCATCAAACATTACAGCTTTTAATATTGATGTCAACTCTATAACTGTGGATGGCGCACGTAAGAAACGTTTCATGCTGTTTTAATTTTCTTTAAAAAAATGCACATCACAAAACGGTTTGCTAAATCTGTTTTTTCCCTCTGTATGTCATTCACAGAGGTCTCAAATGGAGTGGCCCACAAGATTAATCTAATTACTGCCTTCTGGATGGTGCTGTTATCATGGTTACTGTCAAGTCAGCACTAGCCTCTGTACTATTTACTCTAAGAAATACTTGTAAAATTTTAATCTTTAATAAATAAAAAAATCTATTTTTTAAATCAGAAATAAAAACCAAAGGAAATTCAATTTCCATATTCATCAAAGCAAAACAATATTTAAGCCATCCTGAAAACATTGAAACCAGCACTAAAGACATATTCTGCATATTCAAATATGTCATGAAAACTTTAAGCATTTACATGAAACTCACTTCTGCACTTTTTTACTTGTTTGTTCTTTTTTAACCCTTCAACACCAGAAATGTCGCCAGTGACAGCAATTAACACAAACTCTTTGAAGTCCATAACTATTCGACTGCTTATGCAATTAACGTTTTTCAAATGAATTCTAACACAGAGAAAGGATTTTGTTTTTTTGTGTAATACTTAACTCTGTGTTGCGAATCAGTGTGAAGCTCCTTTTCTCCTCTTCAGAATCTGTTGGAATTACATTAAATACATTACTTACATTGAAAGCTCCGGTGTTAAATATATTTATTTTAAATAACAGAAATAAATATGTTTCATAAAAAGTGTATTAGGCTGCATGGTGGAGCAGTGGTTAGCACTCTTGCCTCACAGCAAGAAGACCCTGTTTCAAGTCCCGGCTGGGGGACGTGAAAAACAACATCAATGGGGGACCTTTCTGTGTGGAGTTTGCATGTTCTCCCCGTGCACGCGTGGGTTCTCTCCGGCTTCCTCTCACCATCCAAAAACATGCTTCATAGGTTAATTGGTAACTCTAAATTGCCCCTAGGTGTGAGTGTGAGAGTGAATGGGTGTGTGATTGAGGACATTCTACCCTGCGACAGACTGGCGACCTGTCCAGGGCATCCCCTGCCTTCGCCCACAATTAGCCGGGATAGTCTCCGGCAGCCCCGTGACCCTGAAAGGGAAAAACGGTATAGAAAATCAATGAAAAAAAAGTGTATTAGTTCCCTAATAAAGGCGTTATTATGTACATACAATCAAAAACTTGTCTAGTTATTTTTTCAAGTTTTGCTAAAACCACGTGATCCTATAAAATAGCCTTGATTCATTTTAGTAAGGGGGGGGGTACTATTGAGCTTGAAGTGATAGATAATGGCTGTACAGTGCACTTAATTGTGCTTTGTCTGATGCAAGTGTGTCTACATTTTTTCTAAATAGGGAAAAATGAAATAAGCAATTTTCTACAAGCAGTCACTTTTTTGTGCTCATGTTTAGGCTTGCAGATTGTTCTGGGAGATTGGCAGCTATTGTTATAGAGGGAGGGTAAAATGTGTTATTTGGCAATATATGCCTTCTGTTTGGCTGATATCATTCAAAATAGTTTAACCAGTGTAACATCTTGGATGCTAAACTGCGAAAATGCTGAACTTTGACCAATCAGGGACTCGGATTTGGTTGTGGCATGTGGGTAACGAAAGAAGGACACGCCCCTCCCTGCCGCTCCTTTCTCTGGTGTGTGAACACCACTGGCTGAATGCACATTCATGAAACCGAGTAATCCCGAACGCGCAACACATGCCCGGTGTGAATGAACCTTTAAAGGAGAACAAATAAATGCAAAAAAAAAGAAAGACATATAAAGGAAACATTGTGAAGGTTATGGATTAGATATCAATGCAAAAATTGCCATCACTGTCTCAAGCAGTTATTCCTGCTATAGTTTTAATAAAGCTGCCTGTTATAAACTATTTGCAAAACACAAAGTGTCCTAAAAAAGAATGGCAATCCGTCCAGGTTGTAACCCACCTTCTCCCAAGAGTAGCCTGGGCTAAACCCATGACGCAGAGAGCATATTAGCCGGCTTTGATAGAATAGAATAGAATGGATAACACAATATAACACATTTACAGCTAAATTCAATGGCAAAAAATGAAGACTGTGGTGAGAGCCATGCAAAGGAGCATCAAGTCAAGAACACAAAGAAAAGACAATAGAGAAATCTTATTTCGAGTGTGAAGAGCCACCATGTAAAGAAGTGTGCGGATAGAGATCTAGTGCAAGAATAACACACACAATAAATAACATACACAATAGAAAACAGAAACCTCAAGGGTGCCCACATGAAGGAGGGATCCTCCCCTGGACAAACAGGAAATGTAACAGAACTCTTAGAGAGAAATAGCTTATCTAACTCTACAACTACAAGTTTAAATAGTCTAGCACACATGTGTCAAACTCAAGGCCCGTGGGCAAAATGGGGCCCACCATGCCATTTTATGTGGCTCCAGAGAGAATTAAAGTGTTTAATTTCTTAAAATAAAAAATAAAAATTGGTGTGTAATTATTCATATCTAGGGGGAATTGGACTTGTAATATCGGATTGGGCAACTATACATTAGGACGGATGCACTGTCCATATAACCTAACCTGACAGAATCAAATGTGTGTCACGGTGCCTCTGTCAGCCTACCTCTCCCCTCCCTACGCTCTCTGCTCTGCTGATTGGAACCAGCTGCCCATCATCACCTCATCACCTGCCGGCCTTCTTAAGGAGATCCACCCCAGCATTCATCGCCAGTTTGTTCCACTCTCTGGTGCTTATGTCTAGTCAAGTTAAGTACTTCATATCTGGCTGCCTACTTACCTCGCCTTGTCACTCACCTTCAGGTTCCACTCCACGGGTCTCGCTGGTTCCTCCTCACCAAGAGCTCCACGCCTCGCTCCGCGCCGGTCTCGCTGTCCTCAGTGCCACGCTCCGTCCTCGCTGGCAGCAGCCGGCTCAAGACTCCCTCCACGCTTGCAAACCATCGCTGCCATCAGCCTCAAGACTCAGACTCTGACGGCATTCATCAAGATCAACTTACCTTTATCTGCAAAAACTCTGTTACATCCTTGGATCTCAGAAAATAAATTCATTCCAAGACTTCCTAGTCCGAGTTTGCTTCCGGGTTTCAGCTACTGGGTCTGCTACGTCTCTGACGTCATGACAATGTGAAAACATTTATGCTAGAGTAACAAGCAAACATATGTTCTCTATGCAACTGCAATTGTCACTTTAAAAAGTTATAATAAATAAATGAGTTATTTAACAGATATTTATTACAGGTACATTTATTTTTCATTTCATTACATGTATAAATTATATCTGGCCTTTTAAGGACAGCCACTATGCTGATGTGGCCCTTGGTGAAAATGAGGAACAATGCATGAATCCCATTGCACCAAACAGAGGCGTGAAGAGTTGAATGATAGATAAATTATAAAAAATAGAGGAGAGAAGGAGAGGAGAAGTAGGTGAGAGTAGAGGACAGAATAGAAGTGCACCATAGTTCCCCAGCTTCTGGTAAAGGTTAAGCGTAGGGGTCAGGGCTAGGCTAAAAAAGGGGGAGGGGTGTTGAGGGGAGTTTTGTCTGTAGTCTGCGGGTACGGTTGTGTTATTACGGTTATTATTATTACGTTTAATTCAAACATGTTAATAGTAAGTTATATATTCTCTGATCACTAGCTAGTCTGGCAGTAAGCCTGTTCAAAGAAGAATGTTTTAAGCCTAACTTTGAATGTAGAAACTTTGTCGGCCTCTCTTACATGAGCTGGGAGCTTATTCCATAAGACAGAGGCTTGGTGGCTAAAGGCTCTACCTCCAACTGTGCTTTTACAAATTCTAGGAACCACAAGCAGTCCTGCATTTTGTGAGCGAAGTGTTCTGTTTGGGTGGTAAGACACTATGAGATCTTGAATAGAGGATGGGGTCATATGATGTAAGGCAGGGGTGCTCATTACGCCGATCGCAATCGACTAGTCGATCTTCGAGGACATGAGGGTAGATCGCAGGCCAGCAAAGATAAATAACAAAAAGTATATATTTATTTCTAAAAAAATCTGCCAGCGAATCAAAATCCTCAGAGATATGTACGTGACTTGATTGACATGCAGTATGGCCAATTGAACATCCTCTGAAACATACGTCACCGCACATGTGTGTTTACATACACTGAGCGCAAATTCTGTCTGCATCAAAAAATCACTACTTGCCTCCTGACACGTCAAGACCCAGGCAGAAGACCACTCCGGTCCAGTGGAGTGTTTATTAAGGTCCAGATCGCCCGCGGGCCTCCACAGTTCCCGCCCGATAGATCCGAGCCTACTAAAGCAGCAGTGTCTTCCTGTAGCACGCGCTTGTGGAGCACAGCCCACGGAGCCAGCAGCGCTTTAGAAAAGCCTTGCTCCCCCATTGCACGGTTTACAGCAGAGCATGAAATACAATAGTCGCTGCTTTCTGTTTTTGTAATAAAACGCCTCATCTGTTAAAACTACGGTATTAACATAAACATGTACTCTTACTGTGTAGTTTTTGAATTATCAGTACATAATCAATGTTATGCACTAATAGTTCATAATATGTTTATTACACAATATTTTAGTCTCAAAAGTCACTTTAGTCACTATTATATATATATAAATCAGCTGTTCAGGTATGTCATTACGTTGGGTATGGTCCTTTTCAAAAAATAGAAGTGCAGGCAGGAAAAATTAATAAAAGCAGTTTGTGGCTGGCTGGATTGGAATTATATGACACCAAGTCTTATATTTATCATATATCAGAATGGAACTATGAAAGAAAAAGCCTGGAGCAAGACAAATTTAATTAACAGGCAGAAATGTCTCAGTGATTCAGAATGCGCATTTAATATACCCTAAACCTTAATTATTTCTCGTAAGGTAACCAAAGCTTAGAAGAAACTGACAAGAATTCTGAGTAAACAGTAGGACTCCTTTGGTTAAACTATCTATCTAGTAAAAAAAGAATGAGGAAATTTAATGCCAGGTAATGTGAGGAATGTAACTATGCAAATTGTCAAAATGAAAGCACCCAAAGGCCTTTCATACTACGTCAAACCGAAAAGTAACTTATATGATTTGAATGTTGTGCATTCACTCTGAAAGAAATGACAAACTATTATTTATAAGACCATCACGTCACATTCTACATTTCAGGATATGCATTTATTCATTGTTTTTGACGGAATTTTAACTCTTTGTCTTGACCTAACAAAGATCTACAAAGATTACACAAACTATGCATCGGCTTGAATAAAAGGGTTTTTTCCACGTTCAGTTGTCAGGCTGAGTCAAATTTTAATTATTTTGCTCCTAACCAAACAGTTATAAGAACATTTTTAAGTCACAGGCATATCCACACTAACCCATTTGTTTTGTCTCTGCGGCTCCACTCATAATACTTATTTACCAATTGAGGTAGAGGAAGTTTTTCTACATGAAGTTTTTCAATTTTGTGGCAACATTGTTCAGCCATTATAAAAACACAAGAAGTCACATCATTCCTGATTTTGGACTATATTTGTGACTTTTTGTATATTTTGTAAAGCAGCTCGTGGATAAAACTTGGTGGTACACATTTCAAGTAAACAGTTACCTTTGGATACAAACCAGATTAATATTTTGTTAAGATGCTGAACAATCACGGAGTGATATTTCAAACATAGCACACCTAAATCTGTTGAAAATACAGTCAAAGGCATTAGCTTTTTGTACTGAAAATCTAAAAACTGGTCATTTCATTACCTTTGTGTTTGTGAAATTATCCCGCAAGGAGTAATATATCATTCAAAAATGTGAACTGTCACAATTTAACCTCTCAATTGTGACACAAGAAAATCCAGTTTTTTCACTTCCGTAAAACAAAATAACAATACTTGCTTGCAGCATAAAGCTGACTCAATTTCTGGTTAATTCAGTATTTCTTTTGTCTATTTGGTTTCGTATTTTAAATTCTTCACAGCCTCCGACAAAACCCTTTGAGTCACGTCAGTCTTCTGACACAATTATAAAAGACCTGTTGCAGCATTACTCCAAGAGTTGAAGAGGCAACAGGATTATGTTCGAGCGATCTCTGAATTCTACCTGTTGGATTTAAGATTATTTCAAGGAGCTTATTTTATTAGTAAGTAGAAGAACTTTCATAATATGCTATCTTTAAGAATTTTTTTCTAGGTTGCGTAAAGTGAAATTTGATTTTATTTATTTATGCATGTTTGCCAACAGGCTGAAAACCTTATATAGGCTAATCCGGGGACTTAAAAGACTAAAATAACAGATTTTTCCCAAACTATGCCAAATAAATATAACAAAACTGTAAATATATTAAATAAAATAACACATAGTCGGGAAATTAATTATTTCACATACCTTTGATATATACCTCTGATGCTTCAAGTTTAAAGGAGTATTTTAAAGTGAAGGAGCATTAACTCATGACAAAAATAAAAAACAAGGGTCATATTTGACCCCGTGGTTGGAGATTAAGTGGATGGAGATCAAGTAGCAAATGGTACACACACACACACACACACACACACACACACACACACACACACACACACACATACATATATATATATACTTTACATTCAACTCAAAGGTTAAGTGCTTGACAAGAAAATTGATTACATTTAAAAACATTAACAGAGACTGAAAGGCAAATTAAAAGTATTCTTCACCAGTGAAATCTTAGAAGTATTTATGAAACTATGAAAAATCAAAATATTCTTGATTGTTGAACAGATTGGGATCACTAACTTTGTGGTTTGGGTTATACGCAGATCAATATATCTACAAATTATGTCTAATGAAGGCAAACAGTCTTTGAAATACTAAAAGGAAAGACGTCTTAACAGTTAACGTGCCCCAGTTTTCTTTTGTTTTGGCAATGTTCTTATTATTTGTTTTAACAAACTTACTTTAAGTCATCTCCACACGGCACAAAACTTAGCCTATAGAATTTTTAGGGTCCAGTTAAAAGTGCAATACTCAGTCCTACGTTTAACAACCCCAAATTCCATTTAATTGGTTGCTGTTTTCACTATGGTAGCATTTTCGAGCATGGACCACCTGGCCAGCTTTAAGAGGTGTTGTAATCCCTGAGTCGATTGCATCTATCAGTCCATAAAAAAAATAAATAAATAAATAAATAAAACAGGGAATATTAGCAAATACCTTTCAAAATTTATGACAAGATGGCTTTATCAGGTCTGAAGTTGTCAGGATGAGCGCGTGCACGGTCCACGGTCCGGGGGTTGGGAACCGCTGCCTTAGGAGCTAAACAGGAAGAGGAGCAGTTGCCACAATCTTCCACGGGAACAGGGAACTTGTTGTCCTTAGGCAAATGAGTCCATCTGTTTTATCTATCGCAATTCTGATCCCAAATTCACCTTATAAATTTCTGTTGTTAAAAAAGATGGCTTTTGGTGTTTAATGTTAAATATTTGAATAATCAGTCTGATGACACTAAAATTCAGTTCTTGAAATTATGTAATATATAAATTAGCACTAGGAAGCAACAAAATCATAAACTCTGTCTAATATTAGGGTTTTTCTTCTTTTTCAGTAGCTTTTGACAATGTTTTGCTTTAATCGCAAAAACGCAGCAAGTGGAAACTGTTTCCTAAGTCAGTTGAGATAAACAAATGCATTGCAGCTTCACCCTACAGGAGTGGGTTTAAACTGATGTCTTTGTACTTCCTTTCAATTTTCATTATCAACAGTTGCTCCAAATAGATTGCAACAGTGTATTTTGTATATTATATTAGGATTGATCCCAATACAATTCTAAAATGCACAAGAGCATAGAACTCCATCAGCACAATAATATATGTTTAACTGCAAAGGCATTTAAATAAATCATACCTGTACTCTTCATGGACAATATTTGCTTTATATTAAAACCAGAACTGGGCTGACGGTTTAGCTGAGTAGAAAAAAAAGTGCTCTGTCAAAAAAGGCAAAAAGAGCGTGACCACCCTGAAACAGTAAACACAAACATATATTTTGATAGTGCTCCATACAGCTAACGTTGAGAGTTCTATAAATTTGGAGTTAGACTGATGCTTCTGTTTAAAGTGCCTAAAGTATAATCCATCATGTTTTAACTGTGCTTAAACATATAAAAAAATTTTGATGGTTTTATTTTATGTATTTTAATGTAATTGCATTACATTAAAGCTTTTTAGAAACACTTTGCAATAACTACAAAGTCACTTATTTAAAAAAAAAACAAATGACTTAATAGTTCCTTTTTATTTGTTAATAAGTAGGACCCACATGTGACCTTTTATTGAGAAATGATGAAGAAAAGAAAATCATATATTTATCTGTTTGCTGATATAATGTTTATTGTACGTTCTAGGCGACAAGAGACCCAAAATGGAACTTGGTAAAATATTATGGCTACTACTTGTAATAATAGGTAAGTTACAATTAAAGTGATTAGTACAAAGAAAGACATTTTTTAACAAATGTAAAAAAATGTACTATTGCAGATACTCCAGCAACATCCACTAAAGAATCAACATTAATGGATGCCGCATCAAAATCACTCTCTGCAAATATAAGTGACATCTGTGACTGTTGCTGTGAATGTTGTTATGACAAACAACAAACAACACAAACTTACAACCCTACCACAATAACGAACATTTGTGAAACTTCATCAGCGACAACACGAGAAACAACTGGATCATCAACTGAAACCTCAACAACAGATTCTTTTACGACAACCTCATTTGTATCAACATCTACAACATCACCAACTAGTACAACTAAAAGCAGCACTGCTTTTACTTCAACAAACACTTCATCTTATTCCTCAACAAGTGCTTCCACTGCATCTACCAGCACTTCGGCGCAAACAACAATTACATTTGGCTCGACAACAGCCACAGATGAAACCACAAAAACGTTGTCTGCAAGTGCAACATTCTCAACCTTTCCTACAGAGACCACCGCTACTTCCACAACAAACTTTTCAAGCACTGCCTCAACTTCATCCACATCAACGCCGTTTACATTTGCTTCAACAAGTCCAACGTTTTCCGCAACAATATCTTCCCAGACTACGTCTCCCTCTCTAACTACATCATCAACAGCTTTAACGACAGCAGAAACCTCAACAACAGATTCTTTCACCACAACCCCTTTTGTATCAACGTCTACAACACCACTTACTAGCACAATTGAAACCAGCACTGCTTTTACCTCAGCAAAAACTTCTACTTCCTCAACAAGTGCTTCCCCTGCATCTACCAGCACTTCGGTGCAAACAACAATTACATTTGGCTCAACAACAGCCACAGATGAAACCACAACAACGTCATCTGTAAGTACAACATTCACAACCTTTCCTACAGAGACCACCGCTATTTCCACAACAAGCTTTACAAGCACTGCCTCAACTTCATCCACATCAACGCCGTTTACATTTGCTTCAACAAGTCCAATGTTTTCCGCAACAATATCTTCCCAGACTACGTCTCCCTCTCTAGCTTCATCATCAACAGCTTTAACGACAGCAGAAACCTCAACAACAGAATCTTTCACCACAACCCCTTTTGTATCAACGTCTACAACACCACTCACTAGCACAATTGAAACCAGCACTGCTTTTACCTCAGCAAAAACTTCTACTTCCTCAACAAGTGCTTCCACTGCATCTACCAGCAATTCGTTGCAAACAACAATTACATTTGGCTCTACAGCAGCCACGGATGAAACCACAACATCGTCTGCAAGTGCAACATTCACAACCTTTCCTACAGAGTCCACCGCTACTTCCACAACAAGCTTTTCAAGCACTGCCTCAACTTCATCCACATCAACGCCGTTTACATTTGCTTCAACAAGTCCAACGTTTTCCGCAACAATATCTTCCCAGACTACGTCTCCTTCTCTAACTACATCATCAACAGCTTTAACGACAGCAGAAACCTCAACAACAGAATCTTTCACCACAACCCCTTTTGTATCAACGTCTACAACACCACTCACTAGCACAATTGAAACCAGCACTGCTTTTACCTCAGCAAAAACTTCTACTTCCTCAACAAGTGCTTCCACTGCATCTACCAGCAATTCGGTGCAAACAACAATTACATTTGGCTCGACAGCAGCCACGGATGAAACCACAACAACGTCGTCTGCAAGTACAACATTCACAACCTTTCCTACAGAGACCACCGCTACTTCCACAACAAGCTTTACAAGCACTGCCTCAACTTCTTCCACATCAACGCCGTTTAAATTTACTTCAAAGAGTCCAACGTTTTCCGCAACAATATCTTCCCAGACTACGTCTCCCTCTCTAACTACATCATCAACAGCTTTAACGACAGCAGAAACCTCAACAACAGATTCTTTCACCACAACCCCTTTTGTATCAACGTCTACAACACCACTTACTAGCACAATTGAAACCAGCACTGCTTTTACCTCAGCAAAAACTTCTACTTCCTCAACAAGTGCTTCCCCTGCATCTACCAGCACTTCGGTGCAAACAACAATTACATTTGGCTCAACAACAGCCACAGATGAAACCACAACAACGTCATCTGCAAGTACAACATTCACAACCTTTCCTACAGAGACCACCGCTATTTCCACAACAAGCTTTACAAGCACTGCCTCAACTTCATCCACATCAACGCCGTTTACATTTGCTTCAACAAGTCCAATGTTTTCCGCAACAATATCTTCCCAGACTACGTCTCCCTCTCTAACTTCATCATCAACAGCTTTAACGACAGCAGAAACCTCAACAACAGAATCTTTCACCACAACCCCTTTTGTATCAACGTCTACAACACCACTCACTAGCACAATTGAAACCAGCACTGCTTTTACCTCAGCAAAAACTTCTACTTCCTCAACAAGTGCTTCCACTGCATCTACCAGCAATTCGTTGCAAACAACAATTACATTTGGCTCTACAGCAGCCACGGATGAAACCACAACATCGTCTGCAAGTGCAACATTCACAACCTTTCCTACAGAGTCCACCGCTACTTCCACAACAAGCTTTTCAAGCACTGCCTCCACTTCATCCACATCAACGCCGTTTACATTTGCTTCAACAAGTCCAACGTTTTCCGCAACAATATCTTCCCAGACTACGTCTCCTTCTCTAACTACATCATCAACAGCTTTAACGACAGCAGAAACCTCAACAACAGAATCTTTCACCACAACCCCTTTTGTATCAACGTCTACAACACCACTCACTAGCACAATTGAAACCAGCACTGCTTTTACCTCAGCAAAAACTTCTACTTCCTCAACAAGTGCTTCCACTGCATCTACCAGCAATTCGGTGCAAACAACAATTACATTTGGCTCGACAGCAGCCACGGATGAAACCACAACAACGTCGTCTGCAAGTACAACATTCACAACCTTTCCTACAGAGACCACCGCTACTTCCACAACAAGCTTTACAAGCACTGCCTCAACTTCTTCCACATCAAAGCCGTTTAAATTTACTTCAAAGAGTCCAACGTTTTCCGCAACAGTATCTTCCCAGACTATGTTTCCTTCTCTAACTACATCATTAACAGCTTTAACGACAGCAGAAACCTCAACAACAGAATCTTTCACCACAACCCCTTTTGTATCAACATCTACAACACCACTCACTGGCACAATTGAATCCAGCACTGCTTTTACCTCAGCAAAAACTTCTACTTCCTCAACAAGTGCTTCCACTGCATCTACCAGCACTTCGGCGCAAACAACAATTACATTTGGCTCGACAACAGCCACAGATGAAACCACAAAAACGTTGTCTGCAAGTACAACATTCGCAACCTTTCCTACAGAGACCACCGCTACTTCCACAACAAACTTTTCAAGCACTGCTTCAACTTCATCCACATCAACGCCGTTTACATTTGCTTCAACAAGTCCAACGTTTTCCGCAACAATATCTTCCCAGACTACGTCTCCCTCTCTAACTACATCATCAATAGCTTTAACGACAGCAGAAACCTCAACAACAGATTCTTTCACTACAACCCCTTTTGTATCAACGTCTACAACACCACTTACTAGCACAATTAAAACCAGCACTGCTTTTACCTCAGCAAAAACTTCTACTTCCTCAACAAGTGCTTCCACTGCATCTACCAGCACTTCGGTACAAACAACAATTACATTTGGCTCAACAACAGCCACAGATGAAACCACAACAACGTCATCTGCAAGTACAACATTCATAACCTTTCCTACAGAGACCACCGCTATTACCACAACAAGCTTTACAAGCACTTTCTCAACTTCATCCACATCAACGCCGTTTACATTTGCTTCAACAAGTCCAATGTTTTCCGCAACAATATCTTCCCAGACTACGTCTCCCTCTCTAACTTCATCATCAACAGCTTTAACGACAGCAGAAACCTCAACAACAGAATCTTTCACCACAACCCCTTTTGTATCAACGTCTACAACACCACTCACTAGCACAATTGAAACCAGCACTGCTTTTACCTCAGCAAAAACTTCTACTTCCTCAACAAATGGTTCCACTGCATCTACCAGCAATTCGTTGCAAACAACAATTACATTTGGCTCTACAGCAGCCACGGATGAAACCACAACATCGTCTGCAAGTGCAACATTCACAACCTTTCCTACAGAGTCCACCGCTACTTCCACAACAAGCTTTTCAAGCACTGCCTCCACTTCATCCACATCAACGCCGTTTACATTTGCTTCAACAAGTCCAACGTTTTCCACAACAATATCTTCCCAGACTACGTCTCCTTCTCTAACAACATCATCAACAGCTTTAACGACAGCAGAAACCTCAACAACAGAATCTTTCACCACAACCCCTTTTGTATCAACGTCTACAACACCACTCACTAGCACAATCAAAACCAGCACTGCTTTTACCTCAGCAAAAACTTCTACTTCCTCAACAAGTGCTTCCACTGCATCTACCAGCAATTCGGTGCAAACAACTATTACATTTGGCTCGACAGCAGCCACGGATGAAACCACAACAACGTCGTCTGCAAGTACAACATTCACAACCTTTCCTACAGAGACCACCGCTACTTCCACAACCAGCTTTACAAGCACTGCCTCAACTTCTTCAACATCAACGCCGTTTAAATTTACTTCAAAGAGTCCAACGTTTTCCGCAACAGTATCTTCCCAGACTATGTCTCCTTCTCTAACTACATCATCAACAGCTTTAACGACAGCAGAAACCTCAACAACAGAATCTTTCACCACAACCCCTTTTGTATCAACATCTACAACACCACTCACTAGCACAATTGAATCCAGCACTGCTTTTACCTCAGCAAAAACTTCTACTTCCTCAACAAGTGCTTCCGCTGCATCTACCAGCACTTCGGCGCAAACAACAATTACATTTGGCTCGACAACAGCCACAGATGAAACCACAAAAACGTTGTCTGCAAGTACAACATTCACAACCTTTCCTACAGAGACCACCGCTATTTCCACAACAAGCTTTACAAGCACTGCCTCAACTTCATCCACATCAACGCCGTTTACATTTGCTTCAACAAGTCCAACGTTTTCCGCAACAATATCTTCCCAGACTACGTCTCCCTCTCTAACTACATCATCAACAGCTTTAACGACAGCAGAAACCTCAACAACAGAATCTTTCACCACAACCCCTTTTGTATCAACGTCTACAACACCACTCACTAGCACAATTGAAACCAGCACTGCTTTTACCTCAGCAAAAACTTCTACTTCCTCAACAAGTGCTTCCACTGCATCTACCAGCAATTCGGTGCAAACAACAATTACATTTGGCTCGACAGCAGCCACGGATGAAACCACAACAACGTCGTCTGCAAGTACAACATTCACAACCTTTCCTACAGAGACCACCGCTATATCCACAACAAGCTTTACAAGCACTGCCTCAACTTCATCCACATCAACGCCGTTTACATTTGCTTCAACAAGTCCAACGTTTTCCGCAACAATATCTTCCCAGACTACGTCTCCCTCTCTAACTACATCATCAACAGCTTTAACGACAGCAGAAACCTCAACAACAGAATCTTTCACCACAACCCCTTTTGTATCAACGTCTACAACACCACTCACTAGCACAATTGAAACCAGCACTGCTTTTACCTCAGCAAAAACTTCTACTTCCTCAACAAGTGCTTCCACTGCATCTACCAGCAATTCGGTGCAAACAACAATTACATTTGGCTCGACAGCAGCCACGGATGAAACCACAACAACGTCGTCTGCAAGTACAACATTCACAACCTTTCCTACAGAGACCACCGCTATATCCACAACAAGCTTTACAAGCACTGCCTCAACTTCATCCACATCAACGCCGTTTACATTTGCTTCAACAAGTCCAACGTTTTCCGCAACAATATCTTCCCAGACTACGTCTCCCTCTCTAACTACATCATCAACAGCTTTAACGACAGCAGAAACCTCAACAACAGAATCTTTCACCACAACCCCTTTTGTATCAACGTCTACAACACCACTTACTAGCACAATTGAAACCAGCACTGCTTTTACCTCAGCAAAAACTTCTACTTCCTCAACAAGTGCTTCCCCTGCATCTACCAGCACTTCGGTGCAAACAACAATTACATTTGGCTCGACAACAGCCACAGATGAAACCACAACAACGTCGTCTGCAAGTACAACATTCACAACCTTTCCTACAGAGACCACCGCTATTCCACAACAAGCTTTACAAGCACTGCCTCAACTTCATCCACATCAACGCCGTTTACATTTGCTTCAACAAGTCCAACGTTTTCCGCAACAATATCTTCCCAGACTACGTCTCCCTCTCTAACTACATCATCAACAGCTTTAACGACAGCAGAAACCTCAACAACAGAATCTTTCACCACAACCCCTTTTGTATCAACGTCTACAACACCACTCACTAGCACAATTGAAACCAGCACTGCTTTTACCTCAGCAAAAACTTCTACTTCCTCAACAAGTGCTTCCCCTGCATCTACCAGCACTTCGGTGCAAACAACAATTACATTTGGCTCGACAACAGCCACAGATGAAACCACAACAACGTCGTCTGCAAGTACAACATTCACAACCTTTCCTACAGAGACCACCGCTATTTCCACAACAAGCTTTACAAGCACTGCCTCAACTTCATCCACATCAACGCCGTTTACATTTGCTTCAACAAGTCCAACGTTTTCCGCAACAATATCTTCCCAGACTACGTCTCCCTCTCTAACTACATCATCAACAGCTTTAACGACAGCAGAAACCTCAACAACAGAATCCTTCACCACAACCCCTTTTGTATCAACGTCTACAACACCACTCACTAGCACAATTGAAACCAGCACTGCTTTTACCTCAGCAAAAACTTCTACTTCCTTAACAAGTGCTTCCGCTGCATCTACCAGCACTTCGGCGCAAACAACAATTACATTTGGCTCGACAACAGCCACAGATGAAACCACAACAACGTCGTCTGCAAGTACAACATTCACAACCTTTCCTACAGAGACCACCGCTACTTCCACAACAGACTTTTCAAGCACTGCTTCAACTTCATCCACATCAACGCCGTTTACATTTGCTTCAACAAGTCCAACGTTTTCCGCAACAATATCTTCCCAGACTACGTCTCCCTCTCTAGCTTCATCATCAACAGCTTTAACGACAGCAGAAACCTCAACAACAGAATCTTTCACCACAACCCCTTTTGTATCAACGTCTACAACACCACTCACTAGCACAATTGAAACCAGCACTGCTTTTACCTCAGCAAAAACTTCTACTTCCTCAACAAGTGCTTCCACTGCATCTACCAGCACTTCGGTGCAAACAACAATTACATTTGGCTCGACAGCAGCCACGGATGAAACCACAACAACGTCGTCTGCAAGTACAACATTCACAACCTTTCCTACAGAGACCACCGCTACTTCCACAACAAGCTTTACAAGCACTGCCTCAACTTCTTCCACATCAACGCCGTTTAAATTTACTTCAAAGAGTCCAACGTTTTCCGCAACAGTATCTTCCCAGACTATGTCTCCTTCTCTAACTACATCATCAACAGCTTTAACGACAGCAGAAACCTCAACAACAGAATCTTTCACCACAACCCCTTTTGTATCAACATCTACAACACCACTCACTAGCGCAATTGAATCCAGCACTGCTTTTACCTCAGCAAAAACTTCTACTTCCTCAACAAGTGCTTCCGCTGCATCTACCAGCACTTCGGCGCAAACAACAATTACATTTGGCTCGACAACAGCCACAGATGAAACCACAAAAACGTTGTCTGCAAGTACAACATTCACAACCTTTCCTACAGAGACCACCGCTACTTCCACAACAAACTTTTCAAGCACTGCTTCAACTTCATCCACATCAACGCCGTTTACATTTGCTTCAACAAGTCCTACGTTTTCCGCAACAATATCTTCCCAGACTACGTCTCCCTCTCTAACTACATCATCAACAGCTTTAACGACAGCAGAAACCTCAACAACAGATTCTTTCACCACAACCCCTTTTGTATCAACGTCTACAACACCACTTACTAGCACAATTGAAACCAGCACTGCTTTTACCTCAGCAAAAACTTCTACTTCCTCAACAAGTGCTTCCACTGCATCTACCAGCACTTCGGTGCAAACAACAATTACATTTGGCTCAACAACAGCCACAGATGAAACCACAACAACGTCGTCTGCAAGTACAACATTCACAACCTTTCCTACAGAGACCACCGCTACTTCCACAACAAGCTTTACAGGCACTGCCTCAACTTCATCCACATCAACGCCGTTTACATTTACTTCAACAAGTCCAACGTTTTCTGCAACAATAACTTCCCAGACTACGTCTCCTTCTCTAACTACATCATCAACAGCTTTAACGACAGCAGAAACCTCAACAACAGAATCTTTCACCACAACCCCTTTTGTATCAACGTCTACAACACCACTCACTAGCACAATCAAAACCAGCACTGCTTTTACCTCAGCAAAAACTTCTACTTCCTCAACAAGTGCTTCCACTGCATCTACCAGCAATTCGGTGCAAACAACAATTACATTCGGCTCGACAGCAGCCACGGATGAAACCACAACAACGTCGTCTGCAAGTACAACATTCACAACCTTTCCTACAGAGACCACCGCTACTTCCACAACAAGCTTTACAAGCACTGCCTCAACTTCTTCCACATCAACGCCGTTTAAATTTACTTCAAAGAGTCCAACGTTTTCCGCAACAGTATCTTCCCAGACTACGTCTCCTTCTCTAACTACATCATCAACAGCTTTAACGACAGCAGAAACCTCAACAACAGATTCTTTCACCACAACCCCTTTTGTATCAACATATACAACACCACTCACTAGCACAATTGAATCCAGCACTGCTTTTACCTCAGCAAAAACTTCTACTTCCTCAACAAGTGCTTCCGCTGCATCTACCAGCACTTCGGCGCAAACAACAATTACATTTGGCTCGACAACAGCCACAGATGAAACCACAAAAACGTTGTCTGCAAGTACAACATTCACAACCTTTCCTACAGAGACCACCGCTACTTCCACAACAAACTTTTCAAGCACTGCTTCAACTTCATCCACATCAACGCCGTTTACATTTGCTTCAACAAGTCCAACGTTTTCCGCAACAATATCTTCCCAGACTACGTCTCCCTCTCTAGCTTCATCATCAACAGCTTTAACGACAGCAGAAACCTCAACAACAGAATCTTTCACCACAACCCCTTTTGTATCAACGTCTACAACACCACTCACTAGCACAATTGAAACCAGCACTGCTTTTACCTCAGCAAAAACTTCTACTTCCTCAACAAGTGCTTCCACTGCATCTACCAGCACTTCGGTGCAAACAACAATTACATTTGGCTCAACAACAGCCACAGATGAAACCACAACAACGTCATCTGCAAGTACAACATTCACAACCTTTCCTACAGAGACCACCGCTATTTCCACAACAAGCCTTACAAGCACTGCCTCAACTTCATCCACATCAACGCCGTTTACATTTGCTTCAACAAGTCCAATGTTTTCCGCAACAATATCTTCCCAGACTACGTCTCCCTCTCTAGCTTCATCATCAACAGCTTTAACGACAGCAGAAACCTCAACAACAGAATCTTTCACCACAACCCCTTTTGTATCAACGTCTACAACACCACTCACTAGCACAATTGAAACCAGCACTGCTTTTACCTCAGCAAAAACTTCTACTTCCTCAACAAGTGCTTCCACTGCATCTACCAGCAATTCGGTGCAAACAACAATTACATTTGGCTCGACAGCAGCCACGGATGAAACCACAACAACGTCGTCTGCAAGTGCAACATTCACAACCTTTCCTACAGAGACCACCGCTACTTCCACAACAAGCTTTACAAGCACTGCCTCAACTTCATCCACATCAACGCCGTTTACATTTGCTTCAACAAGTCCAATGTTTTCCGCAACAATATCTTCCCAGACTACGTCTCCCTCTCTAACTTCATCATCAACAGCTTTAACGACAGCAGAAACCTCAACAACAGAATCTTTCACCACAACCCCTTTTGTATCAACGTCTACAACACCACTCACTAGCACAATTGAAACCAGCACTGCTTTTACCTCAGCAAAAACTTCTACTTCCTCAACAAGTGGTTCCACTGCATCTACCAGCAATTCGTTGCAAACAACAATTACATTTGGCTCTACAGCAGCCACGGATGAAACCACAACATCGTCTGCAAGTGCAACATTCACAACCTTTCCTACAGAGTCCACCGCTACTTCCACAACAAGCTTTTCAAGCACTGCCTCAACTTCATCCACATCAACGCCGTTTACATTTGCTTCAACAAGTCCAATGTTTTCCGCAACAATATCTTCCCAGACTACGTCTCCCTCTCTAACTACATCATCAACAGCTTTAACGACAGCAGAAACCTCAACAACAGATTCTTTCACCACAACCCCTTTTGTATCAACGTCTACAACACCACTCACTAGCACAATTGAAACCAGCACTGCTTTTACCTCAGCAAAAACTTCTACTTCCTCAACAAGTGGTTCCACTGCATCTACCAGCAATTCGTTGCAAACAACAATTACATTTGGCTCTACAGCAGCCACGGATGAAACCACAACATCTTCTGCAAGTGCAACATTCACAACCTTTCCTACAGAGTCCACCGCTACTTCCACAACAAGCTTTTCAAGCACTGCCTCAACTTCATCCACAACGCCGTTTACATTTGCTTCAACAAGTCCAACGTTTTGCGCAACAATATCTTCCCAGACTACTTCTCCTTCTCTAACTACATCATCAACAGCTTTAACGACAGCAGAAACCTCAACAACAGAATCTTTCACCACAACCCCTTTTGTATCAACGTCTACAACACCACTCACTAGCACAATTGAAACCAGCACTGCTTTTACCTCAGCAAAAACTTCTACTTCCTCAACAAGTGCTTCCACTGCATCTACCAGCAATTCGGTGCAAACAACAATTACATTTGGCTCAATAACAGCCACAGATGAAACCACAACAACGTCATCTGCAAGTACAACATTCACAACCTTTCCTACAGAGACCACCGCTACTTCCACAACAAGCTTTTCAAGCACTGCCTCAACTTCATCTACATCAACGCCGTTTACATTTACTTCAACAAGTCCAACGTTTTCCGCAACAATATCTTCCCAGACTACGTCTCCCTCTCTAACTACATCATCAACAGCTTTAACGACAGCAGAAACCTCAACAACAGAATCTTTCACCACAACCCCTTTTGTATCAACGTCTACAACATCAGTCACTAGCACAATTGAAACCAGCACTGCTTTAACCTCAGCAATAACGTTTACTTCCTCAACAAGTCCTTCCACTGCATCTACCAGCACTTCGCTGCAAACAACAATTACATTTGGCTCGACAACAGCCACGGATGAAACCACAACAACGTCGTCTGCAAGTACAACATTTACAACCTTTCCTACAGAGACCACCGCTACTTCCACAACAAGCTTTACAAGCACTGCCTCAACTTCATCCACATTAACGCCGTTTATATTTGCTTCAACAAGTCCAACGTTTTCCGCAACAATATCTTCCCAGACTACGTCTCCCTCTCTAACTACATCATCAACAGCTTTAACGACAGCAGAAACCTCAACAACAGAATCTTTCACCACAACCCCTTTTGTATCAACGTCTACAACACCACTCACTAGCACAATTGAAACCAGCACTGCTTTTACCTCAGCAAAAACTTCTACTTCCTCAACAGGTGCTTCCACTGCATCTACCAGCAATTCGGTGCAAACAACAATTACATTTGGCTCGACAACAGCCACGGATGAAATCACAACAATGTCATCTGCAAGTACAACATTCACAACCTTTCCTACAGAGACCACCGCTATTTCCACAACAAGCTTTTCAAGCACTGCCTCAACTTCATCCACATCAACGCCGTTTACATTTGCTTCAACAAGTCCAACGTTTTCCGCAACAATATCTTCCCAGACTATGTCTCCCTCTCTAACTACATCATCAACAGCTTTAACGACAGCAGAAACCTCAACAACAGAATCTTTCATCACAACCCCTTTTGTATCATTCTCTACAACACCAGTCACTAGCACAATTGAAACCAGCACTGCTTTTACCTCAGCAAAAACTTCTAATTCCTCAACAAGTGCTTCCACTGCATCTACCAGCACTTCGGTGCAAACAACAATTACATTTGGCTCGACAACAGCCACGGATGAAACCACAACAACGTCGTCTGCAAGTACAACATTCACAACCTTTCCTACAGAGACCACCGCTATTTCCACAACAAGCTTTTCAAGCACTGCCTCAACTTCATCCACATCAACGCCGTTTACATTTGCTTCAACAAGTCCAACGTTTTCCGCAACAATATCTTCCCAGACTACGTCTCCCTCTCTAACTACATCATCAACAGCTTTAACGACAGCAGAAACCTCAACAACAGATTCTTTCACCACAACCCCTTTTGTATCAACGTCTACAACACCACTCACTAGCACCATTGAAACTAGCATTGCTTTTACAACAAGTTCTTCCACTGCATCTACGAGCATCACTTTTCCTCCAACATTTTCCCAAAATATGTTTACCTTTCTAACTACAACATCGACAGCATTAACAATAACAACAGAAACCTCAACAACACAACCACAACAATTCACGTCTTTTCGTTCTACTACCAAAGATTGCTGTGATTGTTGCTCAAAATATAAAAAAACTGTTACAGGCACTCCTCCCACTGTATGTCCAACTCTTTCCACAACTTCACCATCATTATCTACTGCTACTACAAATACACCTAATTCAACAGTTTCTATTCCAATTTCTACCACAATTGGCAGATCAATGTCTTTTACCAGCTCTTTTACTACCCCAACTACAATCCTAGCTACTTTAACGACGACAACATCCACCACAACATTTAGCACAACACCAAATGCTGACACTACAATTACTGAGATAATAACAAGAAAAATGAGGTTTAGATCGCCTGGAGAGACGTTCACAACTGATTTGCTGAATTCTTCATCTTTTGGATTTTCAAGACGAGCCTTATTGATCAATTCTACAGTGAGTGTAATCTTTGAATTCAAGCTAAATAGATGCACTGTTGCATACACGGCCAAAGAGTTTAGGTGTGTCAAAAATTGTATGTTCACCCATCAGGTGAGTAGCACTTGCTAGTACTGGGTTAGACACCCCCCCCCACCCCCCGTTTGCTTTCTTTTGCCTTAGTCCTTGGTGGCATAGATTTAACATGGTAGTGGAAAGACTCATCAGAGTAATCCATATTGACATTACAGCATCATGCAGTTGCTGCAGATTTGGCATTGTAATCACGCTCAATTGGTACTAAGGAGCTCAGAGTGTTCCAAGAAAATGTCAAATGAGCCCGTCTTGCACCAATATTCAACCCATGTTCGAGGTCACTTACATCCCCCTTCTCTCCTGTTCTTAAGTTTGTGGGTTTGAACTGCAGCAGATCATCTTGACCATGTCAACATGTGTAAATGCACTGAGTCGCTGCCACGTTATTGGCTAATTAGAACTTTGCATTAATGAGCAGTTAGACAGGTGTACCTAATAAAGTGGCTAGTGAGTGTATGATATTTAGGTGTCATTGGTAACATCTCCAGTGTTAAAAGGTTAAAACTAAATGTACGCTAAGTATGTTTTTTTTGTTGTTGTTGTTGCAGCTGATTCCATACTACGAACAAGTATTTTCTTCGTTTATCTATTTGAGAGTGATTTCCTTCAGGTAATCAATTTTTATTTTCTGGTTAATGTGTTTTAAGTCTTAAAATGTTCTTATTTTGCCCAATGTGTTACTGCTTTTTGTAGCAATGGATCAATCATCAACACCATGAACCTTGGTTTCGCATCGACATCAGTGCCTAGTGGCTCTCAAATTGCTAATGTTTTGATCAATGCAGCATCAAGCATTATAAATTTTACGATTGACATCAACTCTATAACTGTGGATGATGAAAGTAAGAATGCTACTTTATGATTTAAAAACTTCAACATCAGTTACTAAATATGCACTCCTTTGTTTTCTTTTACAGCCCCAACTCCAAAAACAACAACAAAGTTTCTGTCATCTTCTACTACAGTTGTACCAACAAATATAACAACAAACACAGCTGCAAGCACGACAAAAACTAGTCCCCAAGGTACAACAGCAAAAACCACCGCTACTCCAACAACAACCCAAACCTTTTCGTCTTCAAATACAGCAAAGAGCATTCCCCCAGTTTCACCTGGAAAAACCACAGTTGCACCAACAATTCAAAGCTCTTCAGCGACAACAACATCCACCAAAACCACATCAAATATCAAATCTACAACTCCTATGTTCATATTAAAAAAAATGAGGTTTAGATCTCCTGGAGTGACATTCACAACTGATTTGCTGAATTCGTCATCTGTTGGATTTACACGTCGTGCCTCATTGATAAAGACTACAGTAAGTTTAAACTTGCTATATACAAGCTCTGCAGCTCTTTTAAAAGTACCTTGGAATACATGTAATATTACTCATATTCTGGAAAAGTTTTAACGTTTTTTTTACTTCAACCAAAAAAAAAAAAAGATGGAAAACTAACTATGATACCAGCTAATTAGTTTTATAAACATCTTTTACAAAAAAATGGGTTGTTTTTACACATAGTCTGTGTCTATCATAAAATGGAATGCCCTCCTTTCTTCTATCAGAAACTTGAACAAAGAAAGAAATGTATTAAAAAAGATGTTTATTGTTACAAAAAGTTCAATCCTATTAAAAAGTCAAACTTTGAACAATTCAAAGTTCATTTAAATTATGTATATTTTCTTCTAACATTATTAAAGTTTTGTTCCTTAATTTATTTTTAGATATTATGACAAAGCATATAATAAGAAATAATCTTGTTTTTTCCTGCAGCTTGAGCCATACTACAAACAAGAACTTCCTTCTTTTAGCTCTTTGACAGTGATTGAATTCAGGTAACCATATATGGTGTTTATAGTTTTTATTTTGGTAATATCTTTGGATGGTTTTCCGTAAATATGCTCAAACTGCTTGGTGTGTTATTGAATTTACAGCAATGGATCAATCATCAACACCATGAACCTTGGTTTCGCATCGACATCAGTGCCTAGTGGCTCTCAAATTGCTAATGTTTTGATCAATGCAGCATCAAGCATTGCAAATTTTACAATTGACGTCAATTCTATAACTGTGGATGGTGAAAGTAAGAAAATTTAATGGAATTTCGAAATTCTATTAAAAAAAAATTTGACATCACAGAACAGTTGGTAAATCTGTAATTTCTTTTGTCTCACTACAGAAGCAAACACTACATCCCCGCCTTCTGTAACAACTACAACTTTTCTGTCTTCTACTTCAATGGCATCAACCACTATAAAAAAACCAACAACCACAACATCTATCACAACCTCAACAAAACCTACAACTACTGAAATAATAACAACAAAACAAATGAGGTTCAGGTCTCCTGGAGAAACATTCACAACTGATTTGCTAGATGCATCATCTGCTGGATTTACCAGACGAGCCTTTTTGATCGAATCTACAGTAAGTTAAATTCTGGGAGTTTAAATCTAGCCAAAGACAAGCATTGTAGCGCTGGACAGAGAAAATATCATACATCAAAATAACATTTTAGTTTCAAAAACGTTCTGCCCTTTATATAACTTATTTAAATAATAAAAAAAAGTAATTACAATAACATCAGCCAATATTATCTCACATTTATGTCATTTTCAAAACCTGGTTTGTATTTGTCAGATAGAATGTCAATAGAATAGAATAGAGTAGAATGCCTTTATTGTCACTATACACAAGTACAATTTGCATCACACGCGCATACAGTGAAATAAGAGCCGATCACTGTTCAGTGCAGACATGCATGAGAAAAGGAATTTCACAAAAAAACTACAATTCCAAAAGTATAAAAATGTACAATAAAAATATGATGAAACAAATGAACACTAATTTTCCTTTTTACAATTTTTCAAATAGTTAATATGAATGTCCTTCAGTTTTTTTTAATGAAATGGCTTACGAAAATGTAAAATATTTCACAAGTTTTAAACAAAAAAAAGCTGAAATTATTTGATACTTTTTGAACATTTTTATTTTATGTTATAAAATGTCTTATTTTCTGTTTGCCTATTCAAAGCTTCACACCTTTTCAGTTTTTTGGAATTCTAACATACACTGAAAGATTTTTTTTATGCGTGTGCAGCTTGAGCCATACTACAAACAAGCGCTTTCTTCATTCCGCTTTTTGACAGTGATTGAATTCAGGTAACCATTTATCATGTTCTGATTAGTCTGTTAAAATCTTTGAATAGTCTTTTATAATTTTACTCATTCTGCCTTATTTTTTTTATATTTGTAGCAATGGATCAATCATCAACACCATGAACCTTGGTTTTGCATCGACATCAGTGCCTAGTGGCTCTCAAATTGCCAATGTTTTGATCAATGCAGCATCAAACATTACAGCATTTAGTATTGACATCAACTCTATAATCGTGGATGGCGAAAGTAAGAAAATACAACTTTCTACCTTATTTTAAAAGATTATCATCACAGAACAGTTGGCCTAATCTTTGCTTTGTTTTCTCTTCTTCTCATTCACAGTATTCTCAAATGGAGTAAACCAAAAGATCAGTCTCATTACTTCATTTTGCATGGTGCTGTTGTCATGGTTACTTTCAAGTCAGAAGTGGCATCTTTGCTAATACTGCAAAGAAATCATCGTAAACATATACGGTTACTGATAAAAATATTTTGAAATGTACTCCTTTTATCCACTTGCTCATAGTGTAATTAGATGAATGACCACATGTGATGAATGTAAAAGTTATCTTCTAATGAGGATTTTACATAGTATAACAATTGTTGTTATTTATGATTACTTTGACAAGATTGAGTATTTGGATTTAATCGAAATGCTTGTTATCCTTTCATGCAAGAGTTAACCCCCTCAGAAAATCAAACAACACAAATTTTTGACTTAAGACCCACAAAGTTTACGAATGCTTTGCATATTTTCTTTCTTCTTTGTATTTGTGTAGTTGAAATTTTGATTTGGTTAAAATATTAGACAATTTTTTTTGTTTAAAATTACCTTTAAGATGATCACATTTGATATTAACATTATGTGAATGTGATTTAAAAAATGTATTTCACACTTCTTACTCAAATAAAGATGTTGCTAATTAAAACAATCAAAAAAATGATTGCGTACTTGACCTTAAAAGGACAGATTACTTGCTTTATAGTGTTATATGTTGTGTTTTGTCTCATGCAGGGGTGTCCAAACTTTTATACATAGTTAGGTGTAATATTTAAGGGTCCACCTTTTAGTCATTTGTGTGATATTATGAATAAAATCAAATCATAAAATAACCTGTTTAAGCAATAATGTTAGAACAATTTTAAAATCCCTACAGCCCCCATATGATACAACATCTCCACCTGCAGGTCTGGTGTAGGCAAAATCAGATTCATGGACTCTTTTATTTATTTTTTTTACATGTCTTGTCCAGCAGGTGAGCAAACAGTTAAAAGCTGATGTCCTCTTGTGTTGGACAGATGTTATAGTTCCAAAAGGGTGTTGTGCAACTTTGGACACATGAGGTGTTTATTTAAATAAACCTCTTGTGGACGAATGAGAGAGGAAGACTGGGAAGATTGAAGTGGTTGGTGTCTTAGGTGGGTGACGGATAAATGCTCTGGAATACCTTTATTCCAAATGGCTCATAACCAACCCCATGTTATGATCTTCCATGGTTGAAACTACTGGTCCCATCAGCTAGTGTGTGAAATTTGCTCTCCACATTTTGACCCTGGGGGGCGTGGTGAACTGCGGTCATCTGAAGAATCATATGGTGATTTAACCATTTATTCCAACCCCTCAGGTCTCAGGCCACTGAGCTGGTTCTGGCACTCTGGCATTCTGGCACTTTCGGTGAATTGAAATGTTCCGTGTAAACAGGAGGTAGGCAATTGGTATCTAATGAGAAACCTTTGATAATCAGACCATAAACTATTGAAATCTTCACAATCGAGGCTAAGCTTTATTTTATATTAATTTTCATGTAGGCCATTTCTTTTTGGACTGAAGGAGGTGACATGAGGACATGGGAACAAGAGGCATGAAGCTGGCAGCAGTTTTTAAGGGCCATCCTTTAACTCAAGTTAATCTAATTCTGTTCACATGTCCACTTGTGATTGAACTGTTTTGGGTTGTCTTCACACAATCATATGTTGCGAGCCAATTTTAACAAAAACAGATTTTAAGCTTGTTATTTTTAGGCTCCTATATGCCGAATGCAAAATTCCTAGTGTGACATTTTTTTCTTTGCTGAGTAAGCATATTAATTTACTTTTATGTTATGTCCATCAGCTCAGTGAGTTTCTGGGAACTTTATGGGGGAAAAAAAAACAAATTAGCATTTTCTTTATAAGAACCATGTATTTTCTCTCTCTCTCTATTAAATCTGTAACAACTGATATAGGAATTTAGAGATTGCAAATATTAGACTTATATTATAGAATAATAGAGTTTGCAAATATTTCCCTCTCCAGCAACAATAATGCATTAAGAAAATTGGCCAATCAATGCCTGTGGGACAGTGTAAAATAACTTAGAAGGTAAAATGACAGTTTCCTTGTTTAGTTGTGTATTTCCTTCTAAGAGTTTTCAAGTATATTTAACCTAACACAAGGTGAGGCAAATGTGGATTTCCTTGTCTTGCAGGTCTTGATGTAATGCTCTTTTTAAACTAGTTCTAAGTTTTTATAATAATATTCTAAATTTTTCTATACTTTTCTATTAAAAATTCATTTTTAGAAAGGGTTGCCTTTCTGTATTGAAATCTATATTAACTTTTTTTTTAGAGATAATGTTTTATACAAACTTTTAAGCGTTCCCTGGAGAACCTAACAATTTTTTTCAGGGCTTTTAAATGTAATTAAACAAAGTTGGTTTTTGTTTGTTCATTTTGAGCAGCTGCTATTAACAGCAGCCAAAAAATGAAGGATTATAATTAAAAATAGGAAAAATAATGACATTAATAAAAAACAAAACAAAACCGAGGGCCAAATTTGACCCCATAGGTTCTCCAGGGTTAGACAAGATTTACAAAAGATCTATATATAGCAGCCTACATGAAACCTCTCCAGAAATGTCATAATGTGCAATATTACAGTAAGTGCACCATAGAATGTTAAAGCTTATAAAGGTGTTTTAAAACTATATTGTAAAGGCTTATATAAATAAATGACATTTAAAAAACTATAATGTAACAGCTTACATAAATGCTCTTTTAAAAACTATAATACAATAGATAGGATTTATTTCTCACTGTTCAGGTAAAGGTAAGAATCCCGCCTGACTGGTTTATCAAGACTAAAGTTAACTGACAAAAAAAGAAAAAGAAAAACAATCCCAGAGAAATGTAACAGGGAGAGTGCAGGTAGTGCAGCATGTCAAACAAAGGGGTTGAAGAGGATCAACGTTTTACTACAAATTTTAATTTGTGAAGGGTAGTACCAGAAAGTAGCTTCACCTTAATACTTTTGCAGGTTCTCCTAGTTGACCGCTTGCTGCACATAGGCATACACTGGACGAAAAATCTCTTAAAACAACTTCTAGAATCTACATAATGAAAACGAAGCACTGAGGAGTACACAAATGTAGTCTGAAGTTTGCTCCACCCATCTCAGCCTCCGGAAAATTGCTATTGGGTAAAGTATAATTTAAACCTTGGTTGGATCCATCCATCTGTCAATCAAAAAACACGCCCCTAAATGCAACCAACTGATTTAAATCCAAATTCAGCCCAAGAAAAATCCATCCAAAACTTGTTTGATGCCAGGATGTAAATATGCATTTTCTAGGTGTAAAATTTACTTTTAACATGAGAGCCCGCCATATAACCAGCTGGCGTCAGTCTTCTATGGACCTGCAACATTTAGTTCTTTCTATTCAGCATCCAATTGAAAAATGAAAGGTGTGGGTTTGTTCCTGCAGGTCAGCTCCTTTTGATTTGTGATGTGCATTGAGAAAATCTGAGAACTCTTTAAGTAATTATTATTAAGTATTTAGGCCCCCCCTTCATTTAGTGGTTTTTCAAATCAGCTTTTTTGCAGTCTATTTTGAAAGAGTAGACAGAGGCCTGTTATAATAACCTAGCCTGGAGACCATAAAGGCATAAATTCCCTATCATGTCTGGACATGAGACCTTTAAGTCTCACTATTTAACAGAAAAAAAGGCTGATTTAATTGTTGCCATCATGCAATATAGCCACAAGGGGGCCCAAGCCATCTTGCCAGTTTCAAGCTCAGATGAATGCAGAGGGTTGTCAGCAAGTCTTTGCCAAAGCAATTAAGCCAATGAGACTTATGATGAAGCTGACTTGCTAAGGCAACCCCTGCAGGAAAAAGCTGAGAGGAAAAGAAGAAGTTGTTGCCTTCATGTAAATACTTGTAATCAGCTTTGATGACAGGGCAACATGAAATCGATCCAACTCAGGGGAACAAGCCTCTAGTACGGTGGCCGAGAACCGCCTACTCTAACGTAATTGTGGCTCTCTTCTCTTGTAAACCTCAGCTTAAAAGCAACAAACCAATCGGGAATTCCCTTCAAAAACCACCAATTAAACAATTTCAATTAAAAAAAAACTATGCTATCATAAATAAGGAACTATGGAAATGATTTAAAAAATGGGATGGGAAGGAATGTAAATGTGCAGTTAGAAAGAAATCACACTGAAATCTAAGACCAATCTTTTAAAACTAAAAACGTACTAGAATGTTTAAAATCCTACATAAACCTTTCAAAACTGGGATGTATGTGACCATCACATTCTGCATTTAAGCTTAATTTTTGCACAATACAAGCAATCTTGTTGTGTGTTGTTCTAGTTTTGGTTTCAGATGTCTGGAATGAACAAAGGGATTACTCCCCTTTTGACGACACAATGCCTCAGTTTGAATGTAGACATTTTTTGAATTGCACAAATACTACAGACACAAACTTAGGTAAGGAAGTTTACATGAGCAGGAAATGTAGAAGTACTGTCTGGGTACAAAACATGTTTTTAAAATGCAGTTAGTTTACCCAGTGGCTGTGCAATTATTTTCATAACACCCATGATGGAATTTCTGAGAGCCTCAGGCAAATGACTCAGATCCAAACCAGTCAATGACCCTTATCTGAAAATGAAAGATTTATATTTTATTCTTTTATTCAATGTTCCTATTTCTTGTAGAAATGTACATAATTTTTTTTTGTGTGTGTGAAAAAACACGGGGCTATCAGACACCCTGGAGATTTATTTCAAAGTTTTGTGGGCTCGATAAAGTTATATTCTAAAACAGTAACCCAATCTGGCATTTAAATTCAAAAGATAACAGATTGTTTCAGTGATCGCATCAATATGAGTTACTTCTTACATTCAAAATGTTTCAAATCTTGTTAAAGAAAAAACAAAAATGTAACCGCGTTGTTTTGAAAGTAGTTCAAGGAAATGAATAGTTTTGTTTTTCCTCCTCTTTTGCTTTACTCTTACCAAACTTGTTTTCATTTGTTAAAAAAAGGGAGGGGGGGGGGGGTCAACCTCTTGATAAAGTGTTTTGGGAGAACTCCAGTAAATGATTCTAAAAGTTACAATCCAACAACAGAGTGGGCAGAAAACATGTAAAGTTTAAAGGAAAAAGCATAAGATTAGCTGTTTGTTAATTGGAAATTCAGTGATTTAGAACTTTTAAGACGTAGGAACACTCCACCTCCAACACCTTTAGGCACATATCTCTGCCATTATGAAAGAATGAGTGGGAGGTTTTGAAGGTTTTGTACAATGCATGGCGCTCTTGGATGACTCTGCAATGCAAAGTACAGCTCAAAGAGATCGAGTGACTCATTTGAAATTGAGACTTTTTAAAATTTATTAAGGTAGTTATAAACAAAGGAGAATGAGTAAAAGAAACATTGCCTATTTGTCCTTAACATGCACAAAGATAAAATACACAAATATCTTTTCTAAAACATGCACACTGTTTCCATGGAATAACTTTAAAAAGATTAAAAAAACAACAGCTGTTTTCAATACTGTGATTGACGGGAGTTCAAAATGAAGCAGGTTCATTTATAATAAGAAAAGCTGTACATTTGTCATTTCTCAACTTGTCTGGGGTATTTTACAACCTTGCTGGAGAGGACGGATAGTCTCTGTTCAACACAGAAGGAGCCAATAAAAAAAAATATAGGAATGCATAATTCAATAAATATTTAGATTGAGTCAACTCCAATCCATAAGTAAGTAAGGCTAATTAAGAAAGCAAAAACTAAAATCAGTTACGGGTTTGTATTCTTAGTCATTCAATTACAATCCAATTCATTCCAGATTATTCTAATAATGCAAAATTATTTTAGTTCTATAAAAGCCAACAGAAGGGACTAACAGATACACCGATTTTTTCAAATGTTTTTTCTGTACAACTTGGTGACTAACAACGTGAATAAAGTAAATGCATCTTTATGTCTACATTTTTTTGTTTGATCAAACTTTCCTTTTCCTTTTTAAAGAAACTAACCTATACAGTCAGAGATATCTTAAAAAACAACAACAAATGGAATCTGATCTGTGTGATAAAACCTACACTAATAACCTCACAATCTTTGACAAAATAGCACTGAAACCTGCTTTGGTTAACTGAACCTGAAGGCACCACAAAATAAGCTCCAACAAAGCTCTGTGAGGCCTGTTGTCTTTGACTATATATGCTCTAATGTCAAAAACAAATGACAGGTGAAAAAAATGCAAAAAATATTTTACATTAGAAGATTATTTTAATTTAGGGAGAAAGGGTCTTATTCATTCATCTTCTAAACCTATTTTGCCCCTTTTTGGGTCATGGAGCTGCTGGAGCCTATCCCAGCCACTTGTGGATGATGGCAGGGGACATCATGGACGGGTCACCAGTCTGTCACAGGGCCACAAATCACACAACCATGCACACTCACATTTGCACCTAGGGACAATTTAGAGTAACCAATTAACCGATATCTTTGGACGGTGGGGGGAAGCTGGGGTCCCCGTAGAAAACCCACCACGCACGGAGAGAACATGCAGACTCCACACAGAGGGGTCCCTCATTGGTATTCCCACAACTAAGACGTCTTGCTGTGAGGCAAGAGCGCTAACTAATGCACCAATGTGCATTTCATTCCATTTTCATTTTATGAAATGAAATACTGGTGCAGAAACAAGCTCAAAACAATCACATAAATATAACTTAGTCATGTCCATAGAGTGCAGTATAGCCAGGGGAAAACTAGCACTTTTGTTTTGTGCTGTCTGCAAATTTTTTTCAAGGGTGTATTCCCAAGTAGACTGTCAGAAAGTGTTTTCATTAAAGTAACTGTAGGCTCCAGGAAACGTTAAACTTTTTTTTAATTGTTTGGAAAGAACGTCACAGATAAGATCAAAACTAGTTTTTAACCAAAGATGGAAAAAATTCATCATAGATCGTGAGTTTCATAGTCAGTCATGTGAAGCAAAGCATCAAAATACCTTATGATTTAAACATTTGATAATACTGTCCATATATAATGGAACATGCTTACTTAATTCATTCAAATCTACTAATATTCCTGTATTCTACTGTTTCATCTCAATCCCATTCTCATCAAACTCATAATAGCCTTCCGTGAACCTATTCCAGTCGGGTTTTTGTTTGTGCCACAGAGCTGAAACTGCTCTGTTAAAAAATAGCCAGTGACCTCATCAATGCAGCTGACTAGGATTACTTCCCATTGAACACTGTCCTCCATCTGAGAGCTACCTTTCACGCAATCTCCTACGCTGACTTGCCCCAACAACTTTCTTTCATTGGTATCTCTCTTAACCCCCTAAACTGGTTTAATTCCTTACAGGTGTTACTCAGTTCATTTAGCTCCACTCTGTCAGACCCCAACATTCCTGGATTACATCAGTTGTGCCTCAGGGCTTTTTCCTTTCCCAGTGAGACTATCTTTCATGAATGCAAGACCAATTTTTTTAGTGCTATATGTGCTCGAATCTACGATACCACACAAAGTTCTATTTGTCTTTTTCTTTTCTCCTATCACTTGTGTCTCTGAAATAAAATTCTGGTGTACACCCAGTTTTCCTCTACTAAACTGATAAAAGAGAAATGATTATAATTGAATAAACATTCAATTTTATCCTAAATTAACAGTTAGTCTATCTTCATTAAGAAGCTTAAATTGAGTTATAATTCAAATTAATTACTTCTTTTTTGCAGTTCAATTCAATTCAATTTTATTTGTATAGCCCAAAATCACAACAACAGTCGTCTCGATGGGCTTCAAAGTAAAACATGAACTCAAAAGGATCACGGATACAAAGAGTTCAATAGGAAAATACTAAAATGAACTAACAAACTGACCAAGCTATACTGGCATCCCTGCCCTTAGACCCCCCTTTGCGGTAAGGAAAAACTCCCAAAAAAAAACGGATTCTGGAAAAAACTAAGAAACCTCAGGGGTGCCCACATGAAGGAGGGATCCTCCCCCAGGACGGACAGGCGATTTACCAGAACTCTTAGAGAAGAATTAACTTATCTAACTCTACAACTACATATATAAAGTCCAGCAGACGAGCTTCATCCAGCCGTGGTTGGGGGGACAGTCAAAGGCGCGAGTCGAGCCGGAGACAGGAACCACAGCCAGGTGTAGGAGCAGGAGCAGAGACGAGGTACACGCTCAGGAACAGAGTTCAAAAAGAGCCTAAAATGTAAAGGTATAAATGATTATAAAACACAGATGTAAAAGGATTTGATTTACCTATTATCTATTTTTAAAGGATTGTTTTTTTTGTATATATTTGCTTTTTCAAACTGATCAGCATTCATTGAGAGGTAGGCATCTAATAAGCTTCATATGCTTCCTTTTTTATTGGCTGTTTTTTTATGTTGTATATAATGTAAATAATCAAAACGGCAAACTAAACCAATAATAATAATAACAAACAAATGTTGCTTTCCCTTCCTCTAGGTAAAGAGTCAGGGTGTCCTTCTGGAAAAACCTGCTCAGACCAGGACATAAGCAGCAGAATTCTGGACCAGTGGGATGACTGGCGGACTTTAAAGTGAGTTACAGTAAAGTATGCAATGAAGACTGTCTCGAAATGTCATAATGGTAAAAAAGGCCTCACTTTTGGTAACCGCTTTGACTGAAAGACCTTTGATTTTACCACTGAGCTGTGGCAGTCAAGTTTAAAATCACTATTTATTTTAAAACCCAAATTTAGCACGGACTGTTGGAGCCAAGGCAAGCCAAATCCACCTTAACCCTTGTGCTATCCTATGGGGTCCAGATGATCCGATCCTTACATTGACGTGTTCTTCCTACCATGACAAAGGTGGATAAAGGTGAAGAGTGTCATGTCTCGTCAAGTTCCTGTCCGTCTCTGGTGTTGTCTCGTGTTTAACTTCCTGTTTTATTTTGAAGGTTTAACCCAACTCTCGTTTCAGTCCTTCCTCTCCCTGCCCTTGTCTGTTTCCCCACAGCCGAGCCTGCCTCATCATCCCTGATCGTTTCCACCTGTGCTTCCCCTCCTCATGTATTTATAGCCTGAGTTTCCCTGTGTCCTGTGCCTGTTTGTCTTGTTACCTCCATGACAAAGCTAAGCCTAAGATTTTCTAATCAAGTGATTACAACAATCTAAAACTCTGCATCTGAGTCCAGTCCTGTGTTCTGCCTTGTCAGAGAGGATTTCATGTAATCCATGGACACCAGTGAAGATCACATATCGTTGTCATTTCGTAGATGACCCCACTCCTAATGTTAAAGTGCCTAGGATGCTGCTTGGACCAATTACCATCACTTCTGTTTTATGGTCAACTAAAAAAACTCAGTGTTTTCTCATGTCACTTGTTTCAAAATACTAAAATCTGTTTTTTCATGGCAAAGCACTAAGAGAAAATCCTTTTTAATATCTTGAACTTGGAGAAAACAAACAAGAATTTGACTCTCATATGAGGAAATACGTGGAGTCTGCATCATATTCTGCCAAGAAAGCCCTGTCTAATTCTATCGAAAAATGGAGCTGCTACGTTCTCAAACCAACCATGTCTTTTGAGCGGCTCATAAACATGAACAATGAGTCACCTTTTTTTCCCCTGTCTTCCCTGTGTTTCACAGAGATGCTCCAGCAAGCTCCTCCTTTTTATTTTATGGGCAAATATCCCATTGGTTGTGCATGCATTCACCTGAAAAATTAAGTCGGGAGTGAGTGCAGGCAGCAGAGTATCCGCCTCCTTTCTTGAGTTTTTCAGTTCAGTTAACATCGTTCTTATGTTAATATTTTTCCCTAAAAGCTTTATAATGGGGCCTGCTTTGTTTTTTGTTCTGTAGGTAATCCAGCACCTAAGTGTTTAGAATCTATGTCAGACATCAAAATCTTGTCAACACATGTCAAATGAAGCTATAAATATGATTTCAGCATAATTCAAACTTAATTATTGGTGGGAAATCTAATTTTGACAGTACTCTGATCTTACCCCATCACACCTCCCTGTGATTATTTCCAGGATAAAATGTATTAAGTCCAGGCTGGCTTCTTAAAATTCCAAAAATATGAAATGAGCCAGTCTTTGAAACACCTGTTTGAAATGAACAGATCCCAATAATCTCTCCAAAGAGCCATAAATCCCATCTCTACAAAGGAAATGTGACAAATATTCTCATGTCTCTCCCACTTTTAAGTGGTGAAGGTACCTGGACCCAAAAACCAGCTCTAACAGCTTTCAGGCACTGTAATGTGTCACAGTCTTTGATACCTGTTGATGCTAAACAATTTGACATATTTGCATCATGTTCTTAGGTTAAGAAAAAATAACATCAAGCTATACCATAAACATTGAAATAAAACATGATGCATAGTGCATTATATTGCACTATATTGCATTATGTTGCCCTACGCATTAAACTTTGCAATGCAAAGTGTAATGAACTGAACTAATAATAATAAACAAAAGGGTAAAAAAACAGTTGTAAGTGACTCATCTTCTTGAGACCTGGTGTTCATGTGCGTGAACATCACATTTTTGGATATATGTCCACAGTAATACATTTTTATTAACTAGAGCCCTGTGACAATGTGTTTAGAGGGTTAGCTCATATATTAGTTCGGGTCTCAAGAGCTCAAAAGAGAGACTTTTGGAAAGGTAATCTAGATTCCAGTGTTCATACTGAGCAAAGGTACCCCTTGTATCTTCTTCTTAAAAAGCAAAAGGTGGGACCACTGATTAGAACTTGGTGAAACAGAAAAAAATTTAAATAATTTTTTTCAAACTGACATTCTATTTTAAGGTTAGATTAGGTGGTCCTTTTTCCATTTTATTTTTAAAGTTATTTTTATTAATTCATTCAGCTTAAATCATTAAAATCTCAGCCTTCCTCTGTCTTTTCTGGTGTCCCCCAAGGTTCTGTCCTTTGTCCTCTTCTTTTTATTACTTATCTTCTACCCCTTGGCAATATTTTCCTTAAATTTAATGTTAATTTTCACTGTTTTGCCGATGGCACCCAGCTCTATGTATCAAGCAAACCTGATTCCTATCTTCCACCCTCCTCCCTCCACTTCTGTCTATCTGAAATCAAAAACTGGTTCACCTTAAACCTTCTCAAACTCAATAGCGATAAAACTGAGCTACTTCTCGATGGCTCAAAATCCGCCCTCTCCATAGCCACAAGTCTTACTCTTTCCATCGACTCGTCTTATGTCTCCCCCTCCCCTCAGGTGAAGAGCCTGGGTGTCATCTTAGATAGTTCATTATCTTTTCAGTCACACATCAATAGCATTACTCGGTCTGCCCATTTCCATCTATGTAACATTAATCGTCTACGCCCCTCCCTCACTGTCTCCTCTGCTTCTATCCTGGTTCACAGTCTGGTCACTTTAGATTACTGCATTTCCCTCCTCTTTGGTCTCCCTACAAAAACCATCGATAAGCTCCAACTGGTCCAGAACTTAGTTGCCCGCATCATCTCCAGAACCCCCTCCTTCAGTCATATCATCCCGCTTCTCCACCAGCTGCACTGGCTTCCCATAACCTCCAGAATCCAATTAAAACTCCTCCTGTTCACCTTTAAGGCCCTCCATAATCTGGCCCCTCCTTATCTCTTCGACCTCATCCATATCAAACCCCCTCTCGTTCTCTTCGGTCCTCCTCCTCTGTTCAGCTCTCTGTTCCTCTGGCCCGACTCATCACAATGGGAAGCAGAGCCTTCAGCTGCTCGGCTCCCAAACTCTGGAATTCCCTCCCTGCCATATCTCGCGGGATTTGCAGACCCAAGTGCTGGAACCCGGAAGGAGACTCGACAGGCAATGAGGTAAGTTGAAATAGATTTAATGTGGCAGCAAGAATAGTATTGAGTCCCAGGTTCTTCTGCGAAGGCCAGAGGTGGAGGTCGGAGGGTCTTGACGGCGACAACCGTGTGATCCGAGATGGAAGCCAGAGGAGCGGCGGAGCGAGATGAGCGAGAGGTGGGCAGCAACCAGAAGTGTTCCTCGTGAGGGAGAGATCCTGGAGTGGCACAAAGACAAGGGAATTAATCGAGAGGCAACCAGGCATGAGCGAGAATCAAGGTGAGGCCAGGAGATGCACCGTAGGAGTACAACGAACTAGCGTCGATTACAGGTCTGGGGTCTCCTTAAGAGGCTGCAGGCTGATGAGGATGAGGAGGCGCAGCTGGTGGTATCAGGTGTAGCTGAAGGAGGGGAGGAGTCTGCCAGAGGCACCATGACACTCCATCCTGATCTCCGTAACATAGTGTCTTCCTAATTTCAGATCTAAACTCAAAACTCATCTGTTCATTTCTGCCTTCCCATCCTGATTCACTTTTGATTTTGTATTTTATATGTATTGTGCTTTTAATGTCTATTTTTAACCTTTGTTTTGTAAAGTGTCCTTGGGTTTCATGAAAGGGGCTTTAAATAAAATGGATTATGATTTTATTATTATTATTATTATTACAAGAAAAGTTTTGAAGGCCTCTTGTGTTTGACTGTTCTTATTGTTACAGTAGGGGGGTTGTGTACTTTTAGACACAAGAAGTATATTTGTATAAACCCCTTGTGATTTTAAAGCAAAACTTTATTTGAAGTACATCTGTGTATGTTTATGGGATATTGTCAATCGCCTTGTTTTTATTCAATTTTCCAACGGTTGATCTTTTCTCACCAAGTTGCTTGATGGTAACCTAAGACAGCTCTTTGGTCTTGTATAGAGGTTAAAGTTTAGTTGCTTATTGTGTGGGGGCTGGTGTCTTTTATCCAGATAACCAGTTCAAACAGACTATTTGAACCCAGGTAACAAGTTAAGTGTAGAAGAGCGTCTTAAAGAGGAAGTGGCAGGTCTGTGTGGAACAGGAGTCTTGTATGTTTGTGAGTGCCAAACACTATATATTTTATAAATATATTATAATGCTTGTTAATGCGTTAACAAAGCTTGTTAAGGAATCTTAATGTAAAGTGTTACCCTTATTTCTATGAATACATTCTTTGAAAATAATTAAATGTGATTTCCTTAATTGTTTTGACATTCTGTCTCTCACATGGGTGAACATTACAGACTTATTACATCTTTTTAAGTGGGACAACTTTCAGAACTGGTTTTTGACAAACACTTTTGGTTTTAGGTTAACAGAAAGATTACATCCTTCTTAAAATGCCATGCCCAATTCCTGAGGCAAGATTTGCTTTGCGTAAAGTCTCATTTTGTTCAGGTCTTCCTCTAAAGATGTAAAACGTAAATTCCTCATCAACAAGAATTTTCTCTTCCAACTGAAAGAACTTGAAGCATTAGATTATTATTTTTTCATAACACTGAACAACCATGGCAACAATGGGTCATTTACTTTGGAATAAGAATAGTGCTTTAGTACAATTTTGTCTCTACAAACATTTAATGCCCCTAGATAAAGGCGTGTTTCAAGGCAATCACAATATATTATAGATCTTAACAATCTATAATGTCAAATCATTATATCAAAGCAAAATCATAAACACGATATTGATTAAAAAACTTCATAGAAAAGTTCTAATGACCCTCTTTGATAAAAGTTGAATTTTTGGTGTTTTTAACATGTTCTTGAGGCACCTTTTTCATGAAGAAGTGCATATTTAAAGAAAATTAAGCTTTAAATTGTATTTTTGAGATTTCTTTTTAATCCAAATTGTTGTGAATCAGAAGCAGACAAAAAAAATGTTTTTGAAAAAGTTTGTAGCTGTTATGTACAAACTAGAATCAGCAGGCCACAAGCTCACTGCCCCGCTCCATCCTGATTTCTTCACTTGCAGACGAATAGATCCATGTGCATCTATGTTTTCCTCGTCTGATCTAGCATCTGACTCAAAACTGTACAGCTGGATATCTTCAATGTTGTTTTTTTGATGCATTGCTAATATTATGTTAGGAGTGCCAATGGTGTAAGCTAGCGGGAGAGAGTGTAGTTGGAGATGGGGTTACTCTGCCCCAACACAGAAGAAGGTGCAAAAATGTAACAAATGTATGGTTTAATTCAAAGCAGTCTATTTTTAAAACCCCAATTTACAACTGAATTCTGCTACTCAAAAATGGAAAAAGTAAAATCACTCAAATTCAAAATCATTCAAGATTGTAACAATCCAATCAACTTTTCACAAACAGTGTAGGTCTAACATTATTCTAGACAGACGGTCATTTATGAAAAATGAATGTCTGTCCTGCTGAAGGGGGTGCCGCTTTTAAAAATTGCTGGTCTGCTTTTCTTAAAGTTCCTCGCCTTCGAGAAATGAACTAGGTGTTACATTAAATTGGATTTGCTGTTCTGGCTAGTGGTCGGTGAACGTGGGGGGCACCTTAGTTAGGTTCCCTGCCCATTCCAACTGACAGTATAATGATTATCTTTGAAACACAAAGCTTAGTCTTTGATATAATAGGTTTTTTTCCAGACATAAGCGGCTGGTTAGCTCAGTTGACTGCTTGTAGGAATGGCACATGAAACCAGGGTTCAATTCCCAGGGGGTGCGATGAGCTTCATCCAGTGTGGATCCTTGGCAAGACCCTTCACGCAACTGTCTTACTATGTAGTGGAAAAATATATGCAAAAATAAATGTAAAAACAAAGGGTTGTGTCAGGAAGGAAAAAAATCTGTGTGGATCAGTGAAAGCTGATTTGCTGTGGCAACCCCTGACAGAAAATGTAAGTAAATTAACATTTATATTTTTATACAATTAAAATGTTTTTTCCTATTGTTGTCAAACAAGGAAAGATAGTTCCATTCTTCTCTATTCCCATAACATTGCCGTGCCTGTAGAATGCGGTATAGCCAGGGGCCAAATACCACTTTCTGTGCTGAGGGCAAAATCTTTTCAAGGGTGTACTCCAAAGCAGACTGTCATGGGTTATTTTCAGTGAAGTGACCGTAGGCCACAAGGAAGTGAAATATTTTTTTCAAATTGCTTGGAAAGAGAAACGTCAAAACTTTTGTTCATTTTTTAACTAAAGATGAAAAAAAAAATCATAAGACAGATGGAGCCCTTTGGATGAGTGGTGACTCATTTAAAGTAAGAAGACTTTTTTTTTAACAATGTCACAAGGATGTATGAGAACCTTTGATATTATAAGTAATAATTATTCTTATCAGTCATAAGAAGTAGGAAATAATGAAACAGATTGGAAATTTAAACATTATATGAGTTACAATCCATGTATAATGAGGAACGTGTTTACTTAATGCGATAAAGAGCACTAATATTCAAACTTCTATTCAGTTTTTCAGTTCGTTTATCTTAAACAAAAGTAATGAGATGGAAAGGGACAAGAATCAAGACATCAGAAGGACAGCTTGTGTTAACTGCGAGCTACGTTTTGGGGATAAATGTGGTAGATTGAGATGGTTTGAAGGCATTGAAACCATGAGAGTGATTTTGTTGGTAAAAGAATACCGAGGCTGGAGCTACCAGGAAAGAGGCGAAGAGGAAGTCTGAAGAGGACGTTCAAGGTTACATGAAAGAATGGCATGAGAGTGGTTGATATGAGTGTGAAGGATGTAAAGGATAGGATCAGATTTAAGCCAAAAATGTTTTATGGTGAACCTGATGTAAGCAGCTGAAAAGCAGAGAAGTTGACACCATGAAGTACTTTGAGAAGTGTTTGATCACAGTCGTCTGAACCAACATGCAGTAATAAATCAAAGTATAATTTCAAGAAATATGATGCATGGATTCATCACTTTCTCCAAAAGTCTGAAGTGACCCTGATTCTCAGCAGAGTTCTGACCTGTAGACAAGTTGACCTCAACTTTCAGCGCCGCTGATATCACCTGAAGAAGGATAATGGACCTGAATCTAATGTCTGCAGAAATAATAGTGAAGAGAACTATTAACTGTTTAAACCCAGAAGAACGGCTGTTAATCAGCAGCAAAAGAAATACCAACCATGGTCATTCGACAGATTATGGACCCTTTTTATTTTACCTCACAGTATTAGTTTATTATAAAAATTAAAAAAAATAATATAAAAAAAATAAAACAAATGATTATTCAATTATTGAAAATGGTTAAATTGATTAATTTATAATGATATTACTTCACTTGCTCCAAAAAAAAATTGATCCGTTGATTTATAATTGTTTCCTAATGTAACATAATTTTGCACATATTTTTAACTTCTGATACTTGATCAAATTTTTCTATGAAAATTTCTGAAACAGTGATTATGTTTATTTTACTGATATAGTGTTATTTTTTAATCATACCAATGAATTTTATAAGTAACATAATCTGCATATATTTTGGATATTTCATTGCCATGTTGATCCAAAAGTTATTTTTTACAAAATAATTTAAGTAATTCATCTTTGTCATATGCTTTATTGATATTTCAGGTTTCTTATTTCTGTCTGATAAAAGCTAGGAACCGGACATTGATAAATCATGTAATAAAATGGTTATGGTAGAACAGGGGTGGGATTAAGTTCGCTTCCTTCCACTCCCTTACAAGCAATATTTATTAATATGTCTAATTATCCCAAGGTTGATTAGTTATTGTTTTAATGTATAACTGATGATATATATATATATATATATATATATATATATATATATATATATATATATATACACATACTTCACAAAAAAGTCTAAAAGATGAGTCACACTCAACCTTGTCGGAAGAGAAAGAGGAAAATCTGGTTTGTAAAAGTGAAAAAGATCCTCGGGGAATCTTCTCATTAACTGCTTGAATATCCAGTTGCTTTCTTTGTTTCATTTACCATAAGCATTTCGATTTTTGTGCTCCTGAATCTACGTCACACCCTGTACATGCATACTTGATATATAAGGGCATGTAAAAGAGGTGGCACAGGAATACATCAGGAGGAAGAGCACAGTTTTAACAGGACTTCTAACTAAAACTTTTTTCTTTGTTTTACTAATTTTGGAATCTGCAGCGCATGTAAGTAATCTTTTTTTAATTATTAATCAACCTGTTATGCTGTACATTGCATTTTGACTACAATTGTAGTGGCAACTTAAAAAAATCTTGAAGGCAGACTTTAAAATATAAGAAATTTATGTATACTTACTACATTTCTTTGACTTTTATTATATAATGGTTACCATTTTTATAGAAAAAGAAGCATTGTAGAATATACATAAACTTTGCAAGAATTACATTTATTATGAACACAAATCAGAAATATATTAATATCTTTTTAAATAAATACATTTAAACTCCAAATTTATAGAAAAACTATTCTCCATTTTCACTAACAAGGGGGAAACTGATAGCACTGAATACATTTTTGTTTGCTATGCAAAACGTTTACTTTTAGTTTTAAGTTTTGTGTATTAGAATTTCAATTGTTGCATCCATTGTTGCCATCACCACTGTAATCATTACCAGATGTTGATCCTGGAACAGAATCAAAAATAACTGATGCAAACTTTAGCTCTGGACTGCAAGTAAGCAAGATGAAAAGAACCAAAGAAAACTTCAAGAATCTTCTATAGATCTAAAATGTCAAAAAAAATTTTTTTTTTAAATTCAGAACTAGCATTTTTTTAGTTGGGTGCTTTAACTGTATTAGAATCTCTTTAGAGCTGATAAAGTGCGCGCCACTTAACATTAAATCAAAATTCAAAGTTTTCAGTCAGAAATACAGTTATAATCATTACAAAACTAGTATTTAATACATAATTTATTATATTGAATGCAAGTGAATGTTAATTTTAGATATCATGCAAGCAACTTTATATCATTTACCTGCACAGGTTTTGGGGAGGTTGAAAAAAAAGATATGACTATTTCACATATTTTACACTCACTCTTGCGAGTTATTTAAGTCCTACAACCTGTTGCCCGCAGCTTGCCCATAGAGAAAAATAAATAAATAATTAAAAAATTCTACAAGCTCACAAGTTGTCTATAATCCTAAAATTTTGTGTAGGCTACCTGCATCACCTGCACAGGTTTACCAATTTTTCACCCACTGTCACAATTGTTTCACGGACCCAACATAGGACAAACTCAGGGGTGGAAGACACCATATTTATTTAATTTTTAATTTAGAGGACCCCAAACACTGGTCACACACAGCCAATGCACAGATACTATGAAGATAGGAGAGGGTTAGTGACGGGGAAATGACTTGAAGCAGTCAGAGCATAAAACAGGAGAAAGGCTTACTGGGATGAGGAGAGTGATGCGAAGAGAGGGACGAGAGGGGCGAGAGAAGTCCCTTTTACAGTAAATGGAAGGAGATATGACTCCTGACATGGAGGTTAGAAAGGAGAAGAATGCTCGTAGAAGCGTGGTAAAACTCAGGATCCCAGGGTTCAGTCATAAGCACTTTTGATTTCTCAGTCCAAATAATACACTCTAGAAGGGTGTCTGGGAACAGCTCCAATATTTTAGAGATTAAAGGGACTTACGAGGCATGGGGCAATAGGGCGTGGCAGGGAAACAGGACCAGACAATGGCAGCAACAGCGTGAAGCTGAGAGTGGAGGTTGGAACACAGACAATTTTGTCTAAACTCTCACAAATTGGTGGGTTAAAAGTCCACTGTAGATGTATGTATCAATGATAAAGGTGTCAAAGCACATGGATATTGTTGTGAGGGACTGGTGCATCTAAGCAGCTGACAGCAGCCAGACAGAGAAAGGTTTAGACAGTTTATTGAAAAATCTTAATCAGGAGAAGAGGCTGGATTAGGCTGGGGCTGGCTAGTAGGTGAGCAGGCACAGAGGCTGGAGCTGGAGACCAGGACTAGAAATGAGAGCGCAAGCAGCAAGGCAGGTAGGGACAGAAAATGTACATCAGACAATCAAGCATTATGTTAGGGTATTTAAACTGTAGGAGTGTTAATGGGAACATGGGCTCCAGGTGAGTAGTAGGTGGAATCAGGGGAGGAGGCAGCTTCAGCAACTCTGCCCAACTCCCTCAGCTAGAGAGAGAGAGAGAGAGAGAAAGAGAGAAAGAGAGAAAGAGATGGGGACCCTAACAGAACTTTGAATAGAAATTTAAATTAAAATTTTTGTTCCATTTGAATTTTGATAAACCTGTACTCAAATTTCTCAATTTTGCACATGATTGATAAGATATTGGAAAGAAATGTGTAAGTCACTCGTTTGATTTCCATTGCTCTCATTGCTCTGCAGTGGTCAAATATAACTCTACGTTTGTTGCTGTTTTCTTCAGTGTCCAGGTTAGAAAAGCAGAAAAGCAGCCATGGAGATTTGGCCAATTTTATTGTGCCAGCTAATACTGACCTGTAAGTTGGACATAAGATAACTTTACATTCAAAAGACACGCATGTGATAATATTTAATTTAATGAATTCCAACAATTGTCACAGATGGTCCGACAACCACCGAACCAACATCTACAAGAATATCTGCAGAGATTGTAGCGTTAACAGTAGCCAACATTAGTGACATCTGTGGATGTTGCTGTGAATGTTGTGATGACTATCCTCAGTCAACAACAACTGGATATACAACAATCTGTGAAATAGAAACAACAACCAAAGAACCAAAGAAAACCTCTGACTCTTCCACCCCAATGACAACTGCTACTACTATGACCACACCTGTATCAACAGCTAGCACAACAACAACTTTTGCACCAACAACAGAATCAATGCCAACTGTTACCATGACTTCAACAATGGAGACAACAGGAGTAGGATCTACAACAGCTGGAATGACAAAAGTCACATTTCAGCCAACGTCAACAACATCAGCACCTGCAACAAAGAGATCTACTGTATCCACTACCATAACTAGTGTTGCAGCATCAACCACAAATGTGCCACCTTCATCAGTAAATATGTCTGTTCCAACTACCATCACAATAGTTTCAACAGTAACAGCCATGCCAACAGAAACAGTCCAAACAACAACCATAACTTCACCAAAAATGACAACAGATAAAGGATCAACAGCCACTTTCCAACCTACGTCAATGAAATCCACACCCGCCACTGCCAAAGAAACTACATTCTCCTCTACATTTGCACCAACAAAAACAAATGCATTTTCAACATCTACAAGTAAACCTACAACAATGGCAGTAATCACTTCTGCTCCAACTACAATATCTACATTTGAAACAACAAGAACAACTACTTTTTCCACAACAGAATTTGTAAGCATAACTCCTACAACAGATTCATCAACAGGAATTACTTTTTCTCCCACTACAGTTACTGAAGTTTCAAGAGCAACCACAGCTTTTTCCACAACAGAATTTGGTAGCACAACTGCAACAGATTTATCAACAGTTGTCACATCTGCTCCGACTACAATCAAAGAAGTTTCAACAGCCTTACTGACATCAGAAACAGTCCCAACAGCTATTATGACTTCGTCAATTATGACCACTGAACAAGGATCCACAAAATCTGGATCCTCAACAGTCACATTCCCACCAACATCACCTACATCACCACCATCCTCATTTAATAGAAATACAACGTCCTCAACATTTGAGCCGACGGGAACAAATGCATTTTCAACATCTACAAGTACACCTACAATAATGGCAGTAATCACTTCTGCTCCAACTACAATATTTACATTTGAAACAACAAGAACAAGTACTTTTTCCACAACAGAATTTGGTAGAACAACTCCTACAACAGATTTATCAACAGTAGTGAAATCTGCTCCAACTACAATCAAAGAAGTTTCAACAGCAACAGGCATCCCAACAACAGGAACAGTCCCAACAACTATCATGACTTTGTCAATTATGACCACTGAACAAGGATCCACAAAATCTGGATCCTCAACAGTCTCATTCCCACCAACATTAACCACATCAGCACCCACCACATCTATAGGGACTAAAATCTCAGTCCCAACAACTATCATGACGTCTCCATTTATTACCACAGATCAGGCATCTACTATATCTATGACCTCAACATCCACATTCCAACCAACATCAACCACATCAGCACCCACCACATCTGAAGGGACTACAATCTCTGCATTTGAAACAAGAACAAGTACTTTTTCCACAACAGGATTTGTTAGCACAACTCCAACAACAGATTTATCAACAGTAGTTACATCTGCTCCGACTACAATCAAAGACGTTTCAACAGCAACAGGCGTCCCAACAACAGTAACAGTCCCAACAACTATCAAGATGTCGCCATTTATCACCACAGATCAGGCATCTACTATATCTATGACCTCAACAGCCACATTCCAACCAACATTAACTACATCAGCAGGGACTCCTATCTCTACATTTGAAACAACAAGAACAAGTACTTTTTCCACAACAGGATTTGTTAGCACAACTCCAACAACAGATTTATCAACAGTAGTTACATCTGCTCCGACTACAATCAAAGAAGTTGCAACAGGCGGTTCAACAACAGGAACAGTCCCAACAACTATCAATACGTCGGCATTTATCACCACAGATCAGGCATCTACAATATCTATGACCTCAACAGTCACATTCCCACCAACATCACCCACATCACCACCATCCACTTTTAATAGAAATACAACATCCTCAACATTTGAGCCAACGGGAACAAATGCATTTTCAACATCTACAAGTAAACCTACAACAATGGCAGTAATCACTTCTGCTCCAACTACAATATCTACATTTGAAACAACAAGAACAAGTACTTTTTCCACAACAGAATTTGGTAGCACAACTTCTGCAACGGATTTATCAACAGTAGTCATATCTGCTCCAACTACAATCAAAGAAGTTTCAACAGCAACAGGCATCCCAACAACAGGAACAGTCCCAACAACCATCATGGCTTCGTCAATTATGACCACTGAACAAGGATCCACAAAATCTGGATCCTCAACAGTCTCATTCCCACCAACATTAACCACATCAGCACCCACCACATCTATAGGGACTAAAATCTCTACATTTGAAACAACAAGAACAAGTACTTTTTCCACAACAGAATTTGCTAGCACAACTCCTACAAAGGATTTATCAACAGTAGTTACATCTGCTCCGACTACAATCAAAGAAGTTTCAACAGCCATACCAACAACAGGAACAGTCCCAACAACTATCATGACTTCGTCAATTATGAACACAGATCAAGGATCCACAAAATCTGGAACCTCAACAGCCACATTCCAACCAAAATCAACCATATCACCAGCAATGACGACCAATACTACAGCTGTACAAACAAATAACACGGCTTTTACCACAACAGGAGTTGATAGTCATACTACTACCACCACAGTCGAATCAACAACATTGACTTCTACATCAATGAACACTACACATGTTCCAACAAGAATTACCTCTGCTACCTTTACGAGCACCACATTGACACTCACAATTACAACAACCCCACATGTACCCACATCAGCCAAGACTGAGACCACTTCTACAATACCTGTTACAAGCAAGCCTAACAATTGCTGCGAATGTTGTTTGGCTTATCAACAAAAATATTTCACAACTGGTCCACCTTCAACAGCATGTGTTACATTTACAACTTCAAAAACACCTTCAAGCTCAACACCTACAGGAATACCAACAACTGGACCAACAACTTCAACATTAAGCCCAACTGTGATAACTATTGAGGCAACTACAGTTAGGAGGATGACGTTCAGATCTCCTGGAGAGACATTCACAATGAATCTGCTGACTTCATCATCCCCAGAATTTGTAAAACGAAGTGTGCTGTTGAATTCCACAGTAAGTGTGATATTTTAATAGTTTATAAAGGAAATTCAAAATGAAAATTTTGGACTTAAAATGTTTTGAATACATAACAGCTCATATTTATAACTGCACAGTTGTTGCTTAAATTGTAACAAAAACAAACAAAAAAACAGTTAGAGAAAGAATTAGTTTCCGAAGTTAAGATTTCAAAATTGTTTTATCTTTATGAAATACTTTTTAAGCTTCTTAGTACAGTGGTCCCTTGTTTATCAAGGTTTAACACGGGAGTTATGCTCGAAAAATAATCCGTGATGGGTGAAATCGGCGATGAAAGATCATAGACTACACACATTACACACTTTTCCCTGACAGATATTGACTATTCACACTATTCAGTTGTGTAAACTCTCAACCTACATAGAAAAAAGGGGTCCAGTTTATTGGATGAAAACAAAGAGTTGCTAGCAATTGAATATTTATGACGAATACATGGATCTGTTCAGGAGATACACCGGTAGCATGACAGAGAATGATTGAAAATAGTCTGCTGCAAATCAGGATGCAAAACAGTGCATGGGAAAAAAACTAAAGAAAAAAAGCATGCAAAATTGCTATGAAAAGAATCGGCAAAACAGTGATATTGCGAAAGGTGAACTGTTAAATAGCAAGGGGACCACTGTATTTAGATAATTAAACAAAGTATTTATGCTAAAACACATTTTCCCCCTTTCTACAGCTTGTGCCATTATACAAAAAAGCATTTCCGTCCTTTCGTTCTTTGACAGTTATTTCATTCAGGTACATTTTCACGTGATTCTAACAAAATTTAAAGACTTCTCATAAATGTGTACAGATGAATTTATATTTTTGCTTTTGCAGGAATGGATCAATCATCAACACCTTAGATCTTGTTTTTTCATTGTTATCGGCCCCTGAAAACAGTGAAATCATAGATGTTTTAGTCAGAGCAGACCCAAAGATTACAAATTTCACTATTGATGTTGAGTATATAACAGTTAATGACACGTCAACAATCCCAACTCCAACCCCAACAACTGAAAGACCGACAGAACCGCTGACAGTTCTTCCATCTCCTGACACTGGGGGAACAACTACTTCAACGACAACAACAAAAACCACTTTCCCTACAACCACAGCAGCATTCACTGCAAATTCAGCTAAAACAAGCACAGCAGTATCAACAAATGCTACCTCTGTGATGTTTAGTACAACTACTTTAACCGTAACTACTGTAGCAACAAAACCTTTCCCTTCAACTACTTTACCTGAAAGTACAACTCCAAAAACGACCACAGCCACTTCAATTCCAACAACAACAACTCTGGGTCCGCCACAAACTTTTGTTGTGACAGCTACCTTTTTTGAGCCATTTGTGCCAGCACTTACAAACAGAAATAGTAACGAGTTTAAGGATCTTGAGAAAAAAGCTGTGAATTTGGTAAGTAGGTTACTTTATATTTTGTATTTTATTTAATCTGGTCACTATAAGCAAAGTTTCTTCAACTAATGTTTCTTTCAACAGTACACATTCATCTACAAGATCAAATTTGGTGATCGCTTCCTAGAAGCTTTGGTAGAATATTTTAGGTAAGATTTCACTTTAATACTTAAAAAATGCTAATAATATTTTGTTTAAAAAAAGACCTGTACAGGTGTAAGATAAATACCAACAATTGTGTTAATGCCTTTTTTTTTTTAAATATGTGAAGTTTTTGTTTAATTCATGTTGTCTTTCTGCAGAGAAGCAGGATCTACAACGAGAATGTCGAACACTGAAGCTGTGATGCAATTGGTGTTCAAGAAAGATAGTACAATGAATGTTGACAGTGTCAAACAAACTTTAATTGAAGGTGTTACAAATGCCAGCAGTCAGTTTAACTTAAGTGTTGATGTTAACAGCATTGGAGTAAAAGGTAAGAAAACATTTCTCAAACACATTTAAGCTGCAAAAAAAAAAAGATGTTTCATTGTTTACCATTTTATCTTTTGTTTTTATTTGATGCATGATTATTTTTTCCATTACTACTAAATATTAATTACAGTCCATGTTTGTTTCAGAAGCTTTAGACCCAACCACTGCACCATCCACTGCAAATTCAACTGGAAAAAGCACAACAATATCAACAGATGCTACCACTTTGACATTGAATACAACTATTCCTAAAACCTCAACCGTAACTACTGTAGCTACAAAACCTTTCCCTTCAACTGCTTTACCTGAAAGTACAACTCCAAAAACGACCACAGCCACTTCAATTCCAACAACAACAACTCTGGGTCCGCCACAAACTTTTGTTGTGACAGCTACCTTTTTTGAGCCATTTGTGCCAGCACTTACAAACAGAAATAGTAAAGAGTTTCAGGATCTTGAGAAAAAAGCTGTGAATTTGGTAAGTAGGTTACTTTATATTTTGTATTTCATTTAATCTGGTCACTATAAGCAAAGTTTCTTCAACTAATGTTTCTTTCAACAGTACACATTCATCTACAAGATCAAATTTGGTGATCGCTTCCTAGAAGCTTTGGTAGAATATTTTAGGTAAGATTTCACTTTAATACTTAAAAAATGCTAATAATATTTGGTTTAAAAAAAGACCTGTACAGGCGTAAGATAAATACCAACAATTGTGTTAATGCCTTTTTTTTTTAAATATGTGAAGTTTTTGTTTAATTCATGTTGTCTTTCTGCAGAGAAGCAGGATCTACAACGAGAATGTCGAACACTGAAGCTGTGATGCAATTGGTGTTCAAGAAAGATAGTACAATGAATGTTGACAGTGTCAAACAAACTTTAATTGATGGTGTTACAAATGCCAGCAGTCAGTTTAACTTAAGTGTTGATGTTAACAGCATTGGAGTAAAAGGTAAGAAAACATTTCTCAAACACATTTAAGCTGCAAAAAAAAAAGATGTTTCATTGTTGCCATTTTATCTTTTGTTTTTATTTGATGCATGATTATTTTTTCCATTACTACTAAATATTAATTACAGTCCATGTTTGTTGCAGAAGCTTTAGACCCAACCACTGCACCATCCACTGCAAATTCAACTGGAACAAGCACAACAGTATCAACAGATGCTACCACTTTGACATTGAATACAACTATTCCTAAAACCTCAACCGTAACTACTGTAGCTACAAAACCTTTCCCTTCAACTGCTTTACCTGAAAGTACAACTCCAAAAACGACCACAGCCTCTTCCATTCCAACAACAACAACTCTGGGTCTGCCACAAACTTTTGTTGTGACAGCTACCTTTTTTGAGCCATTTGTGCCAGCACTTACAAACAGAAATAGTAACGAGTTTAAGGATCTTGAGAAAAAAGCTGTGAATTTGGTAAGTAGGTTACTTTATATTTTGTATTTCATTTAATCTGGTCACTATTAGCAAAGTTTCTTCAACTAATGTTTCTTTCAACAGTACACATTCATCTACAAGAACAAATTTGGTGATCGCTTCCTAGAAGCTTTGGTAGAATATTTTAAGTAAGATTTCACTTTATTACTTGAGAAATGTTACTAATATTTAGTTTATAAAAGACCTGTACAGGTGTAAGATAAATACCAACAATTGTGTTCATGCCTTTTTTTAAAATATGTGAAGTTTTCTTTTAATTCATGTTGTCTTTCTGCAGAGAAGCAGGGTCTACAACGAGAATGTCGAACACTGAAGCAGTGATGCGAGTGGTGTTGAAAAAAGATAATACAATTGATGTTGACAGTGTCAAACAAACTTTAATTGAAGGTGTTACAAATGCCAGCAGTCAGTTTAACTTAAGTGTTGATGTTAACAGCATTGGAGTAAAAGGTAAGAAAACATTTCTCAAACACATTTAAGCTGCAAAAAAAAAAAGATGTTTCATTGTTTGCCATTTTATCTTTTGTTTTTATTTGATGCATGATTATTTTTTTCCATTACTACTAAAAATTAATTACAGTCCATGTTTGTTTCAGAAGCTTTAGACCCAACCACTGCACCATCCACTGCAAATTCAACTGGAACAAGCACAACGGTATCAACAGATGCTACCACTTTGACATTGAATACAACTATTCCTAAAACCTCAACCGTAACTACTGTAGCTACAAAACCTTTCCCTTCAACTGCTTTACCTGAAAGTACAACTCCAAAAACGACCACAGCCTCTTCCATTCCAACAACAACAACTCTGGGTCCGCCACAAACTTTTGTTGTGACAGCTACCTTTTTTGAGCCATTTGTGCCAGCACTTACAAACAGAAATAGTAAAGAGTTTCAGGATCTTGAGAAAAAAGCTGTGAATTTGGTAAGTAGGTTACTTTATATTTTGTATTTCATTTAATCTGGTCACTATAAGCAAAGTTTCTTCAACTAATGTTTCTTTCAACAGTACACATTCATCTACAAGAACAAATTTGGTGATCGCTTCCTAGAAGCTTTGGTAGAATATTTTAAGTAAGATTTTACTTTATTACTTGAGAAATGTTACTAATATTTAGTTCAAAAAAAGACCTGTACAGGTGTAAGATAAATACCAACGATTGTGTTCATGCTTCTCTTTAAACTATGTGAAGTTTTTTGTTTGATTCATGTTGTCTTCTCTGCAGAGAAGCAGGATCTACAACGAGAATGTCGAACACTGAAGCAGTGATGCGAGTGGTGTTCAAAGAAGATAATACGACTATAAATGTTGACAGTGTCAAACAAACTTTAATTGAAGGTGTTACAAATGCCAGCGGTCAGTTTAACTTAAGTGTTGATGTTAACAGCATTGGAGTAAAAGGTAAGAAAACATTTCTCAAACACATTTTAGCTGCAAAAAAAAAAGATGTTTTATTGTTTGCCATTTTATCTTTTGTTTTTATTTGATGCATGATTATTTTTTCCATTACTACTAAATATTAATTACAGTCCATGTTTGTTTCAGAAGCTTTAGACCCAACCACTGCACCATCCACTGCAAATTCAACTGGAACAAGCACAACAGTATCAACAGATGCTACCACTTTGACATTGAATACAACTATTCCTAAAACCTCAACCGTAACTACTGTAGCAACAAAACCTTTCCCTTCAACTGCTTTACCTGAAAGTACAACTCCAAAAACGACCACAGCCTCTTCCATTCCAACAACAACAACTCTGGGTCCGCCACAAACTTTTGTTGTGACAGCTACCTTTTTTGAGCCATTTGTGACAGCACTTACAAACAGAAATAGTAACGAGTTTCAGGATCTTGAGAAAAAAGCTGTGGGTTTGGTAAGTAGGTTACTTTTATTTTGTATTTTATTTAATCTGGTCACTATTAGCAAAGTGTCTTCAACTAATGTTTCTTTCAACAGTACACATTCATCTACAAGAACAAATTTGGTGATCGCTTCCTAGTAGCTTTGGTAGAATATTTTAGGTAAGATTTCACTTTGATACTTGTGAAATGTTACTAATAATTGGTTTAAAAATACTTGTACAGGTGTAAGACAAATACCAACAATTGTGTTCATGCTTCTCTTTAAACTATGTGAAGTTTTTTGTTTGATTCTTGTTGTCTTCTCTGCAGAGAAGCAGGATCTACAACGAAAATGTCGAACACTGAAGCAGTGATGCGAGTGGTGTTCAAAGAAGATAATACGACTATAAATGTTGACAGTGTCAAACAAACTTTAATTGAAGGTGTTACAAATGCCAGCAGTCAGTTTAACTTAAGTGTTGATGTTAACAGCATTGGAGTAAAAGGTAAGAAAACATTTCTCAAACACATTTAAGCTGCAAAAAAAAAGATGTTTTATTGTTTGCCATTTTATCTTTTGTTTTTATTTGATGCATGATTATTTTTTCCATTACTACTAAATATTAATTACAGTCCATGTTTGTTTCAGAAGCTTTAGACCCAACCACTGCACCATCCACTGCAAATTCAACTGGAACAAGCACAACAGTATCAACAGATGCTACCACTTTGACATTGAATACAACTATTCCTAAAACCTCAACCGTAACTACTGTAGCAACAAAACCTTTCCCTTCAACTGCTTTACCTGAAAGTACAACTCCAAAAACGACCACAGCCTCTTCCATTCCAACAACAACAACTCTGGGTCCGCCACAAACTTTTGTTGTGACAGCTACCTTTTTTGAGCCATTTGTGCCAGCACTTACAAACAGAAATAGTAACGAGTTTCAGGATCTTGAGAAAAAAGCTGTGGGTTTGGTAAGTAGGTTACTTTTTATTTTGTATTTTATTTAATCTGGTCACTATTAGCAAAGTGTCTTCAACTAATGTTTCTTTCAACAGTACACATTCATCTACAAGAACAAATTTGGTGATCGCTTCCTAGTAGCTTTGGTAGAATATTTTAGGTAAGATTTCACTTTGATACTTGTGAAATGTTACTAATAATTGGTTTTAAAAATACTTGTACAGGTGTAAGACAAATACCAACAATTGTGTTCATGCTTCTCTTTAAACTATGTGAAGTTTTTTGTTTGATTCTTGTTGTCTTCTCTGCAGAGAAGCAGGATCTACAACGAAAATGTCGAACACTGAAGCAGTGATGCGAGTGGTGTTCAAAGAAGATAATACGACTATAAATGTTGACAGTGTCAAACAAACTTTAATTGAAGGTGTTACAAATGCCAGCAGTCAGTTTAACTTAAGTGTTGATGTTAACAGCATTGGAGTAAAAGGTAAGAAAACATTTCTCAAACACATTTTAGCTGCAAAAAAAAAAGATGTTTTATTGTTGCCATTTTATCTTTCGTTTTTATTTGATGCATGATTATTTTTTTCAATTACTACTAAATATTAATTACAGTCCATGTTTGTTTCAGAAGCTTTAGACCCAACCACTGCACCATCCACTGCAAATTCAACTGGAACAAGCACAACAGTATCAACAGATGCTACCACTTTGACATTGAATACAACTATTCCTAAAACCTCAACTGTAACTACTGTAGCTACAAAACCTTTCCCTTCAACTGCTTTACCTGAAAGTACAACTCCAAAAACAACCACAGCCACTTCAATTCCAACAACAACAACTCTGGGTCCGCCACAAACTTTTGTTGTGACAGCTACCTTTTTTGAGCCATTTGTGACAGCACTTACAAACAGAAATAGTAAAGAGTTTCAGGATCTTGAGAAAAAAGCTGTGAATTTGGTAAGTAGGTTACTTTATATTTTGTATTTTATTTAATCTGGTCACTATAAGCAAAGTTTCTTCAACTAATGTTTCTTTCAACAGTACACATTCATCTACAAGATCAAATTTGGTGATCGCTTCCTAGGAGCTTTGGTAGAATATTTTAGGTAAGATTTCACTTTAATACTTGAGAAATGTTAGTAATATTTGGTTTTAAAAATACTTGTACAGGTGTAAGACAAATACCAACAATTGTGTTCATGCTTCTCTTTAAACTATGTGAAGTTTTTTGTTTGATTCATGTTGTCTTTTCTGCAGAGAAGCAGGATCTGCAACGAGAATGTCGAACACTGAAGCAGTGATGCAAGTGGTGTTCACAGAAGATAATACGACTATAAATGTTGACAGTGTCAAACAAACTTTAATTGAAGGTGTTACAAATGCCAGCGGTCAGTTTAACTTAAGTGTTGATGTTAACAGCATTAAAGTAGAAGGTAAGAAAACATTTCTCAAATACGTTTCAGCTACAAGAAAATAACAATAGATCCCTAATTATCGTTTCAATTATTACCAAATAGTAATAACAGTCCATTTTTGTTTTAACTGCAGAGACAACCCCTGCACCACCCACTACAAATTCAACTGCGTCATTGTCAACAGCTACAACCACTACAAATACGCCTGTCATTACTTCAACCACAACTACTTTAGTCGAAAATCCAACTTCAGGACCTACTGTGGCAACAACAACAATACTTTTGAGCTTTAGGTCTTTAGAGACATTCTCTGTAGATCTGTTGAATACCACATCTCCTGCATTTAAAAGTCGAGAATCTTTGTTGAAGTCAACTGTAAGTGGTTCTTTGATTCTTAAACTAGCAAAATTCATGTATGTCAATTCATATAACGGTTAAAAAAATCTTTTTCGCTGGCCTTAGTAATTGTATGGGTAGGAAAACTAATTATGTGACATGTATTTATTTGTGTTTCCACAGCTGGAACCATATTATAAAAGACAATTTCCCTCTTTTCTTTATTTGACAGCCGATTCATTCAGGTTAGTTGTTTATGTGATTTCTTATTGTCATTCTGGTTTCTCGTACAAGTGTAACTTAACATTTGCTCTATTGTACAGGAGTGGATCAATCATCAACAGGCTCAAATTGCGCTTTAAATTACCATTTGTGCCTACTCCTGACCAAATCGCAAAAATTTTAAAAGCAGCAGCATCTGAAATCACAGCTTTCCTCATTGATCTCGACTCTATAACTTTGGATGGTCAACGTGAGAAAAATGTTTTATTGTTTTCTAAAAAAAATTCTATCTAGTATGATAGTTTGCTAAAAAATACGTCTTATTCTCTTTTTCAGTAATTTCCAGTGGAGAAAGGCACAACATCAGTTTTTTCACTGCAGTCTGCATGGTCTTGTTGACATGGCTACTGTCAAGTCAGGAATGGCATTTCTGTTGATGCTTGTGGGAACTGCTAGATGAAAGGATGAAAGATTAAACAAGGACCATGATCCAAGGGTATGAAGATGGACTTTGTTTGGAAGCAACAATAAAAAAAAACACTCTGATTAACTGAGATGGAACTAATAAAGCCAATCCCCTATACCTCTGATGTAAACCAACTTGCTCTCATTTTATATTATATTTATCTTTATTTAAAAATTATGTAATGCCATTACAATTAAAATCAGAAACATGTCAAAGCAGCACTAAAAAGGCACATTTTAGTAATAATTGCAATATTGCAGTTTTGCATTTTGCAGCCATGAACACAAGAGACTGAGAGTTTGTATAAAATATCTGCACAACTTTAAATTATTGCATTTAATTTATAATTATGTAAGGAGAACATGATGGAAAAGTCTTAGCCAATACAGCGTTATGGTATATTTTGCATATACATATGGAATATTTTGGAACAATAAAATTGACTCATTTTGGGTTAAACAAAAAGCAAAAAGAAAATACTTCAAATGGATAGCTTTACTAAACTTTGTTGATATATCTGTTCTTGCTGTGTCAATTTGGGTCTAAAAATATGTCTTATTAATGTTTTTAAGTATGTTACAAGATGTTGTTTCTGCTTGTAAAAATAATACAGTAAAATATGTTAAATCTATGCGGTAGTATATTAATGGCATAATTATACATGGGCTTTTTCTTTTTGTTAAGAAATGGATTAATAAAGCAATGGTTTATACCATGTCATGTTGGCCAGCAATCATCCTTAGAAGGTTTTGTATCTGTCCTGACATGCAGCTATCTGCTGTTTTTGATGGTCGAGGCCCCCAAACCCGTCATGACTTGTCAAGTGGCCAGGCGACCCTCAGTTTAGAGTTTAGTTGGGCTCCCTAGAAAAGAGGATGCTCAAATGGGTGACAGGGGGTTGGGCTTGTTTAATGGCGTTTCTGCATTATCCCAGCATTGCATTAAAACCAGGCAACAGTGATTGGTCCGAGTCGCTCTGAGTCAACTACTGGCCATTGCCATAGATACGATGATTCAGAGCAACTCACTGTCGATTGATTTCAACATGGCGGTGCCCGTACCAGGAAGCAATGGTCCTTTCTATTTGGGAACATAAAAAGGGAGGGGCTGAGGTGTCCACAGTTTTTACAGTCAATGGTTCCTAATTGGAGGTACCCGCTAGTTCCAAAAGGACAAAATCCCACTGACTTCTATAGAGAAATAAACTGCTATTACTGCGTCATTCTATCATCAAGATAAACCATTCTTGCTTTGATACATCTTTTTAACATGTTCATGCTATTACAATTTTTTTATGATATTTTTGCCATAGAGCAAGTTAGTCAAGCTATAAACTGACCGATCAAATGCTACAAAAAAAGTAGTTGGACTCTCGTCGGATGTTTGAAGTGTTTGATTGACAGTTTCTCCTGAGCCCACTATCAGTGGTAGGGATGTTGCCTTCTAGCATGCTCCCCAATGACTGGAGAGAGTGGTTGCCAAAGAAATGTAGACTAAGACCAACACGGGCCAATCATGACTTACTGAGGACATCTGTTTCCAACATGGGGACGGACATGATGTGGAAAAATGGCGACAGAATTGACTTCATTTGGTTGGAACTAGAAGCATGTCATTTTCCATAGGTGACGTCTCACGTACTCAGCCCAGCTCTCACATACAGTCAATAGTTTTAACTTTGTGTGGTTTTACATTTTTCAGGGACCTAAAGGATAAAATGTGTGTAAAATGGTTTAATATCCAAAAGCTTTAATACACAATCTAGAGTCATTTACACAAAATCTACATTTTAAATAAGCAAATAAGACTATGACTCCCTGAGCCATAGTTTCAGTCCTACAAAACCAACAGGTTTTTCTCAGTCTATTGCAAAAAGTATGTGCAGAGCTGACATGCACACACATTCACTCACAAACTCACACACATTTATCCTCAGGACAGACTATGCAGCAGGTCTCAGCCTGTAGAGGTCACACGGCAGCCGTTGTTCAAGTACAAGAGCATTCAAAGGAATGAATCACCCATTTATCAGATTAGAGATCTGGATTGAGTTTTGAACACATCCACTTTTTACAAAGAAAATAAATTATGAATACAAAAGGTCTTTCTTATGTCCCACTTTGAGCTTGCATTTAAAGATTTCATATTTTACATTGAAATGTAACTAAACACTTTGTTTTCTTCAATAGGACTCTTTTTTTCTGGTGTATTTGGCACATCTATCTGGCATTATGCTCATAGAAAAATTGAAGGGCTCAAAATTGGCTTGACTGTGAAAAAAGACAGTCAAATGTTTTGGCCATCCTGAACTGCCAACTGTTTTTTTCCTTTCAAACCTGTCCTGTCCAACAGCTGAGCAAACAGAGGAGAGCAGAAGGCCTCTTTTGTTGGACATATTTTACTTTTACAACAGGGGTTATGAATCTTCTGACACACAACGTGTATAATTGAATTAACCCATTTTATAATTTATATTTATACTACGATTTATTTGTATTAATTATATTTTCAACAGTTTTTTGTTGGACTGGACAGAAAAGAAGAGGAGGGAAGAAGAGAGAGGGATGTTAAAGAGGGGGAGATAGGAGGGTGATTATAGAAGGGGGTGTAAAACCATGAAGCACCATAAAGCAACAAGTTTCTGGAAGTTTATAATCATCACTGTCAAGTTTAGATGTACAACAATTCTAAAAGGGGTGGGGCCTGTCTGCACAGACACTAAAATATTACAAACATACCTTTTGGCTCCTATAATGTTCACATGCAAACACATAAACATGGACCTAATACAACTAATGTTCACACACGCATACGTATGCATTCAGACTAACACATGTAATACATACCATCAAGTCAGGCAAATTATTTGTGCAAAGGTGAGATAACACATGTGCTCGGGTAAGTGTGCCTGTTCTTCTGAGGTGGATGATGGTATGTAAAAAGAAGGAGGGAGAGTGCCCAGACATCCGCTGTAGCAGCAACGGCAGCTAGGACACCCAAGGGACACGGCCGCCTATGTTGAGGGCCTGGTAACCCCGGGGATGGGGTAGGGGTTAGATGGTCCGAGGTCCCACCTTCCTTGTGTAATGTATGTGTTTGTGAGCACGTGTGTGTGTGTATACGTGTTGAAGTGTAAACTGCTAACTTTCCTTTTTACTGACACATCCCTATCTGGTTACTATGGTGACAGTCAGGTGACTTTTGTTCTGGTTGACTATTAAAGCTATTGTGAAATATAGACAAAGGTTTTCTAAACTCTTCTTTGTTAACTCTTCAGATATTATTAAGCAACTGAAACTGAAATTTATTTTGACTCTAACTTGAGGTGAAGGGTATTCTTCTTTTTGCAGAACACTGAGGACCTAGGAACAGAACACACATTACCCATAATGCAGAATGTGGGGTAATTTTTGTCTGCATGTACAAAAAAAAATGCAGAAAATGCTTAATGTTTTCTCAATCACCCAGATAATTTCCATTAAAAAAAATTCTTGTATAATATGTTAAAATGCTTATTCGTCAATATGATCATTGATTTCAGCCTTTTATTTTTGTTAAAGATTTCAAAAACTATCCCTAAGCAATTCTCAAAATTTTTATTGACTTGTATTTGAATCATATCTGACACACAAATAAAACTTATCATTTTACAGTTTCAAGATTAGAAGAGCATTTAATGCTCCAACTAAAGCAGGAAAAGCAGGTTTTAGATGACTCTTGGTAACCACAGCAAACCCTTCGACACGGAAGATTGTCCAATCAAAAGAGGAAGCAGTCAAAGGCATAAAATATGTTTGTCATGTGAGTTTAAGAGGAAAGATCAAGAAAAAAAAACAAGTCTAGTGATACATACTGACAGATTTATCAGATTACACATTGTATAAGCATTACTGGCCCTCCCTTTAGTTTTCAAACAGAGACAACGCAGCTGTTTCATAAAAGTCAGCATTCTTTGTTTCACTCATACCTTGCAAGCAAAGTATGCCCCCTCCCCATTGTTGGAAAAAAAACCTGTTTTCAGTCCTCCAATCACATGGCACTTGGTTGACTCATAGTCAGTTGTTTTTTTTACACGTAAGTGTACATAGTTTCAGTTTGATTTTATAATATAATAAACTATGAAGATTTTACAGACAGCATATGACATTCACATTAGCAGCAGATATATTACATTTAGTCCCTTCACTTTTTCACACTTCTTAAACAAGAAGACTTTACTGTATACATTTTTAGAATGTTTTTATTTTAACAAAAACACAAAACCTTGGTTCTTACAGATGGGCTTTCTGTCATAAGTCTGTGGTCATCTGCATCAAAGAAGAATAAAATCACGTTACTCCTCCGGCTCATCACAAAAACTCAGCTCAAGACACTTGCATGAAACTTTTGCGTTTGAATGAGGAGCTGCGGGGGAGGAGGGCAGCGGAGATAAGGAGTCAGCTGGCTGGTCGGCGTCCTTGCTGGCTGCCAAGGAATATTTCACGGCTATTTCCACCGGTTCCTGAATCGCAATAACCAAAGTTTGTGCCCCCCGCATGGAGAAATGGCATCATTGGTGACTGTACCTTTTGAATCTTCAGAAAATGTTTTGATCATATGTGATCATATCTCTATTAAAAATTAGAAACAATGACTTTCTTTTTGAATCGTTGTCATAGCATGAATATTATGCTTGTAGGTTTCCATGACTAGCTCATATGAATGGAACCATTCATTTGTTTGGATTGTTTCTGACACATTGATTTTTTTTTAAAATAACTTATTCCAGGAGTTTACACTTTTTAGACAATCCCTTGGCCATGTCACTGTTGTCTCTCTGTTTAATTCTATTTAAAAAGAAATGAAATATATATATATATTTTTAAAATGTGCCTTTGTAGAGAAACTTTATTTCAGTTTTAAACATTTACCAAGAAAGTCATTGAGTCCAGAAGTCTGAATCTGTGCATATCTGGGCAACTTTACCGAACTATTTTTGTGTGGCTCCTGCTTTAACTAGTGCCGTATTCTGCCGTACTTTATAGCTATGAAATGTTGCAATCCGTTTACAATATGCAGACTTCTAGTCGAGCATTTATTTGAAATATTAAGCTTGAAGTCTCTAGCAATGATCAAAATAATGAAAAAATTAAAGATCTGATTATTGATCGGGACACAGTATCTGAGAGCTATCGAGTCTGAAACTACCTGATCGATCCAGATTTCTGATTTCATGCTTTAATCGGGACATCCCTAGTTAAAATGACAGAAGACATTGGCAGAAATCTCCCTGTGGAAACAGATTTCCAAAGGGGAACCCAGGGACTTTCCAAGTGATGCTGATTTTAAAAAGCAAAAGTAACTAAAGTCACGTCAGCTGTGTAGCTTGTAAACAATGTTCAAAATTTAACCATTTTTGGTTGAGACAGGATTTAATATGCAAACAACTACTCTGCTCTACTCTTTTATTAAACCTCATAATTGTATTTCATAGCTGAGTTTGAAACTGTGTTTAAATGGAGACATGACCTTTCTGACTAATATGAAACAATCAAAAACCAATTTCTAGAATGGCCAAACGTGGGCTTCATTCTACTGTCCATAAAGATCCATCATATGTTAATTGACTGTTCTAAATTGTCCTTCGGTGTGATCGTGTGTGGTTGTATGGCCCCTGCAACAGACAGGGAACCTGTTCAGGGCCCAACAGTAGCTGGATTGGCTTCAGCATTCCTGTGACTCCACATGGGATCAAGCGCGTTTAGGCGTTGGATGAAGACATTGATTACTGCAGGCCAGAAGCACCACTTTGAATGTTCTGTGACTCACATATGTTTCCACAACACCCTTTCTGTCTAATCGTGACATCTTTTTATTAACAAAACACTCACTTGTATCTAATACTCACATCCAATATAGTAGTATATAGTATAATAGTGATGTGATGCATAAAGGGTAGGATTTACTACGTCTCACAAGGGTGTTTTTAAGCCATTTTTGATTTGTAAATTTTACAAGTCATGACGTACTGCCTTTCATGGACTGCGGAACACTTATCTGCATTTTCCAAACCTTTTTGTTTTATGCGTTAATCCTTACTCCAAATCATTACCCATTCCAACCAAATCAGTGTCATTTTTAATGCCTATTAATTAGATGCAAATGACTCCATTTACAATAATGGTCATGGCCTTATGATAAAAAACAAACCTAGCTGCAGAATTCTTTTGATATTTTCTTATTTCTAGTGACCAGCCATCCAGGCTCTTGTTTTCTGGATTCACAGACAACTAGGAAGTACCAAATCTTGAAGGTTCTCAAAAGACCACTGGGGGATGGAAGCTAAGGGAGCTCTTTTTACACATCAATGCAAAAATATGTATCTGCTGCAAAATATGCTGCTTTAAATTTGATATGCACACAAATTAACATGTCGGAACATAAAACCCACAGGGATTTTAAACTAAAACAATAACGTATCACTCCATGGTAAAATCAATGTTAACTTTAAACATGTAAAAATTTCCCATAGCTCAAGTTTTCCTAGTCGTCTGGTTGTGTGCACTTTAAAAGGCATGCAACCAGGAAGTTTCACCTTTAGTTTATAATTCTTTGGGTAACACCAAACTGGTTGTAGATTGGAATGAATGACAATGGTAATGAAGATTTAATCTTTCCGTTTAACTTGAAGCAGATGACGTCTCACCTTTCTAGCTTCATTTGTTTTGTTTTTTTTAATTGTTTTGCTTCAGCTCTCAAGTTTTGTACATGTCACAATTTACGTCACAGGCTTCTGATCTGCAGCAGATATAAAACCCATCAACTAGGATGATTCTTATTTTTTGGGCAGCCCTACAACTTTCAGTGGCAGCCGTTTGAAGAGACCAGAGAATGTTATTGTTGCTTATTTGAATCAGGTTTGGAATCAGTTCTCTACACGTAAGTTTGTATTTTATTTTGGTAAAGAATGTATTTTATACCAATTATCATCATGACTAATACATTGCAATACTAACATGCTTGGGGAAATCAATTTAAGATACCACTTTGTAATGCATTTTAAACTTTTTAGCTACAATTTTTTTATCCTTAAGACTGCATAAAATTGTAAACACAAAATCTGTGAATCATCAAAAAATATAAATGTTGTGCAAACTCAATTTACATTTAACCCTGGCTAACCCTCGGGAACAAATTTGGCCCTTGTTCTTTTTTTTTATTTTGCTTTTTTATGTATTTCCACCTCCATTTTTTTATTCTTTTGTTTGTTTGTTTGTTTGTTGGCTGCTCTTGCATCTTCCCCAAAATCAACAGGGATAAACCAGATTTGTTTATTTAACTTTAAAAGCCCAGAAGAAAATTGTTGTTTGGTTCCTCTGGGTATAAAAACTTTTAAATCCAAATTTTTACTTTTTTTTTCTTTTTCTAAATTGTAGAGCTTTTACATACTCTTGCACAATTTTTTAAAATTGCTAATGGTTTACAGACTTCAAAAAGAAGTTTATTTTGTGCTCCTTTGTCGTGGATGATGAAATGGTAAAATCGTTAAAAAGTAAAATGTGTTTGTGTATTCAAGTTATTGTTGAAGTCTCACACTAGAGCTGGTGGTGAAACAGGTTCACATTTAGTAGATGCCAACTTTTGATTAAACTCTAAAGACAGTCAGAGTTTTGAAATTCTCCAAAACTTGTCATACATAAAGACTAAGAATTATTGCATAAGAGATCAGGATTAGATTAGATTAGATTTGCTTTATTGTCATTGTGCATTGTACAATGAGATTTAAGCATCGCCATCAGTGCAAGAACAGCAAGGAAGGGAAAATAAAAATAGAAACATCGTAATACAATAAAATCAAACAAACAAACAGTATGTACAAGTGTGCATATATAAACTGTAAACTGTAATGAAGAGGGCTGAATTTATTGTGCAAAATTGCATATGAAAACTGTGTGTAAACATGTCAGAAGTGCAAGAAGTAGCAATGAGGTAGAGCGTTGACACTGTGGACAGAGTAAGTAAACAGGAATGTGGATTTTATCTGTGCATTTGGTAATTGAGGATGGTTATTGCCCTTGGAAAGACGCTGTTTTTGAGTCTGTTTGTTTTGCGTCTGATGCCTCTGTAGCGCCTCCCAGAGGGCAGCAGGTTGAACAGGTCTGAACCTGGGCGTGAACTGTCCTTGATGATGTTATGAGCCCTAGTGATGCAGTGCACGGAGTAGATGTCCGTCAGGGTGGGGAGAGGACGTCCAATGATTTAAAATGTTAAAATGGAGTTAAAATGTGCAGTCTCTTATCATAATAGTTGTAAACAACATAAAAACGATGAGAATTTTCATTCGAATGCTAAAAGTTTTATTTTGAAGTGTGTTTCTCAATATTTAGCCCTCAATAAACTGGCAACCAGTCTAACCTTCAACTGAATGCCTCCAGCAGTTCTGATTGTAATCTGGATCGGGAATGGCAATAAATAGATGACCCAATTAAAGAAATGTGTCCATTTTTGAAAATTTGAAATTTATTTTGGTTAAATTCATTTAGGCCAATAACAAAAACACAGTTGCTTAGAAGTTTAATCACAATTGTAAAGTCAGCATGTTTTATCATGTCATAATAGTTTTTGTCTTAAATGACAAACTGTGTTTGCCACTTTGCAGGTACTAACTGATTAAAATATTATGGTTTTCCATCAATTTTTTTTTACTGTAATAATTACCTGTACTTCCTCCTTGTTTAACTTCCGGCCTCCACAGCGAATCAGCTTCATGCATCTAACCCTGTTTTATCTTTACATCTTAGTATCTGTACTGTAATTATCTCTACTTCCTACTTCCTTTTCTCTTTGCATAGAAAAAAACTTGTGAGTGAGGAAAAAATACTTCTGTTCTAAAAGTATGATTGAGGAAATAAAGTGCTGTTTATTTTCAATTTTGCTTAATGTAGCTTCTCCAGTACTTTTAAACCAGGGGTGTCAAACATGATGGTTTAATCTGGCCCACTCATGAAGAATAAAAATTATAAGAATGGTTTTAAAAACAAGCACATTCCTAGTCCATTCCTGTGGCGAGTTATGTTTTTTCAAAGAAATAACCAAAATGCGCAGTTCTGCCACTAGAGAGAGTAAAGAAAAAGGAAAACAGGTGAAACAGCATGTCTCTGCACGTGCCAAAATCGAAACCTGACAGCTCTGCGTCTGGGTAAGATGTAATTTGGTTCCCCTCGAGCCTCCCTCTATTTAGCACCACTCTGAAACTTTCACCACTTGCAGGGCAGTTAAGAAAAGAGACCAACTATTAGCTGGACTGAAAAAACAACCATCTGCATTTACTGCACCTGTGACGTCAGTGATGGAGCAATGATAGCTACCTTATTGCAAACAAATTGGTGCAAACATCCAAACCATTATCAAATGGTACACTAATGAAAGTAATGCATGCTAAAGGCTGCAGAAGGGTTGTGCAACAAATAGCAGTCAACCTCTGCCAACACAAGTCTGTCAAGAATCACGATTGCAAATACAACATCTCTAAGTCATTTCTTGCAGTTTTGGTTACTGTTAAAGAAATCACCGACATCACAGATATATATTTATATGTGTGCATATTTGTTAGAGGTGTTGAAGAGATTGTCACAGCATAGTTTCTTGAGTTGATGCACACAACAACAGCTTATGACACAGTCAGCTCACTAGTTACTGCACTGAACAATGTTGGAGAGAATTGGTTACGTGACGTCAGTCTGGTCACTGATGGCGCTCCATTGATGCCTTCTTCCAAGGTCAGAAGGAAAGGCAGGTGTTGCCACAAAATTTAGGGAACGATTCTTGGACATTTAATTGTCTTTTGAACACTTGAATGGCAGTGAAATTTGTTGCTGCACAGGATCCTGATATTGATGGCCGGGTGAAGTTTTTGGAGAGCAAGGCAGGTTAACTCCAAAATCTCTGGTAATGTTCACAAATGTTTGCAAGTTTAATTTAGTTTCATTTTAAATTGATTTGCCCATTTACATTTAAGGCAGGGTGTTTAATTTTTTCCCGTAGCCCCTCTTAAACCTCTTGAGTTTATTATTGGGGTTGCTTTGGTGTTAAATGTAAAGTATTCAGTCTGTATTAAATTGAATAAACCAGTTTTTATTTTTTTATGAAATGCATTATATTAGAGATACATTGGGCTCTGTAAATGAATGTGTAATAACAAGTGATTAGGTTACCATGTTGGTTAAGACATTTTTCAAACTGATAAAACCAAGGCTACAGATAACCAGCTGACCATAGGTCATTTTGCTTTTATGTTACTGGTCCGGCCCACTTGAGATCAGAGTGGTAAATGTGGCCCCCAAACAAAAACGAGTTTGACACCCCTGTTTTCAATGGTTCATGAACCTGAATGGTGCTTTAAAAATAAAGGGGGGGGAAAAAACAATTCTTTCCAGAAACAATAAAGTGTGATGATGAGGCAACGTGACAGGGTGAAAGAGAGCGCTGCAGTGTGGCTAAGATGCTTGGTTTACATGTCAGTCTGCACTGCACGACTGCAGCCCCGCTTTCTCACACATGGAAATAAATTAGACTGTGTTCACACTGCAGGCTGAAATGACTCAATTCCGATTTTTTTGCCCCTATGCGACCTGTATCTGATCTTTTCATGACAGTCTGAACGACACAGATCCGATCTTTTCAAATGCGACCCAGGCCACTTGGGTAGGTGGTCCTGAATCCGATACGTATCCGATCTTTTGAAATGCGATCGCCGTCTGACCGGCGAGGCCACATGAATCCGACCTGTACGTCATCGATACGCCACAAAAGTCATACTTCTGCGTTGAAGTAGGTGGGAATGAGAACATAAACATCAACCATGGCGGACGATACTGCTGAGATCAGTCAGTGGAAGGGAAGCGAGGTCACCGATTGGATTAATATTTGGGATGACAGCTCTATGCAGGCCAAACTAGAGGGCTCTTATCGCAACCGGGCGGTTTTTGAAACAATTTCCAGCAAAATGGCAGAGCGTGGTGTTGAATCTTTCCCGGGATTACTTTTTTTTCCCCCTTTCCGACTGTAGTCAGAAGCGCAGGGGAGACTGGCTTCTCCAGGACCGAAGGCGGATCCTCCTTTGGGGTTCACTTCCCAGATCAGACACTCACATTCTCCAAAGCGTGTTAATAAAGAGTCAATAGCATTTATTCTGAGGGAAGCCTTCTTTTATTGTCATTGTCCTTCCTCCACACAACATGAATGCGCGCCCCCATGCCCCCCACATTCCCTATCTCGCTGCGGGCCCAGCACATAATCCCCATTCCACAACAGTGGGTACAGACGATCCTGGCTCCAATGCCTTCTTAAAATGAGAAGATTGTTATTGTGCTGCTCCTTTGTGAAAATAAATTTAATAATGCAAAAAGAGCTCCGCTGTTGACAACACTGTTGTTGACATCCATTGTTAACGTTGTCTACTTCCGTAAACAACAGTGACATCGTTCCCCGTTGAGTACTCTTCTGCCCATGCGGGTCACTTCCGGGTCATTTCAGGGTCACACAGGAGATCACTAAAATTCACATGTAATTGGAAATGTGAATGGCTTTGCAAAAAAACTGAATTTTTTTCAAAAAATCAAAATTGAGCATTAAGCCCAGAGCATTGTAAACATCACTCTGATCCATCAGGTCGCTGAACTAGAACCTATTGCTGGGAGGTTCTGCAGAACTTTGACCCGCTTTGCAGATATCATTTTGGCCGATGCTACGTGCATTAGCCGCTGTGCAGCTGCAGTGCTTGTTCTTTTGTGAGCCCGATAAAAAGCACCGCAATCATTCTTTCAGTCAGTCAGTCAGTCACTCAGTCAGTCAGTCAGTCAGTCAGTCAGTCAGTCAGTCTGTCGTACTGTCTGTCTGTCTGTCTACCTAACTATCTATCTCTATGTGTGTGTGTGCATAGGCTCGCCAATAGCAAAGCTATTTAATATTATTTTTATTTAATTTTTCTGCCTCTTTGTTGGCAATATGCAAATGAAACATCTTCATAAGCTCAATTTAAAATCAGTCTTACACTGAATTGTTTTTACATGATAGAATGGCGCCCCCCTGTGTAATAGTCACTTACCTGCAAATATAATAGTTACATGCCTGGAGCAATGTGAAGCAGTATAATTTTATTTATCAGATTGTATTGTAAAAGTAATCATTTTTTCTCCATGTCACGAAATCCCTTTGTTAAGACAGGTGTATACTCTAGAACAGTGTTTTTCAACCAGTGTGCCGCGGCACACTAGTGTGCCGTGGGAGATGGTCAAGTGTGCCGTGGGAAATTGCCCTCATTAACTGAAACATTTATGATCTCCAGGATTTCACCTCTTTGTTCATCCAAACAAGCCCTAAAAAAAACACTAAGAAATAAGGAATATGACAGATCACAAAATACTTTTTTCTTTGTGTTTATTTGATTCTATTAAAGACATTTTGATAAGAATGACGGTACCGATTTAGCTGCAGCTTAATCTCCGCTTCAGGAAGAGCCACGCCCCTTTAACTGTCTCCATCAATCATTCTTGGATTCTTAATCACGTGTCATCAGTCTGACCAATCAGAAGTGGTTAAAGTCTTCACTTCCTTGTTGTGCATTCTGCTGATAAAGTCGCTCAGTTTCAAATAAAATACCAGCTAAAGCTCGTCTTTAGCGGTGTAGCTTTCCATAGAATCTGGTATCAGACCGTGGAACAAGTGATCAAAACAATAAAGCTCAGAGACGCTGGTCTTTCTGCATTCGGCGGATTATTGAACTATATCTCCCATGATGCATTGGGTTAAACGTAACAGCGTGGATCTCGGCGCACAACTCGTCTCTCCTCTTAACGTCTTGAAACCACAACGAACACAAATCAAACAGTTTTTAAATCTTTTAACTTAACTTTTATTACATCTTTTAGAGAAAAAAAAACCAGCTGCAGTTTCCAGCTTTTTCTGCCACAATTATAAAAGAAAAAAGAATGTGAGATTGTTGAGGAACTGTTCAAAACAGACTGAGTTTCTCCCATTTTATTTTTATTTATTTATTTATTTTTTTGAATGCTGGTGTGCCGCGGGTTTTTTGTCGAGGTTTAAGTGTGCCGCGGCTCAAAAAAGGTTGAAAAACACTGCTCTAGAAGAGCAATATTGACAGCTATTTTAACACATAAAGCAATATGGCCAACTTTAAAAAGTATATACAACAAAAAATATATGTTGATCTGACTTTGACATTTTCAACAATGTCAAATCTTGTTGTCATTATCTTGTTGTAATGTTATCAAATATTCAGGGTTTTTAAATTTCAAATTTTGGCAATTATGAGTTTCCTTTGTTAATTATTCTTCCTCTTTTTTAACAATTTATCAAAATATCCATGTGACTAATTTTTTAATTCCTTATAAATAATTTAACAATAAAAATCTATCAAAAATAACATTAACATTTTTAGACCTTCCATGACACCTTGAAAAGATCAATTGTGAGAGAAAAGGTGTTTTTGCTCCACAATGCTTACTTCTTTTTGTTAAAAAGGAATCAGCTGGTTCTTCTGAAGGATCTTGACAAGGATTTTGTCGGATTGCTGAAGAATTGCTGCATATTCATTTATACTTAATATTCCCAAAGCTCAAATTTACTCGTGGGTGTACTCAAGTGTGCTTTGAAATTTAGACAAATGGCACATCTCTAAAAGGTAGAGGAAAATTATAGCCAAATAAAATTAAAAACATGAATCAAAAATAAGTTTTAAAAAATGATTAAAGAACCTTGCAGATTTGTTTTTTGAATTATGTTAGAACCCTGACAGCTCTGGGAAGGGAAGTTATGTGCAAAGTTGTAGAAAAGGGGGTAGGGAGACAGTTACTGGGTATAATGAAATAAAACAGAAATTAATTGAAGAAAAATGATTTATAAATGGTAGATAAAGCATTGGTTGTGTACTGCTTTGTGTCTGGAAACAAGTAAACAGTCAACAACAACGTTTATCATTAACATGATGAAGATTAAGATAATTGCTAGTTATATAAAAGTTATAGTTATGTAAAGATCCACCAGCACCACTACCAATATATCAGATACTTAAAGAAGATGCTGTGTTTTTGAGTATTATAGGTTAAAGACCAAACTACCATGGGAGCCCAACAAATATTACTAGCCCTGCTGGTACTGACATGTAAGTTCACAATTTAGAATAATTTAAATTGATGGGTCAAAACAGATATTACTAAACTGATGTATGTGTACCTGTTTCAGATGCAACATCAACAACCAGAACAACAGCCATGGAAAAATCAGCAATGCCATCAGTCTCAGTTGCTACCAATACTAGTGACATCTGTGGATGCTGCTGTGAATGTTGCGATGAATACACAATGTCAACTGCCAATGCAGCACAATCAACAATCTGTGAAGCAGCACAAACCAACCAAATAACAGCAGAAAGTGTCTCTACCAGTGATATAATTTCACCTGTGAAAAGTACAGCTAGAACCCTAACGACTACTACGTTTCTACCAGCATCAACTATCCCTGTACCTACAACAACAGACAATGTAACAGCGTTTAAAACAACTCCACCTAAAACAGATATTGTCACCACCACATCATCAACAGCAAAGGAAAACACAACTAGTGTCTCACCCACAATAATCCCTCTGACTCAAGGCACTACCAAAACATCCCCCTCAATAACGGAAACAGATGCTTTAATAACGTCAGTGAACACTTTTCATCAAACAACCCCTACAACTACCAGACCTCCATCAACAACAGAAACTAACTCCCCAACTACCATCACAGCAACAACAAAAGACAGTAGGGCAACATCTGTAGATGTACCGAAAGACATCGGAGAGACAACAAAAATAACTTCTATAGTCAGAAGCACCCCTGTTGTTTCTACAAGATTTGTTACACCAACTCTTGTAAGCATTGCATCAACACTGTCCAATTTTGTTTCAACTACAGCTGCACCAAAAAACATAGAAACTTTCTTCACAACTTCAGTTGCTTCACCAGAAATAACTACAGACAAAACTACAACATCTTTTACACCAGAAGATACTTTAAAACCAACAGCAACCACATCAACACCACCACCAACAGATCATGTGAATACCTCAAAAACAGCTACATCATTTCTGCCAAATACAAGGGATGCTACGACAACACCAACAGATAAACCCCTAGGAGGAACCCAAACATTCCTTCAACCTACAGCTGAAATCACAATAAAATCTTTTTTAACAACAATGATACCATATGTCTCTGGGACAAAAACAACAACTGTTGCCGAAACTGATGCCGTCACATCTCAAGTAACCACCACCCTAGCTACAAACCCTATAACCAAAGCTACAACCGCAACAGAATCAACTGTATCTTACTTGGCTTCAACAACAACCACTGGTCCCCCTACATTATTTCCTCACACAACTAAATATGTTTCTAATCCTTCATTGACTTCACTGTCAATCACAACCGACAAAACTTCAACAAGCACTTTAATACCACAAGACACTTTTCAGTCAACAGATGTTAATCCTCTATTCACAACAACAGATGGTGTTGCAACTCATAGAGCCTCTTCACCAAATAGCACTACTCTTACAACAATAATAAGTACCACTACCACTAAAACAGAAGAATCATCAATGAGCACATCTTCCTTTACAACTGGACCCTTAACAACAACAACTGATTTCATAACAACTCGTGGATCCCTAGCAACATCTATTTTATCCTCAACTACGACAGCCTTGCCTCAAACATCCCTATTTGCTCAAACAACATCCATTCCAGAACCTACAGCTGAAATCACAATAAAATCTTTTTTAACAACAATGATACCATATGTCTCTGGGACAAAAACAACAACTGTTGCCGAAACTGATGCCGTCACATCTCAAGTAACCACCACCCCAGCTACACACCCTATAACCAAAGCTACAACCACAACGGAATCAAATGTATCTAAATTGGCTTCAACAACAACCACCGGTGACCCTACATTATTTCCTCAAAAAACTAAATTTGTTTCTAATCCTTCATTGACTTCACTGTCAATCACAACCGACAAAACTTCAACAAGCACTTTAATACCACAAGACACTTTTCAGTCCACAGACGTTAATTCTCCATTCACAACAGATGGCATTGCAACTCATAGAGCCTCTTCACCAAATAGCACTACTCTTACAACAATAATAAGTACCACTACCACTAAAACAGAAGAATCATCAATGAGCACATCTTCCTTTACAACTGGACCCTTAACAACAACAACAACAACTGGTTTCATAACAACTCGTGGATCCCTAGCAACATCTATTTTATCCTCAACTACGACAGCCTTGCCTCAAACATCCCTATTTGCTCAAACAACATCCATTCCAGAACCTACAGCTGAAATCACAATAAAATCTTTTTTAACAACAATGATACCATATGTCTCTGGGACAAAAACAACAACTGTTGCCGAAACTGATGCCGTCACATCTCAAGTAACTACCACCCTAGCTACACACCCTATAACCAAAGCTACAACCACAACGGAATCAAATGTATCTAAATTGGCTTCAACAACAACCACCGGTGCCCCTACATTATTTCCTCAAACAACTAAATATGTTTCTAATCCTTCATTGACTTCACTGTCAATCACCACCGACAAAACTTCAACAAGTACTTTAATACCACAAGACACTTTTCAGTCCACAGACGTTAATCCTTCAGTCACAACAACAGATGGTGTTGCAACTCATAGAGCCTCTTCACCAAATGGCACTACTCTTACAACAATAATAAGTACCACTACCACTAAAACAGAAGAATCATCAATGAGCACATCTTCCTTTACAACTGGACCCCTAACAACAACAACTGATTTCATAACAACTCGTGGATCCCTAGCAACATCTATTTTAACCTCAACTACGACAGCCCTGCCTGAACCATCCCTATTTGCTCAAACAACATCCATTCCAGAACCTACAGCTGAAATCACAATAAAATCTTTTTTAACAACAATGATACCATATGTCTCTGGGACAAAAACAACAACTGTTGCCGAAACTGATGCCGTCACATCTCAAGTAACCACCACCCTAGCTACACACCCTATAACCAAAGCTACAACCACAACGGAATCAAATGTATCTAAATTGGCTTCAACAACAACCACCGGTGACCCTACATTATTTCCTCAAACAACTAAATTTGTTTCTAATCCTTCATTGACTTCACTGTCAATCACAACCGACAAAACTTCAACAAGCACTTTAATACCACAAGACACTTTTCAGTCAACAGACGTTAATTCTCCATTCACAACAGATGGCATTGCAACTCATAGAGCCTCTTCACCAAATAGCACTACTCTTACAACAATAATAAGTACCACTACCACTAAAACAGAAGAATCATCAATGAGCACATCTTCCTTTACAACTGGACCCTTAACAACAACAACAACAACTGGTTTCATAACAACTCGTGGATCCCTAGCAACATCTATTTTATCCTCAACTACGACAGCCTTGCCTCAAACATCCCTATTTGCTCAAACAACATCCATTCCAGAACCTACAGCTGAAATCACAATAAAATCTTTTTTAACAACAATGATACCATATGTCTCTGGGACAAAAACAACAACTGTTGCCGAAACTGATGCCGTCACATCTCAAGTAACCACCACCCTAGCTACACACCCTATAACCAAAGCTACAACCACAACGGAATCAAATGTATCTAAATTGGCTTCAACAACAACCACCGGTGCCCCTACATTATTTCCTCAAACAACTAAATATGTTTCTAATCCTTCATTGACTTCACTGCCAATCACCACCGACAAAACTTCAACAAGCACTTTAATACCACAAGACACTTTTCAGTCCACAGACGTTAATCCTTCAGTCACAACAACAGATGGTGTTGCAACTCATAGAGCCTCTTCACCAAATGGCACTACTCTTACAACAATAATAAGTACCACTACCACTAAAACAGAAGAATCATCAATGAGCACATCTTCCTTTACAACTGGACCCTTAACAACAACAACTGATTTCATAACAACTCGTGGATCCCTAGCAACATCTATTTTAACCTCAACTACCACAGCCCTGCGTGAACCATCCCTATTTGCTCAAACAACATCCATTCCAGAACCTACAGCTGAAATCACAATAAAATCTTTTTTAACAACAATGATACCATATGTCTCTGGGACAAAAACAACAACTGTTGCCGAAACTGATGCCGTCACATCTCAAGTAACCACCACCCTAGCTACACACCCTATAACCAAAGCTACAACCACAACGGAATCAAATGTATCTAAATTGGCTTCAACAACAACCACCGGTGCCCCTACATTATTTCCTCAAACAACTAAATATGTTTCTAATCCTTCATTGACTTCACTGTCAATCACCACCGACAAAACTTCAACAAGCACTTTAATACCACAAGACACTTTTCAGTCAACAGACGTTAATTCTCCATTCACAACAGATGGCATTGCAACTCATAGAGCCTCTTCACCAAATAACACTACTCTTACAACAATAATAAGTACCACTACCACTAAAACAGAAGAATCATCAATGAGCACATCTTCCTTTACAACTGGACCCTTAACAACAACAACAACAACTGGTTTCATAACAACTCGTGGATCCCTAGCAACATCTATTTTATCCTCAACCATGACAGCCTTGCCTCAAACATCCCTATTTGCTCAAACAACATCCATTCCAGAACCTACAGCTGAAATCACAATAAAATCTTTTTTAACAACAATGATACCATATGTCTCTGGGACAAAAACAACAACTGCACCCACAACTGTTGCCGAAACTGATGCTGTCACATCTCAAGTAACCACCACTCTAGCTACACACCCTGTAACCAAAGCTACAACCACAACTGAATCAACTGTATCTAAATTGGCTTCAACAACAACCACGGGTCCCCCAACATTATTTCCTCAAACAACTAAATATGTTTCTAATCCTTCATTGACTTCACTGTCAATCACCACCGACAAAACTTCAACAAGTACTTTAATACCACAAGACACTTTTCAGTCCACAGACGTTAATCCTTCAGTCACAACAACAGATGGTGTTGCAACTCATAGAGCCTCTTCACCAAATGGCACTACTCTTACAACAAGAATAACTACCACTACGACTAAAACAGAAGAATCATCAATGAGCACATCTTCCTTTACAACTGGACCCTTAACAACAACAGCAACAACAACTGGTTTCATAACAACTCGTGGATCTCTAGCAACATCTATTTTACCCTCAACTACGACAGCCTTGCCTCAAACATCCCTATTTGCTCAAACAACATCCATTCCAGAACCTACAGCTGAAATCACAATAAAATCTTTTTTAACAACAATGATACCATATGTCTCTGGGACAAAAACCACAACTGCACCCACAACTGTTGCCGAAACTGATGCTGTCACATCTCAAGTAACCACCACTCTAGCTACACACCCTGTGACCAAAGCTACAACCCCTTTAGAAGTGTCTGTCACTTCTAAAAGTCTAACATGCTGTGAATGTTGTTTGAAGTATAAACAAACAACATTAAAAGTTACTCCCCCAACAGTTTGCTCTAACCCAACAACTGAGTCTTTAGCATTATTAACTTCGTCTGAACAGAAACCATTGTCATCTACTCCAACCACGACGTCAGCTACGTTAATGACTTCAACTACTGCTCCAGATATTTCCATCAGAACTCCTAAAGCCACCACCCAAACTCCAACTACTGCTGCAGATGCATCTATTCTGACCACTAAAGCCACCACCCAAAATCCAACTACTGCTCCAGATGCATCCATCCCATTCACTAAAGCCACCACTCAAACTACAACTACTGCTGCAGATGTTTCCATCACAACTCCTAAAACCAACACCCAAACTATAACTACGGTTGCAGATGCATCCATCCTGACTACTAAAGCCACCACCCAAACTCCAACTACTGCTGCAAATGCATCCATCCTGACTACTAAAGCCACCACCCAAACTACATCTACTGAGGCACAGACAATTAGACGATTGACTTTTAGGTCTTTCGAAACATTTACATCTGATTTATTGAACACCTCATCTGCTGCGTTTACAAGTCGAGCATCAAAGTTAAAGTCCATAGTAAGTGTAATTCTTTGCTTGTTTGTTGACAATACCACACAATGCATTTCATTACTTGGAACAAGATACCCTTCAAAGTATGTCACAGTATACTTTGACTTTAGAAACACATTTGAAATTAATTTCTTGAAATTAATAAACACTAGTAGGGTGTTTATCAAAGAGATGTTACCTAGAAGTGAAATTATTTAGATAGAACTTGCTGTATACTTTGCTTTTTAGTGCTAAAAGATATACATTTTTTATGTATTTCTGTAGCTGGAGCCATTCTACAAAGAAGCAACACCTTCATTCCGCTTTTTGACTGTGATTTCTTTCAGGTAACATTTTATGGTATTATCAAAAGTCTTTTAAATGTGTTAGAGTTATAAAGACATAATTTGAGCATTTTTTTGGAAAAACTCAATCTTCATACCTTGAACATTTGCCTTGTATCAACATCCAATTCAAGAACTGCATTAAAGTTTACTTTCTTTTACAGTAATGGATCGATCATCAGCACAATAGATCTTGTTTTTGCATCAACATCAGTGCCTAATAACACTCAAATTATAGATGTTCTAGTCAAAGCAGCAACAGTTAATACAGACCTTCAACTTGACTTCAACTCTATAACTGTGAATAACACATTAGTTATTACTACTGTGGCCCCAACTACAACTACAACCACAACCAAGACAACAACGGGAATTACCACATCCACTACCACAACAATGGTGGCTACTACTACCACAACACCGTCAACTAATACCACAACAACGCCTACGACTACCACAACAACTGCCACTACAACTACCACAACTGAAGCTCCACCACCAGTATTTGTTATTGCAGCAGTTATCACACAGCCATTTGAACCAGAACTTGAGGATAAAACCAGCACAAAGTTTAAGAACCTTGAAAAGCAAGTCGTAGTTGTAGTAAGTACAATGCTAAAATCAAATCTCTTTCATTTAAAATATGAAATAAAAAATATTGGGGTAAATAGTTCTTTAGTTATTTAAATAATTTATTTATTTTGTTGTGACTCCTCACAGTACGAGTTCATCTACAGGGTCAGATTTGGTCCTCTCTTCGTGCGTTGTTTTGTGATTGCATTTAGGTAAGATTTTACCGAAGAATAATACTGATTAAACTTTGCTAGTTACAAAAATAGTTACAAAAAGAACAAAAAAATGATTTGTGGAAATAATTTAAACTAATGTTTTTTTGTTTTTTTTTGGCTTTGTTGCAGGATAGCTCCAACTGGAAGATGGGCATCAGAAACTGAAGCTGAAATGGGTGTAGAGTTTCAGAAAAACACAACAAAAGAGGAAATTCCAAGCTCTGACACTGTTACACAAACCTTAACAGAAGGGGTTGCTAATGTTAGCGCAATCTTCAACACCACCTTTACTGTTCGAGTTGACTCCATCCAAGTTATTCGTAAGAAAACATTTTGTAAAGTTACTGTTTCATGTTCCTTCTGGACCACACTGCCTTAATTCTATTAAACTTTACACTAGCATTACGTTCAGATTTAGTCCATAACCCCTGGTCTATAGTAATGTTTTCAGTAAATCAATAGTTTAAATGATGACCGGTCCTCTTTGAAAAAGAGTGATTGTATTGGCTAAACTCCTGTGGTTGTGCATGTTGAATATGTGTGCTGCTCTCTGTTTATTAGGTGATGCTGTTCAGGGCTGGGATGCATAATTGTGTAAACACAGACAGTGGCAGAATCCGAATTAATTCCCTACCCCTACGGCCTCTCTCTACCCCTACATTTAGCCCTCCAAACGGAGAGTCATTGAAAAATAGTGTCTTCTTATTCGGACGTCACTCCCACTTGATGACGTCATCAACAGTTGCCGGTCATCCATATTCACGAGTAGTTGCCAGTGCTCAAAAAATGCATAACAACATCAGTTTTATAACTTTAAAAAGTCATGCTAAAAAAAAGAGTCATTACTTACATTTACATGTAAACTTCTGTGCTTCAGAGCACACACATGTTAGGAAATTAATTTCTCTGCTGCGGCACAGCATGACACAGATTACCCTTGGGCTCTGTATCACTCCGCTATGAGAGATTCCCATTCAAAAAAATTATTTCAGACACCCCGAACCCTCTAAATGCCCTTACAATTGGAGGGATAGGAAGAAGCCGGAGCAGTAGGGGAAGAATTCGGATCCAGCCTGTAAATGGTGGGCAAGCAGCTGCGCTCAACAAAAATAAAGGGGGCCCTTTTGTTGGTCTTTGTGAGTCTCATCAGATTACTATCTGGGTACGCATTACATCTAAACATGCTAGTAGGATACCTAAATAAAATCAGACCAAGGTCAAATAGGAAGAAGAGAAGGTAAAAAAAACTGCAAAGTCAAACTTTGAAATCGACAGATGTGACATTTAAAACAGATTAAATGTTGTCATTTTACAACATAGTTAACTCTATTTTTTTCTCTTCTTATTAACTCAGATGGTAAATGGCGTATACTAATATAGCGCTTTCTACCTTCTTACGAAGGCCCAAAGCGCTTTACAGTCACAGTCCCATTCACCCATGCACACACACTTTCACACACTGGCGGCGGCTCCGCTGCCGAACACTGGTGCCAACCTCCCACCAGAGGCAAGGTGTGGTTCAGTGTCTTGCCCAAGGACACTTCGACACATGGGCGTGCAAGGCGGGAATCGAACCTGCAATCTTACGATCATGAGTTGACCGCCCTACCGCTGCACCACGGCTGCCCAGATATCAAGACCCTGTGTTTTTAGTGTGTTTAAATGAAAATAAATGAGCTTATTTTAAATTTAATTTGCAGTTAAAAACAAATTCAATTAAATTCTATTGAATCCGGTTAAGTTCAGTAATTCTAAAAATGTTTTTCATCACACTTTTTCCATCGTTTCACAAGTATTGAAGCAATCCTCCACTTTTGTGATCATTTGCTTGCTTACAAACAAAAAATATCTTTAAACTGCAATAAAGGCTAGCTTAATGCTAAGCAATGAAAATGGAAAAGAACCGTCAAACATTTTTTATAATCATTGTTGTATAGTACAGTATTCATTTTTGCTTACCTTTTTAAAATTTTCATTAGATTTTTTGTTTGTGTTTTACAGGAATACCAGAAATTAATCCAACAAGCGCAACATTTATCACAGGGGTGGCAAATGTAATGAGCAGTGCAACAACTTCAACACCTTTAACATCAGAAACAAGATCAACTACTGCGAATGCATCCACAACACTTAAAACTACAACCCAAACTACAACTACTGCTGCAGATGCTTCCTTACCAACTACTAAAGCCACTACCCAAACCACAACTGCTGCTGCAGAAGCATCTATCCCGACAACTAAAGCCACCACCCAAACTACAACTACTGCTGCAGATGCTTCCTTACCAACTACTAAAGCCACTACCCAAACCACAACTGCTGCTGCAGAAGCATCTATCCCGACAACTAAAGCCACCACCCAAACTACAACTACTGCTGCAGATGCTTCCTTACCAACTACTAAAGCCACTATCCAAACCACAACTGCTGCTGCAGAAGCATCTATCCCGACAACTGAAGCCAACACCCAAACTACAACTACTGCTGCAGATGCTTCCTTACCAACTACTAAAGCCACTACCCAAACCACAACTGCTGCTGCAGAAGCATCTATCCCGACAACTAAAGCCACCACCCAAACTACAACTACTGCTGCAGATGCTTCCTTACCAACTACTAAAGCCACTATCCAAACCACAACTGCTGCTGCAGATGCATCTATCCCGACAACTAAAGCCACCACCCAAACTACAACTACTGCTGCAGATGCTTCCTTACCAACTACTAAAGCCACTATCCAAACCACAACTGCTGCTGCAGAAGCATCTATCCCGACAACTGAAGCCAACACCCAAACTACAACTACTGCTGCAGATGCTTCCTTACCAACTACTAAAGCCACTACCCAAACCACAACTGCTGCTGCAGAAGCATCTATCCCGACAACTAAAGCCACCACCCAAACTACAACTACTGCTGCAGATGCTTCCTTACCAACTACTAAAGCCACTATCCAAACCACAACTGCTGCTGCAGATGCATCTATCCCGACAACTAAAGCCACCACCCAAACTACAACTACTGCTGCAGATGCTTCCTTACCAACTACTAAAGCCACTACCCAAACCACAACTGCTGCTGCAGAAGCATCTATCCCGACAACTAAAGCCAACACCCAAACTACAACTACTGCTGCAGATGCTTCCTTACCAACTACTAAAGCCACTACCCAAACCACAACTGCTGCTGCAGAAGCATCTATCCCAACTACTAAAGCCACTACCCAAACTACAACTACTGCTGCAGAAGCATCTATCCTGACAACTAAAGCCAACACCCAAACTACAACTACTGAGGGCCAGACAATTAGACAATTGACTTTTAGGTCTTTCGAAATATTTACATCTGATTTATTGAACACCTCATCTTCGGCATTTGCAAATCGAGCATCAATGTTGAAGTCCACAGTAAGTGTAACTCTTTGCTTGCTTGTTGACAATTCTACACAACGAATTTTATTGCTTGGAACTATCTACACTTCAAAGTATGTCACAGTGTACTCTGACTTTAGAAACACATCCATTTTATTTGTTTCTGCTAATCAATTAACTCTGTGTATTTACCAAAGAGATGTTAACCAGTTAAAAAATATTTGCGTAGTTTATTACTTTTTAGTGATAGTCCAATAATGGGTATCAAAGTGTAACATATGTTTTTTATAAATTTCTGTAGCTTGAGCCCTTCTACAAAGACGCAACACCTTCATTCCGCTTTTTGACTGTGATTTCTTTCAGGTAACATCTTATGGTATTTTCAAAAGTCTTTTTAATGTCTTCGAGTTATAAAGATATAACTTGATGTTTCTTTTGGAAAAGATCAATCTTCATACCTTGAGCATTTGCTTGTGTATCAACATCCAATTCAAGAACTGCATTAAAGTTTACTTTCTTTTACAGTAATGGATCGATCATCAGCACAATAGATCTTGTTTTTGCATCAACATCAGTGCCTAATAACACTCAAATTATAGATGTTCTAGTCAAAGCAGCAACAGTTAATACAGACCTTCAACTTGACTTCAACTCTATAACTGTGAATAACACATTAGTTATTACTACTGTGGCCCCAACTACAACTATAACAACTACAACCACAACCAAGACAACAACTGACACTACAACACTGCCAACTACTAACACAACAACACCAACAACTACCACAACTACTACCACAACGCCGTCAACTAATACCACAACAACGCCTACGACTACCATACCTGCCACAACAATTACCACAACAACACCAACTACTACCACAACAACAACTACCACAACAACAACTACCACAACAACTACAGCAACAATGGCAACAACTACAGCAACGATGGCAACAAATAACACAATGGCGGCTACTACCACAACTACTACCACAACAACACCAGCTATTACCACAACGACACCAACTACTACCACAACAACTGCCACAACTACAACTACCACAACTGAAGCTCCACCACCAGTATTTGTTATTGCAGCAGTTATCACACAGCCCTTTGAACCAGAACTTGAGAATAAAACCAGCACAAAGTTTAAGAACCTTGAAAAGCAAGTCGTAGTTGTTGTAAGTACAATGCTAAAATCAAATCTCTTTCATTTAAAATATGAAATAAAAAATATTGGGGTAAATAGTTCTTTAATTTATTTATTTATTTTGTTGTCACTTTCCACAGTACGAGTTCATCTACAGGGTCAGATTTGGTCCTCTCTTCGTGCGTTGTTTTGTGATTGCATTCAGGTAAGATTTTACCCAAGACTAATGCTGACTAAACTTTGCAAGTTACAAAAATAGTTACAAAAAGAACAAAAAAATGATTTGTGGAAGAAATTTAAACTAATGTTGTTGTTTATTTTTTTGGCTCCGTTGCAGGATCGCTTCAACTGGAAAACGAGCATCAGAAACTGAAGCTGAAATGGGTGTAGAGTTTCGGAAAAACACAACAAAAGAGGAACTTCCAAGCTCTGACACTGTTACACAAACCTTAACAGAAGGGGTTGCTAATGCTAGCACCATCTTCAACACCACCTTTACTGTTCGAGTTGACTCCATCCAAGTCATCCGTAAGAAAACATTTTGTAAAGTTACTGTTTCATGTTCCTTCAGGACCACACTGCCTTAATTCTATTAAGCTTTACAACAGCATTACCTTCAGATTTAGTCCTTAACCCATGGTCTCAGTAAATCAATAGTTTGAATGATGACCCCTCCCCTTTAGAAAGAATGATTGTATTTGCTAAACTCCCATGGTTGTGCATGTTGAATATGTGGGCCTGCTCTCTGTTTATTAACTGATGGTGCATCTGCTGTGTTAAACACAGACAGTGGTAGAATCTGAAATATTTCTCTATCCCCTATGACTTCTCTCTACCCCTACATTTAGCCCTCCAAACGGAGAGTCATTGAAAAATAGTATCTTCCAATTCAGACGTCACTCCCACTCGATGACGTCATTAACAGCCGCCGGTCATTGATCTTAGCGAGTAGCTGCCAGCACTTGAAAAATGCACGACATCTTAGTGTTTAAGAGTTATAAAACGGATTTACATAATTCATTATACATCATAATTTAATCATGTATTATGAATAATTTACATAATTTTAAATGCAACATTTAAACCATATGAAATGTTTTCATTTTACAACATAGTTAACACTATTTTTTTCTCTTTTGATTAACTCAGACGATAAGATCCTGTGTTTTAGTGTGTTTAAATAAAAATAAATTAGCTTATTTCAAATTTAATTAATTCAACAAATTCAATGAAATTTTATTAAATCTTGTTAAGTTAATTAACTATACGTTTTATTTTCATCTTCTCATTAGTAGTGAAGCAATCCTCCACTTTTGTAATCATTTTGCTTGCATGACCTCATACACAAATATCTTTAAACTGCAAGAAAGGCTACCTTAATGCTAAGCAATGAAACTTGAAAAGAACTTTTAAAGATTTTTTAAAATAATCTTGTATAGTACAGTATTCATTTTTGCTTACTTTTTTAAAATTTTCATTAGATTTTGTGTGTTTTTTTTACAGGAGTACCTGAAATCAATCCAACAAATGCAACATTTATCACAGGTGTGGCAAATGGAACAACTTCAACACCTTTAACAACAGAAACAACATCAACTACTGCAAATGCCTCCACAACTCTTAAAACTACAACCCAAACTACAACTACTGCTGCTGATGCATCCATCTCCACTACTAAAGCCACCATCCAAACTACAACTGCTGAGGAAACTACAATAAAACAATTGACTTTTAGATCTTTGGAAACATTTACAACTGATTTGTTGGACTCCTCATCTGCAGCGTTTACGAGTCGAGCAGCAAAGTTAAAGTCCACAGTAAGTGTAATTTAAAAGTTTGTTTGTTGACAAATTTACACAATGCATTTTATTTCTTGGACAGTTTTCCGCTTTAAAGTATTTCATAGTTTATTTCTGCTTTAGAAACAATCTTTACCCTCCTAAATGCCATTATTGAAGTAACAGAGAGAGGTTTAGTCAGATAATCTTGAGACTTTTCCCAAGCTTTGCTAAACAAAACAGCTGCTGGTGCTTTATGGTTTTATGCTTAACAATTAAGTATACACATTAAAAGATCTTGCATTTATTTTTCTGCAGCTTGAGCCGTTCTACAAACAAACATTTCCTTCATTTCGCTCTTTGACTGTGGTTTCTTTCAGGTAACAGTTTATGGTATTCTGATAAAATCTTTAAATATTGCATTAAAATTCTGCATATGACTTAATATTTGTATACTTTTTCAGAAATGGATCAATTATTAACAACATTAACCTTCGTTTTGCGTCCACGTCAGTTCCTAGTGGCACTCAAATTGCAAATGTGTTGATAAGTGCAGCATCAACCATCACAGCATTCAACATTGACACAATTTCCATCACAGTGGACGGCATACGTAAGACATTTTTTTAAAATTGTTTAGTAAAATGTAGAAAATCAGACATTAATAGTCTAATGCAATGCCTTCTGTCTTTTTTTTCTTGACAGAGGTGTCAGAAGGAGTTAGTCACAAGATCAGTCTCATAACTGCAATCTTCATGGTGATGTTGTCATGGATACTGTCAAGTCAACAGTAACTTCTGTTTTTAGGAAATCCACATGAAGAGCTTAAAGCAGGTACCCTGAAATGAAGTGAAACGATCTAAAACCTTCTGATGAAGAGACATTGTAAATGACTTGGAAGGAACATTTTAAAAATGACGTCTATAGCATGTTTCAGCAGACTGATGTGCAACTTCATTTGTATAATTGTATGACTTAATGCATTTGAAAGGAAACATTTTCTGATTCTCTTATTCTTGTCGAAACATTTTTTTTAAAATCTATCTCAATCTGTCAGAATATTTTGTGTCATTTGTTACTAAATTAAATGCTGTCTCAATCATGTCTGTCTTAATCCACTCATTTTAAATATTTATCTGTCCCACTGGCCCACTTTTGGTGATGAATAACAGATAGTATCAACTCTAACTTGGCGTGAATATAATTCTTATCAAAGCAATGGGTATAAATGACAGCTACTTTACATAAGTATGATTTTTTTTTTTTTTTTTTTGCAGCTGAGCAAACAGATTATGGCTAAGGGGCTGTCGTCATACAAACGTAGATGTTTATCAAAAGGGCTGGGCGTGTCCACAGACACTTATCCACAACACATTTAAAAATTACAGGCATACCTGCAAAAACCTTCACACGTACATGTACATAAATACAGGTCAGCTCACAAGCACAAGAATATGCATACAAACAAACTTGTCAAGCATATTTTATTCCTGCATACATACAAATAATCTATTTGTGTAAAGGTGAGTGGGCCCCTGTGCTCAGGTGAGTACTAGGGACAATGATGGAATGTAGAAAGTGAGACAAAAGTGGGAGAGGGCTCTATCACTAAGAGCTGTGCCGAAGGTAAGGCAGCAGTGTAGCCAGGGCCCCCATGCAGATCAAGGGAATCAGCCATCTGGGCGACCCGAAGTCAACCACCCAGACCAAAGGACCGCCACAGGGGTTCCCAGCGCTAGAAGGTGGGCACAGGAGCACGGAGAGCACAAGCCCCAAGCCCAGCCAGAGAACAGTGCCCTGCTGCATCTGGGGCCCACCACAAAGCCCCACCCAACCCCAGACAAACAGCCCACCACCACCCGAGAGTCCTAAGTATCCTCCTCACCCCCCAAAAAATGTAGAGACTCTTATAGTGGCACAGCTCAGACTGTTTAACCTAAAACAGGGGATCTCAAACTCAATTTGCACATAGGTAACTGGAGGCAGAGTCTGGTCAAGGTTGGGACACATTCAGGATTTAAAAAGATAACCCTCAAATGTCTTTATTTAATAGTTACTTTCGAGGCCTCCTTAACATGAATGAAACACTGAATCAAGATGATCGGAGACGATGAACTGATGACCTAACAAACTGAACAGCTCTTCTGAACTCGGCTCCTCTTAGTTTCTGTTCACCGGTCACACTTACAGTATATGCTTTATTTATCAAAAGGCATTTTTTCATCTGATCCTGATTCACAACGATTTGAATAAAGAAATACTTAGAAATACAGTTGTAATCTTTATTCTATGTTTTTATGCTTTCCATCATGAGAAACATGCCACAAGAACATGTTAAAAATACAATTTTCGCTTCATCACTTTATATGTCCCCTGACCTTTCTGTCTTGCTGTTATAATACCAGTCAACTCAAGAAAGCATCAGAACATTTACTTGGATTTTTTGAGGACCGACCTTACCATGATCAGTCCCCCTAGCCCAGGGGTCTGCAACCTGAGACTTCAGAGCAACAAGAGGCTTTCATCCCTCCAGTGGATCTCTGGCTTTGAAGAAAAATGCTATATATTAGAAAAAATATTAATGATAATAATAAAAATGGATTAGATCTATTGCCGCTTTTTCTTGGTGCTCTCAGCGCTTACAATGTGTCCATTATTTTTTCACTCCTCATTCATACAAATATTAAGCTTGCAATTTTCTTTACCGGTAATTTGATTTTGTTTATGACGTTTTGTTATTTTAATTTTTATTCATTCAATTTACATATTCTAATCTACTGCTGAAAACCAGCACAAAGTTACCATACAGAGCCAAAGTTGTTTTACATATAAAAGCTTTTATTTTCCTTTTGTAAGTAAACGGAAGAAGGTGCCTTAAAGTCATAATGATAATAAAAAAACATTTTTGACTTGGCTTTCTTGAATTTTTATTTCAACTAAATCTTCTGCAAATCTGCTGAGTCTTGGCAAAACAAACAAAAGCACACAGTCTTCTACACACCACAAGATGGCAATCTTGTGACATGTCCTTGCTTGCATGGCAGGTGCATGTAAACTGAGTAATGCAGCAAGTCTGCCATGCCTTGAGAGGACATTCTGCTCCATACTGATTAGGAGAAGATTAATTAATCCAGATATCCACTGCTGTTAAAAAGCTTTTATTTCATTCTCCAATATGACCTATTAAACAAATACAAAGACAATGAGGACACTAAAAAGACACACTAAGATGATATACACTAGAGCAAAAAAGTATTTGCCAGTCACAACTTTGAGAGATAGAATGTAATTAGGGAGAAAATTACTTTTACTTATACAACACACAATGTGAAGTCCTGGAAAATGTTTCAAGATATGAAATTCAGTTGCATCTGGGTAATTGCTTTGAGTAGTCCTGTGACTCAAAAACACACATCTTAATAAAAAAAAAAAAAAAAACAAGTTGACTGGTCCTTTGTCAGAGGGCACCAGAGGTTTGGATACATTTGTAGTTTGAAGAAGGTCTATTATTGAAATTCTAACCAGAATTGCAACTATGGAATGCTGAAGGCAATACAGACCCACCTGACAGATCAACAGTATCCAGCTCTTGTTCCTCTGGTCAAAGAGGACATGCAAAAAAGGCAAATGTTAGACAAATGACGGCACTTTTCCAGCTAGCAGTGTTTCTCGTGGTTTGCTCAATCAATTCACTGATCTGATTCCTCCACAAGTTTCACAAAAATGGAATGGACCCACTCCAATGAAAATTGCGTTTTTGATGTTTTTAACATGCTAACTAATGTTAGGTTGGGGGTGTAGAAATCTGTCCTTTTCCCTCTATGCAAGATTTTATTAATTCTTCAATTTTAGACCGTGGCGGTAAGGACAGTTGTTTCTGTGTGGAAACAATTAAGTGTTTTAACTGCAAAAACTTAAAAAAAATGTTTTCTTGTGATATTGTATTTCTCACACAGCTGACTAAATGACTTTAGGTTGTTAGATGCGTAGGTCTGAAATTTTTTAAATACCTTTAGTAAACCATATCTTAAATCCACCATCTGCTCTGCCAGGTAGAAAGTTGTTATTACCCCAGATAGGTGAGAATTGTGACAACACCGGTGTGTCTCCAACATGTTTATGTGAAAAGTTCCATATCTTAATTGAATTCTTAAAAAAAAAGGGTTCTTTGTTTGCCTAATTAGCTTTGTAGGGTTAGCTGAATATAAATATAAATTGAGAGGAAGCTCATATGTTGTATTTTGTTCAATAGTAACCCAAGATTGAGGGGGGAGCCCTGAAAAGTAGTACATGGTTAACCTTAATTTGGCTGACCAATAATATAGCTTTAAATCCGGGAGTTGGAGTCCTCCTTTTTTGTATGGTAAACACAGTAGCTTTGTTTTTAGTCTGGCTTTTTTGTAATTCCAAATGAATAGATTAAACAAATTATTAATGTTTCGAAAAAAAGGTGTCTGGTAAAGAAAGTGGTAAAGCCTGAAAAAGATATAAAAATTTAGGTAAAACAAGCATTTTTGATTATATTTATACGGCCAATCATGGATATGGGCATTTGGGTCCATCTGTTTAACATCTCAGGCACTTTATCCACCAAGGGATCATAGTTTAAAGAAATCAAATGTGTGAAATCAGGACAAATTTTAATCCCTAAATATGTAAAGCCTTCATTTGCCATTGCAAATGGTGAATCCAGAGTTGGGTTTGTTCTTTCAGTTATCTAGGAGCATTAATGCCGATTTAGCATTGTTTATTTTATATCCTGATATAATTTCAAATGATTCAATTAGATTAATTAATTGGGGAATGAAGTCTTTCAGGTTTGTCAAAAATAGAATTATGTCATCGGCCTATAAGGCTATACAATGTTCAGTTTCGCAGATTTTTACACCTGTAATTCTGTTATGAGACCTTATGGCCATAGCCAGAGGCACATTAGCCAAAACAAACAGTAGGGGTCACAGTGGACATCCTTGTCTAGTTGATCGTTGGAGAGTAAATGGTTTGGAGGTATTATTATTTGTTAAAATCTCAGCAGTTGGATCTGTATATTAAAGTCTTGTCAATTTTAGGAAGTTTTCTCCAATGCCGTATCGCGGAAGTACATTAAAAAGAAAGCCCCATTCAATCCTGTCGAATGCTTGACGTGCATCTAGTGACAATATAGCTGTATCTTTCTGGGCTTTTTTGCTATGCATTATGTTTAGGAGACGATGAATGTTATGAAATCCATATCTATTTTTAATCAAGCCATTCTGATCATAATTAATAATGTCTGTAAGATGTGACTCCAACCTTCTGGCCAAACCTTTGCAGAGTATTTTAATGTCAGAGCCCATCAAGCTTATAGGTCGAAATGATGAGCATTCATTTGGTGGTTTATTAGGTTTAAAAATTAATGCTATTGTTGCAAGTCTCAGGGATGGAGGCAAAATATCTTTAGCTTAAGTTTCTTCATACATTGCCAACAGAGGGGCCAAAGGTTTGCCTCCAAACTTTTTGTAAAATTCAATGGGAAAACCATCTGACCCTGGTGCCTTACCACTCTTCATGTTATGGATCGCCTCAGAAAATTTTATTTTGTAGTTAAATTACATTCCAGTTCCTGTTGTTGATTTTTTGATAACGTTTGGAATTTCAATTTCTTTAAAAGGAGTTATGATTTTGCCAATTATTTGAACATTCAGATGTATATAGTAGCTCATAAAGGCTTCTAAATGTGTTATTAATCTCTGCTGGATTTGTACTTATGTCACCTCTAGATGTTTTGATGCTGTTGATGGCTCTGTCTGATTTTTGTTTCCTAATTTCCCACGCCAATAGTTTTCCACATTTTTTTCCCTTGATCATTGTAAGATTGTTTTAGCCATATTAAATGTTTCGCAACTTTGTACGTGGGAGAGGCAAATTTCTAAACTCCTGACGCTCTGCAGATTTCCTAGAAAATGACACAGCCTTTTTAGATTTTGGCTAAAGATGGCATAACCATGATTAAAAGACCACTGTAAACACTTTTACAATAAATTAAAAGGTGACTGGAGCAGGGGAACTTTAATAAAATGCCAAGAATCTTCAAGACTCAGAAAATACATCAATTTATTTCAATCATTAAACCATCAACAGATCTCTTTATAGTAAGATAACTTTATAGTAAGAATGCTGTCTGTCAGGAATACCATTTTTGTTCTTATGACTTTTTGTTCTTAACTGACTGCAGTCAGATCAGGCGCTTCTTAAGAGACACACCCCCTGACTCAACTGCCTCCACAACATTAGTAAAGTTGCTAATGCCGTTCTGTAAATTATTTCCTCATAACTACTGCAGGATTACTGTAAAGTTGTTATTGAAGTATCCCAAACTGGTACTCAAGTGCTTGATTTTATATCTCTATTACTGTATACCTTAGTTTCCATCCATTTTCTTTATTATTGTCGAAGTGTTAAAAATTCACTAATATTATTAAAATGTATTAACTAACAGCTGTCAATGCTAAGAAAATGACATTAAACAAATTAAACAATCTAAAACTGATGAGTATGTGGTCTCAAGTAAAAAAAAAAAACATAGGAAGTTTATAGTTGGCATGCTATTACTTGCTTTATTTTTTCCTAGCCAGTTTTTAACACATAAGAGGCTAAAAAGCTTGCAATCAATTTAATCTTTCTAGATTTTCTCCAAAATTGTATCTGTTGTCACAGATTCCAGAATTTTTTTTTTTTTTTTTACTCAGTCTTGTTTGTTTTAGCCTCTAAAGATGTGACTCTAGACACAATAAATACAGCCACTAATAGAACTTATAAAAGGCCCTCAGCCTGGATAAAAACGGGGTTGTGTCAGGAAGGGCATCCGTTGTCAAAATCTCTGCCAAACCAATGGTAAACCCCGAAGGGATATGCTAAAAGTTGAACAACATAGTCCAGGCAAGGGTTAGTACCATGGAACATGATCTATTTAAGAACAAACATTTGTGGAGTCGGCTCATTATCTGTGACCTCACAAGTCTAGACAAATGTGTTTAGTTATGGAATGAAACTGCTCCACATCTGCAATGTATTGTACTGGTCATTAAGACAACATCAGATGGTTTAAATCCAAATCTCCTGTCTTTTATTCATCTCGCTGGTCGTACACACTGAACTTAACAGTAGGTGTGGGAGGAAATCTAAGGGTGCATTAATAGCACAATGACAGGTTTGATTTGAGAGTTTGTTTTTCATGTTGCGTGAAAGCTTACCTGAACTCTGATGCAGAACAAACAACCAAACCTTGCCCCATTTTAAGAAAGAGGCCAAGAAGTGAAGCAAAGGAAGTAAATAATGTCTGTGCAGTGTACTAAAAAAGTGAAAGACTCCTCAAATAGCCAAACTAAAGAAACAGGACATATGAAAAAATATAAAACCCAATGTCTAACCGAGTAAACATGGTGTAGTGAGGACATACAGGCACTTCTCACTCCAATTTTTTCATTGGTTTTCTTTTTCTTGTACCCCCCCCCCCCCCCTCCGTTCATGACACATCCCCCAAGTGATCCCGCTGGTACTGCATAAGTGTTCCATGCAGTGTGAAAGTAGACCAAACTAAGCTGTGAAATTTATTAACATTCCCTGCCTGTTCATACTTAAGTCAGATTCTTTAAGAGAAACATTCAAAAATAAGCAGAAAAACAGCCATTAATAAGTGGAATTGGACATGCCTGGTCTACATCTACAATCAAGTAGAACCAGAAACTGTTAATAGATACAATTACCCATTGTTCTACATGCCTCAAAGACATCCTGTGTACGATTCGGTCTAATGAGAAACTGTTCACACACTTTCTGTTATGACTGTACTTTCTAACTTTGGAGGAATCTCCACACCTCGCTGTTCATTGTAGCTTTGTTTAATGGCTTTCTCTGATTGTGACACTCAAACACAAAGCATGTGTTGTATGCATAGCTGTTGAAAATCCAAGGCAGGTGACACCATTCTTCCATTTGTTGTGCAAAACCACCTCAGTTTGTGTAGAGGTAACAAACAATGTTTAATTGTTTTTTTAAACTTGAACTGCAGAGTTAACATAGTTCATTACAATTCAGACTAAAGGCTTAAAGCAGTCTTTGTAGACAATGAAAAAAAAATTAATACATGCTAACCAACGTTTGAAGCATAAAAAGCCAGCAATTTCACCATACAGAACCCAAAAACTAGACAAAATATAAAGCTCCACCAAAATACAGAGCACCCTCTCTACCAAAAGAAAATATAACTCAAGGGCTAAAAAAATACAGTTTTACAGCTCACCCTATTAAGTGAGCTTTTCTAAATAAAAAACAAACCATAACACTGTTTATTTGGCAGAAAGATAAAGTAGTATACAGAGACTATAGCATTTACCATATAAGCCCAACCACAAGTCAGAGGTTCAGAAGACAGTAGAGAATTTTTATTTTATTAAATTATTTTTATAATTAAGCAGAACATGTACTTAATGAAGAAAAAAACCCATGTAAACAATTTACAGGTTTTAAGTTGGGGACCTGGGAGCAAAGGCCATCCTGAAAAAAAAAAAAAGGAAAAAACAACAATACGCTTTTTATTACTTTGTAACCCAGTGTCGTTTGGGATGGGATCATTAGTGAACAAATAAAAAGACCTTTGATTCATATTTTCCCCTCTAAAATAATCATGTTGGAGTGGTTACATTTGTCCATAGAGATAATAGAAAATTTCCACTTTTTCACATTCCCCCATGCAAAACTTTAGTTTCCCTCAATAAATGATAGAAATTCTATTAAACTTGGGTTGTACATTTAGAAAAAAAGAGGGAGAAAAAAAGAAGAGAAGTAATTCATACAACTTTTTTAAGAAAATGTTAAAGTTTGGTATTTTGCCCATATTTATTTTAAAAGGATTACATGACTTTATGATGCTAACAAAGATATTGGATTTTTCACTTTCAAGCTTCAAAGTAGGCGTGGGCAGATCGACCTGTGTATCGCTAGTATCGATACCAAGGTGAAGTATCGATACTAATGTGATAAGGTCGATACTTTCAACACAGTTTTTCTTTAATACGTACAGTGACGAGCTTAAATTTACTTAAGGAGTTTGTGCAGCGCAGTCTATGTCTGCAGTATTGCCAGATTGTTCTGAAGAACGCCTAATTTGAGCGGAAAACTGCATCAATCTGGCAACACTGTCATTCATTCTTTTATTCATTCTTTTATTCATCTTCCTCCGTTTGTCCCTTTCGGGGTCACGGGGCTGCCAGAGCCTATCCCGGCCACTTATGGGCGAAGGCAGGGGACACCCTGGACAGGTCGCCAGTCTGTCGCAGGGTGGCAATACTGTCTGTCTGCATAAATAGTGCACCCCCCCCTCGCTGCTGTTAACGCCTTGCCCCTCCCCTCCTTGCTTCATTGAAGAGCAGAGAACGACATGAAAGAGCCACAAATTTGCAATGGCAGGATTTTTTTTAATGTTGTTTATATTTTTATATTTATTTAAATCACCAAATGGTTCTCAAGCGTGGCTGTAGCTCACCGCTCCCCCAGCAGAGGAGTCAAATGTGAAGAGCAAATTTAACACACCAGGGTGTGTCACAACTAATAGGACTTTAACTTTTTTAGTGTTGGTTTTGTTTACTAATTTTTTCTAGTGACTGATTTTAATTTTATGACTGCCGTGATTTTTAAATATATGTATGTGGTGCTCACTTTTTTTTTTTAAATATTGCACTAGTTACTGTTTTTGTATTATTATTATTTATTCTATTACTAATACAGCCTACATGTTCTATATTTGATACATGTTCAGTTCAGATTGTTGTATTAAGTAAACAAACATTTTTATTTACTATAAACTATATTCCCAATAATTACTATTATTTTAAAAAATTTTTGTCTGTATTGGCAGTACTAGCCCTGTAATTATTTGGTATCGGATCGATACCCAAATTCCCAGTATCATCCACCCCTTGTTCTAAGTGTGCTGGACATCAATGATCAACAGAAAATATATCACAAAATTAACAAACATAAATCCAGTTTGGCTGAGATATATCTTATTTTTTACATAATCAGTGAAAAACAGATCATTACCAAGTGAAATGCATACATCCAGAGCATTTGCATCTCTTGCACAGTGATCTGAGTTCACATGTGAAAATTTTTTAGTAATTTCCAAAAGACAACACATGTATAGGTGTCAATTTTAACTATAAGCAAAATTTAAAACCACTCTGAGGGACTTGTATGACTGAAATCTTGATATCTAATTGTGTCTAAGCCTTAGCAGCGTTTGTCATTTGCTTTCAACATGATGTGGAAATTTCCAATAATTTTATTAATATCGAAACAATACATTCCATATGGATTCTGATGTTATTCCTTTATGAAAGAGATGACGCCCTAATTTGCTAAGGTTGTCTCTAAAATAACTCTATTTTTATAATGTTATGAGAGGCAGGGGGCAGAATCAAGATCTTGCCATTTTTTTTTAAAGTGCCACATTTTTTGTCAGATTACAGAAACCGTTTTTTTTTTACAGAGTAGTTTGGTACATTCAACTAATAACTAATAATGGTAATTAAACTAATAACCTAATATTTTATTTGTGTCAACCTATGGGTGGTACCTGTAATTATGAACAAGCTACAACAAAAGTATGTTCTACTTTCATTATGAAACCTGCTATTCCTCAGGTTACTTTTTGTTCACTGTAACAACATTACTGAGACACACTAGTACATTATGGCAAAAATTGATGTGGGAGTCACCAATTCTGCGAATTACAGAGGTCAAATATTTCCAGTAAGTCTTCACCAGGTTTGAACACACTGTCTGTATATAAAAACAGGGCCTTAAACAAAGATTATTTGAATAGTTCTTTTGTAAAAAGTGTGTCACTCAGGTAAGGTTGTCTGCTCTGCCTTGCCTTTCTTGGGTGAATTAGGTCTTTTCTTCTACCTTTCTACAGTCAAGTGAGTAGGAGTGTGTGTTTTTTTCTGTCCATGACTCAATTTTTCTTCCTAATTCCCTTTCATTACCACACCTTAGAGCTTTAGTCTTCTAATCAACACTAAGTTGTACCTGTCTACTGTTTCTTGATTGTACCTTTTCACCTGCAACGTAAACAGTATTGTCCTTCTTTACTGGCATTAACTGAGCAGAGGAGTGCCATCATTATCTGCACTTCCTAAAACTTGAGGGGGGTATCTTTTCAGAAATGGACAAACTTGTAGTTTAGTCTTGATTCCATGACAGGATTGGTAAATTTGTCTCAAAATACAAAAGAAGTAGAAACAGCTTTTGCTGTTTTATATACTGAAATCTGGTGGGTGTCACAGAGAAACCTAAAAAAAAAAAAGCAGAACGTGACCTTAACAGAAAACTAAGTCTTAGATTAAAACAAACCTAAGAATTTTTGACAATTTAACAGTATTTTAGCAAGAAAATGAATTTTTTTCTGGCTTGTATTTTCCATTCTTGTGTCATTAAATTAAACAATTTAGGTTGTATTAATTTCTATTTTCAGCCTGCAACACACCTTCTTGGAACACATTAGTAAAAAAAATTAAAGATGGTCATTGCTATCTCATTTTTAAACATTTTTTTCTCAAAAATAGAAAATAATTTTGTCAAAGTCCAGATATTTAACATATTTTCTACAGGAATACGTTTCAGATAGATTTCAGTGAGCCAAAAGATGTTTGTGAAACAATAAACAATGAATATTTTCATAGTTATTTAGGTAGGCTTGGAAAGGTATTTTGTTTTTAGTTCTGTTTGGGACCTGGGACCTGTTTGGCATTCTAAAATAAACACACAAATGTGTCACATGGAGATTTTCTAAAGCCATGCATCACTGCTGTAGTTGCCTTTATAGTTAATCAACAATGTATCACCACTCAACAGAAATACATCAAGTGACGCAAAAATGGTAAATTTACTAAAAGTCCCTTAGATTAACTAAGAAGCAGATTAGTAAATAAAAGTCAGACAGATTGTGCTACAATCAGTGACAGCCCACCCACTAGTTTGATATATTTTATCATGTAGCAGTATAACAACTAAGAGTCACAGTCTGACCAACAAATTAGTTTAAAAAAAGGATTTCACAAATTTCAGTGGAATTACTCATTTGTTTTATTATATGATACGTTGCCTCAGGGATGAGACTACTTTGAAATCTGCCTACTCTTTCAAAAATCAGAGAGTGCATTTACAGCATCCACCCCCTTGAGCCGGCCTTCTCAGTGTGAGCAAATATATAAGAGCTCTCCAAAAGGTGCCTATACAAGATTTCAAGAAGTAGCAGTAAAGGAAGGAACCTCTGCATAGTTGGACTTGGGCCAACAATTACTTCAATTTTTTTCCATACTCTTTCATTTGTACACAGGTAAGCGTGTATTTAAAACTTTTGCTTTACTTTTTGCATTGCTGTCTCTATGTAAATAATGTAATGTTACAATTAGGAAGATAATATATGAATCAGTTTATAGAAATATACTATTTTTACCACTTATTTAATCCAAATATGTTACGATGTCTTGTGTTATAACAATGTACAGCACACAAAGTCAAGTAATTTGTTTAGTCTTTTCCCTTTATTTTCATTTTTGGACACTTGTTTTCTATACATTTGTATTTGTGGAGTTAAAAACTAATTCAACACTTTCAAAAAGTTTTGACAGGTTTAACACATAGATTAGTCCTGTTCATCCCATATTGCCTAGTAAAGTTTGATTTGATATGAAATGGTTTATTTCAAGCAATCAAAGCAAGAATAATGCACAAAACAATACAATCAGCAGTTTTACATTCATACAAAGACATATCAAACTTAGAATAATTAGACATTAAATAATTTTCTTCCATAACCATTATTACATGATTTATCATTATCCATTCATAACGTTTATCAGATATCTGTCGTACTAACACAGTTTCAGGTCATTAAGAATCAATAAGTATCAATAAATTACATGACAACGATGAATTACTTAATAATTATGTAAAAAAGACATAAGTCTATTTTAGAAATCAGCATAGCACATGCAGATCAATTATCTAAAATATGTGCAGATTATTTTTCAATAAACAAAATCATAAATATGATTAGACACTATATCAGAAAAAAATAGACAAAAGACCGTTTAAGAAATCTTCATAGCATATGCAGATCAAGTATCAAAAGTCAAAAATATGTGCAGATTATTTTTTATTACAAAAATCTTGAACAATATTCTGGGGCAAGTGAAGTGATATAAATAGAGATCAATCACTTTAACCATCTTCAATAATTGATTGAGCTATTGTATTATCATAATTATAGGGTAATGCTGTGAAATAAAAAGCTCCATATTCTGTCTATTAAACCAAATGTTTAAATTGAGATTCCAATACACAAGCCAGTGACATGTACCCATGCTGAGGGTTGACCTGTGCGCATGCTGTGAATTTTTGGGTTGTGTAGAGGTTCGGAGAGAGGAGCGGCTACATCTTAAGGGAGCGCAAGTGTCTCTTGCAGTTTCTTTGAGACTTGTACGGCCGCCTCACACTTATCACATGAACAGCGCTAACAGGCCCCTGGCACATTGCGCTGGAGGTGGCAATCTGTATTATGTGCCTGCGTCTCACCTTCTTCACCAATACCTTGCATGTTCAAGTGTACGTTACAACTTGTTGTTCGCAGCATGCCCATAGAAAAAATGTGTATGAACATTTTGGCACTACGGGCTCACCATGCAGTCTCTGATTTTAATATTTCATGCGAGCAAACTGCGTGCCCCATCCAGGTCTGCTCACTTTTCCCAAACAACCCACATCCACCCGTAAGTGCAGTTGTGACTAATGCCTTAAGAACGCGTATGCACACTCTCTCACACACATAAACACTTTTATTACACTATGTGGCTGATAACTTATACCTGATTGTGCATACATGGAAGAACAATTACACATAATTCTAAAACGAATTAGTTTTTCTTTTTCTGTGAACATTGGCTTATCTGTTGTATGACTTCTCTGATTTAATTCTAAATGCCATGCTGTTCAATCCATATTTTATGTTACAAGATGTTCTTTCATAATCTTGGACTACAGACAACATATTGATATTTATGTTATAACTATGTCATCTGTCATCTGGTACTGTCCCATCACTTTTTAAAACGGCAGCTGTTAAACCCATTCTGAAAAAACCTGGTTCAGATCCTAACTTATTCAATAATCTCTGTCCAATTTCCAACCTTCCCTTCATTTCCAAAATTCTACAGAAAATAGTCGCCTCTAAACTTTATGATCATCTGAAACACAATAATATTCTGGAACCTTTTCAGTCTGGCTTCCGCCCCTCCCACAGCAATGAGACTGCTCTGCTCAAGATCACCAATGATCTTCTCATTGCAGCTGATTCTGGCCTCCTAACCATCCTCATCCTCCTTAACCTGCGTGCAGCCTTTGATACCATTTCTCACTCCATCCTACTCCAAAGGCTCTTCTCCCTCTGTATCACCTCAACCCCCCTCCGTTGGTTTCAATCCTACTTCTCTGACCGAACCCAATTCATTCAGCTTAAATCATTCAAATCTCAGCCTTCCTCTGTCTCTGCTGGTGTCCCCCAGGGTTCTGTCCTTGGTCCTCTTCTTTTCATTACTTATCTTCTTCCCCTTGGCAATATCTTCCGCAAATTTAATGTTAATTTTCACTGTTTTGCCGATGACACCCAGCTCTATGTATCAAGCAAACCTGACTCCTCTCTTCCACCCCCCTCCCTCCACTCCTGTCTATCTGAAATCAAAAACTGGTTCACCTTAAACCTTCTCAAACTCAATAGTGATAAAACTGAGCTACTTCTCATCGGTTCCAAATCCACCCTCTCCAAAGCTATAAGTCTTGCTCTCTCCATCGATTCGTCTTCTGCCTCCCCCTCCCCTCAGGTGAAGGGTCAGGGTGTCATCCTAGATAGTGAGCTATCTTTTCAGTCACACATCAATAACATTACTCGGTCAGCCCATTTCCATTTACGTAACAATAATCGTCTACGCCCCTCCCTCACTGTCCCCTCTGCTTCTATCCCGGTTCACAGTCTGGTCACTTCCTGTCTAGACTATTGTAATTCCCTCCTCTTTGGTCTCCCCCAAAAAAACCTCAATAAGCTTCAACTGGTCCAGAACTCAGCTGCCGGCATCATCTCCAGAACCCCCTCCTTCAGTCACATCACCCCGGTTCTCCACCAGCTGTACTGGCTTCCCATAACCTCCAGAATCCCATTCAAACTCCTCCTGTTCACCTTTAAGGCCCTCCTAACCTGGCCCCTCCTTATCTCTCTGACCTCATCCATATCAAAACCCCCTCTCGTTCTCTTCGGTCCTCCTTCTCTGTTCAGCTCTCTGTTCCTCCAGGCCCGACTCGTCACCATGGGAAGCAGAGCCTTCAGCTGCTCGGCTCCCAAATTCTGGAATTCTTTCCCTTCTGACCTCCGTAACATAGACTCTCTTCCTACTTTCAGATCGAAACTCAAAACTCATCTGTTTATTTCTGCCTTCCCATCTTGATTCATTTTTGATTCTTGTCTTTTATATTTATATTTATTTGCTTTTAATGTCTATTTTTTTAACATTTGTCTGCACAGTGTCCTTGAGTCTCATGAAAGGCGCTTTAAATAAAATGGATTATTGTTATTATTATGTACTGATCTACTAAAAAATGGTTATGTTTGATATTTTTCTGTGTTTCAGAGGAGAGACTAAAGCACTATGGGGTTTGAGGAAATCCTATTGTTCCTGCTGTTAGTGACATGTAAGTTAATGATTGAACAAAATCTAAACATATATTGCCAAGGATCTAAAAGGTCTTCATACAGTAATGGTATTTATTACAGATTCTCCAACAAATATTTGTGCAGTGACATCAAAAGCACTTTCCTCTAACAGTGAAATCTGTGGATGTACCTGTGACTTGTGCCCGGGCTATGTACAGGCTACTACGGCTGCACTTGCAACAATCTGTAATACAGCAACAACTACAACACCTACAACTGGACCAACAACAACTACGATGAGTACCACAACCACCACCTCAACAACAACCACAAGTGTTCCAAATACAACAATGACAACGCTCATCACAGGCATCTCAACAACAGCAACCACCATTGTTTCAAAAACAGCAACTACAACCACAGTTGTTCCAAATACAGCGATTACTACAACCACCAAAACTACAACAGTTGTTCCAAAAACATTACCGTCCACTAGCACTTCAACAACAACCACTGTTCTAAAAGCAACAACTATTTCTACTAACCCAACATCATCCACAGCTGTTCCAAAAATAACTAAAACCACAACCACCCAGATAGAAGCAACAACCACAGTTTTTCCTAAAACAACTACTACCACACCCACCCCAACAACAAATACCACAGTTTCAAAATCAGGCACAACCACTTCCACCACCACCCCAACAAAATCAATAACTACAGTTGTTCCTAAAACAGCAACTACTACAACCACCCAAACAACAACCACAGTCTTTCCAAAACAAACTATATCAAAAGCAACTCAAATAACATCAACCACGGTTCTAAAAACAGCCACAGCTACCACTACCATCGCAAAATCAACAGTAACCACTGTTGTTCAAAAAAACACTTCAACAACTACAACAACCAACCCAACAATCAAAATAACAGCCACTGTTGTTCCTAAAACAACTTCAACTACTACTACAATCTACCTAACAACAAACACAACTTTTCCTAAAAGAGCAACAACAACTTTTGCAACCACTCCAACAATCTCAACCGCCATTTTTGAAACAACCACAACTACTACCACTCCTGTACTAAAGTTTGGTGTTTCTACCGCACCTAGCATTATACCAGTTTTAACAATGATAACTAGAACGCCTACTCAATCAGCTACAATCACTGGCACACTTGTTACCACAACTACAACAAGGACCATAAATGCACGAACAACTACAATTGCTAACATTTCAACAACCAAAGTGTCTACCAACACAAGAGTTACTCCACTGACGGTTACAACTGTACCAACAACACTGACAAATGCTCCAAAATCAAACTCCACTGTGCTTTTAACAAAAATAACAAACCCGTTCATTACCAAATCCACTGCCACACTGACAACCACATTTCTGAGAGCAACAATTACAGCTGCACCAATGATGACACCTGCAATTATTACTGCATCAACAACAACCACAAAAGCTCCACCAGCCATTACTGCTGAGCCCAGAGTAACAAAATCACCTGCTAGTACAGAAGTCACTCTAATATCCACTACAATTGCACAAAAAACACAAGCAAATGCTACATCAACCTCAGTTGTCTTTACACCTGTGCTCTCTACTTTAACAGCTTCACCAATTACAGCCACATTAAAGACAACAACGTATAAACCCATAACAACAGCTAAAACATCAATGACCACCATTCAACCCATTGCAACAACTGCACTTCCAACCAAACAAATCTTCACTACTGCTGCACCATTAACAGCCACTAATTCTTCAAGTACCACAGTTAAGACTACGACAACTGACATGTATTCAACGAAAGACAAAAACGTTAGTGCAGCAACCACATTTAAGGCAACTAAACTCACTGATTCTACAACATCAACTAGGAATGTACATATACCAACAACACTTATTTTATCTACCATACCCTTATTAACCCCAGCAGAAAAACTCACCTCAACAATTAGAATTTCAACAACCACATTTCAGCCAACAAGAATCACATCAACACCAAACACCAAACTTGCAACTGTTACTGCACCACCAACAACAACAAAAACTTTACAAACAACTACTACTGCCAATCTTAAAACAACCACAACTAAAAATAGCGCAACAGTTGTGTCAGGAACCACAATCACAAGAAATGTCACCACTAATTCAACAACAAACACAATTACAAAACCTATGTCAATCAGTGCAACCACTACAACTTTTCCAAAAATTACAACGACTACTGCAATTACCATACCAACTTTTCCTAAAGTTACAATAACTAATACACCCGTATTATTAATGACAACCACAACAACAGCCCCTAAATCTCCAACTAGTACAAAACCTGTATCAATTACCACAACTGTTCCGAAAGTCATAGGAACTAATACAACACCCGTATTAATTACCACAACAACTTTTCCTAAAGTTATGACAAATAGTACAACACCTATGTTAATTGCCACAACTTTCCCTAAAAGTACAAAAAATAATATAACACTTGCATTAACCATCACAACCACAACAACTGTCCCTAAAATTGTGGCAAATAGCACAAAGCCAATGTTGATTGACACAACAACTGTCCCTAAAAGTACAAAAACTGGTATAACATCTGTTTCAACCATCATCACCACAGCAACTGCTCCTAAAGTTACAACTGGTAAAACATCTCTACTGTTCAGCACAACCACAACTGTTCCTAAAGTTACAGTAACTGATAAAGCATTTCTATTGATCACCACAACCACAACTGTTCCTAAAGTTACAGTAACTGATAAAGCATCTCTTTTGATCACCACAACCACAACTGTTCCTAAAGTTACAGTAACTGATAAAGCATCTCTATTGATCACCACAACCACAACTGTTTCTAAAGATACTACAACTGGCACAACAGCTGTAATAACCCCAACAACTATTTCTAAAGTTAGAAATACTAGTACAACAGATGTATTGACCACCACAAACACAACAGCAGTTACTAAATATTCCACTACAAGTCTTGCAAGTACAATTGTAACCACAAAAACATCTTTAGTTACCAGTAACACAACATGCTGTACATGTTGTTTGGGACTTTCATCACAAATGCTGACAACGACATGTCCAACAGAAGCAACCACAACAGCTGAGCCACTGACAGTAAAACGACTGAGTTTCAGATCTCCTACAGCAACTTTCACCACAGATTTGCAGAATCCATCATCAGTGGCCTTCCAAAGTCGAGCTACACTGCTCAAGTCTATAGTAGGTTACATTTATTTTTGCTGAGTTTGATTAAATGCATATATATGTATTATTCACATCCAAGACAACACAAGAAAATTCTGTTATTTGCAATCATTACAGCTTCTGTTTAAAAAACTGTCTCTGACAGTTTGTCCTGTGATGAACAGCTGCTAAAAAATAAAATAAACCAAAACGAAAAAAAGGTTAGCTAAGTATTAAACATGATAGTTCTATTTGTTATGCACAATGATTTAATTTAGTTTAAACGTTTTTTTTTTTTTTAAATCTATTTAACTACTGGGTTTAAATTAGTAAATAATTGGAGAATGACACAAATTACTTACTTGACACTTATGCGTTTTTTTTTTCAGCTTGAGCCCTTCTTCCAGCAAACATTTTCATCATTCCGTTTTTTGACAGTTATTTCATTCAGGTATTTTGTTTATTGTCAAAGTTTTTAATTCTTTCAGAATCCAAATAATTAGTATTTTATAATCTTTGCAGAAATGGATCCATCATTCAAGAGATGAACCTTTTTTATAATTCAAATTCTGTGCCTTCCAACTCTGCAATTGCAGACGTTTTGATAAAGGCAGCACCTTCGATTACAGCCTTCGACATTGACCTCAATTCTATTACTGTTGACGGCACAAGTAAGAAAACTGGTTGCTCTTTTACAAGAAAATATGTACCTTCACAACTAAATGTACTAATTTTTTCCTTGTTGTCCTTTCATCAACTTGCAGCTGTGTCATATGGAGTAAGCCACAAGATCAGTCTCATCACTGCATCCTGTATAGTGCTGTTGTCATGGCTACTGTAAAGTCAGTAGTGGCCTCTTTTCAAATGATTGTAAAATAAACACCAGCTGGAACAAATGACTCTTTATTTTAAATCCAAACCTTTTCATTAAACCAATATGTAATATCATTTGAAGAAATGTAAAAATCTACTATGACTATGGGGAAGAATGTCTCCACCACCCAATCTATCAGATAAACAGACTGCAGCGAATTGTGCGCTCATCTGAGAAGGTGATTGGCTGCAGCCTTCCATCTGTCCAGGACCTATTCTTTTCCAGAACCCGGGGGCATGCAGGTCAGATAGCAGCCAACCCTTCTCACCCTGGACATGGTCTACTTGAACTATTCCCTTCGGGCAGGAGGCTGTAGAGGTGAACAGGGGTTTCATAATATTTTCTATGATCCTTTCATTATGCATTACAGGGGTTTATTTGATTTTCTATGTTATTTTTATTATGCATTTAATGGATTCAATATATGCATGTATACTGTTGCAGAAATATGCTTGTTTCCTCCCTTCAGTAACAGATAATATGTGCCGAGGTCACCAGTAGGCTTGTTTTTGACTTTTAGTCTCTGTTTTCTTTCTGTACTGGAGTGTTTATGGAACCACGAAACCTGCAATGCAGACTAGACAAAGACACGGCAGTCTAATAACGTATTTTGTATGTTTTCATCTTCCCTTACTGAATAATAAAAAAAGCTGTTTTGCCTTGAGGACAGAGAGAGCGGGCAGCCACAAAGCCTAACAGGTCGTGTTTTCAACCTCTCCCCTTTTGCAAAAGGTTTGAAAAGTCATGCAGACTCTTATGTGTCTTTTTGTTTCCCAAACTGCACATTTCATTTTTGGACATCCTGAACCATCCCAATCTGTGAAGGCTGGACAAGATGGCAACAAGGCCAAGGTCCATCAGGACCAGGGGCCTCATTTATAAAACCTTGCGTAGGATTTGCGTCAGAAGTGGCGTACGCATGAAACATAGGACGTGCGTACGCACAGAAATATTCGGATTTATAAAACCGTGCGCACGCACATCCTACGCATCCTTCCCTTAATAAATCACAACCAATTCTAAATGCAGCGCAGCTTTTGCGGCTTCATGACACGCCCATAGTTGCCCATAAATAGTCCGTGAAACGCCCACAAATGAATATTCATTGATAGCGAAACCATGGCAAACACAGAGAAAAAAAACAAAAAAAACGGAACTTCACTCAATGTGAAGTAGAAGTTATCGTTGGCGAGGTGGAAAAGAGGAGAAAAATGTTGTTTGGAGGGCGCAGTGTGGGCATTACTAATGCCGAAAAAGCACGTGAGTGGCAAACAGTGACAGACGGACATCAAAGTCGGGGCAAAAAACGTCTGGCGCTGCATCGCTAGAGTGTGTCTGCCACAGGTGGGGGACAGGGGACACCGGAGCTGACCCCTCTTGATGAGAGAGTGGCGGCAATTATTGGGGAGTCCCTTTTACGTGGAGTGGTGACTGAGGCGGGGGGTGGGGGTGTCGGGGGGGACACCGACGCACCTGATGCAACCGGGTGACACACCCCCAAAAGCTCCAACAGGATGGCTCGAAGAAGTCGGAACCGGCTCATAAGCCATTCGTCCTGATGCGTTCACTCCCAATTCTTCCATTTGCCACATCTTCTAAGATCCAAGATCAGCCATTGTGCGTCATTACGCATTGTGATGGGGCATTTTATTTCCATCCATTTAATTGCATCTGACAAGCTACAGATGTGGGTAATAATCCACGTGGAAATGGGAAATTGTTCATCAAATGTAATTTCTTGTTGCTTTCTGAATGGTTGAGACATACGCCATACATTGTTTTATCAAAAATAAAATAAACTAAAGACATATGCATGAATACCATAATTCCGTAGCTTACGAAGAAATGTTTTACTATGAAAACAACTTTCCCCAGTGGACAATTATCTCTGTCTGTTCCTGTCTGTCTGTCTGTCTGTCTGCGCCGCAGCGCTCACAACATGACCTTTGTTTTTGGGCAGGGAAATGTCAGCTGTGACCTCATGCCCCAAACCCTCACTGGGAAAGTCACCTTCACTCTGTTTTAACTTGATTCAATAGGAGGTATGCTGTGCGTTAATATATAAAAATATGAATATTGTATGCAAAAACGGGTGGAAACATTTGCATTACATGTGTGCGCTTCCATGGTGTTTGTCACACTTTTGTTTTCCCTTTCTGTACACACTAGTGGACCTGTGTGCATCCGTGTGGCAGACAAGCTCATTTAGCATTGGGATCAGGTATTCTCTGGCTGATTGAGACTCTAGTGGGAATTCACAAGGGCGAGTGCTGATAGGTTGGAGGACAAAAAAAACAAGGGAAATAATGCTGTGCTGGATGATGGGAATGTAAAGGTATCATACCAGAATATTTCATTTTTTTCTGAATGGGTCCGAGTTATTATCCAAAAACCAACCCTACTTATAACTTAACATCCAACACAACTACGCTTTCATTTAAATCAGATGACGTCAGCCTTTCAGGAGAGTTTCCTCTGATTCGAGTCCAGCTTTTCCTATAAATCCGCTCTGTGAATCCTGTCCCTTTGGTCCTCGCACATTCTTCTTATTTAACAAGTTTCCAGTTTAACAGGTGGATCTGTCAGGGCAGGGTCATAAAAATGCACGAAACGGGCAAGAAGACAGAGATGGAAGGACCACTCTGGATTCAACTCTTGAGAGGCAGGAAAAGTGGGAGGAAAGTAAGCGGTGGGTCGGGCAGGCGGGCGGCCAGAACAGGGAAAAGAAGAAAAGGAAGAACGCAAGATGGAGATGAAGAGATAAAAGTGCTGGAGAGATTGAGGAGAAAAAGAGGGACAAACAAAGGTGAGACTGGAGATTGGAAGAGAGGACAAGAGACAGAGGCTCAATATGATGAAATGAATGCCAGGGAGAAACAGTTCCGACCCACCAGATGGTTACTATGGCAACCACATTCCCCAGTCTCTCTTACTCCATCTCTCACTCTCTGTCTCTCTGTCTGTAGATGCTCTGTTGCTGGTTTAAATCTGAGGAGAGATACAAACGGTCACAAAAAAACAGCTTTCCACATTTTGGTGCAGTGGCATCATAAAGCATTGAAACAAGTCACGCAGTCACTGTCTACACACTTGTTTATGTTTTTTTCATGCGCTGATGTTTTTCAGCCGCAGAGCAGTTCTCTTGAAAGCCCATGCATGTTGCAGTTTGATGCAGAGCATCAAAGAGCGGGACAGCCCTGGTTTGACTGAAACAAATCCAATGTTTTGCTTTTGTCTGTCCTCTCCTGCTTTGGTTGGAGGAGCCCGGCTGTAAACACCGCAGAGACATGAAAATGCAACGGCTGCTTTCCTCAGGCTTCATACACGAGCAATATGTTTTTTTCCAGAAGTGGGCATCCAGTGCCTCCACAGAGATAGTTTTCACTTCAGCATGAACTCACAGTAAAGACGCGCACGCTCGTGCACAAATGCAGCCTGGCATCCCGCGTACGCGCACATGAACATGCCAAGTACACAAACGGGAGATGCTCGACAAAGGGATACGCGAGCTTGCAAGACCCCCCCCCCCCCCCCCCCCCCAAGCTAATCTCATGCATGGAGATCATTTTCAAAACAGAACAAAATGGTGGTCTGTCCCACTGTGACTGAGTGGGTCTCTGCAGGGCCCCCGGGGCAGGATGGCATATACTGTAACTGTGTACGCGTGCCTTCTGAATAAAAGATGCTGACCTAGATGGAACGCCGCCATTGGTCACTTAAATTTGTCCTACATACGTGACTGGCTCTTACATACATACCGAATAGCAGTTCAACTGACCAGCACCATGGGAGGTGGGGGGGGGGGGCCATGTGGGTACAAAATGTACAAAAGTTTTTATTCAACAGGTTTAAACATGGAAATTATGCAAAACTCTCATCACATCTATAACATGGTAAGTGATGAGCTTTACTTTTTTTTATTTTTTTTTTTAAACTTTTTTTATTCCTGGCTGTTGCCCCCCCCCCTCTTACTAAGAAGCTCCACTCCTCACCTCGGGGGTTTTATCCTGCACACATATTCAAAGACAGAGTCATAAATGAAAACATGAGAAGCATTTTCATCATCAACCGACATTATCCAGCTCAGTGAGGCACACGGCGCTCATGCAATGTGCCAGCTCCGGACCACGTGGGACTAAACATGGTACAAATGTCTGCAGGTCTGTGAGCAGAAACGAGCCCAACTCAAAGGGTGTTTTGTATCAACACAGTACTAAGCCCTTTTACATTATTGATATGCAATTTGACTGCCTGCCATCAATAAATTATTGAGGAATTGAAAAATGTTGAGCTGGGACATGACAGCTCTTTGGTCCCACCAGATGAATGAGCATGGCTGCACGATTGTCAGTGACTGCTGAGCTCCAGAGGCTTCAAGTGAATGAAAGAGTCTGCCGAAGACTTTTACGGGTTTTGGAGAGAACTCCAGGCAGCTTAGCCCTCTGCCTCCTGGTACGTAATAATCACGCAGTTTATTGAGTGGATTGGTGGGACTCCCCTTGGAGAAAAGAGGGGGACTGGAACCAGATGCTTGTGGTTGCCATGACAACCTCATGAGTAAAAATTGATGCTAAGCCTCAGACAAAATGATCATCTTTCTCTCTGTGCTTGACTGATCGATCATCGCGGATACTAGTCACTGCATATTTATATTTATTGATCCACATTTATAATTCTGTCATGTGACAGTCTCCGTTTAGTTTGTACATACCCAAATATTTTCACATCATTTCTCCTTTTTCTGCAAATAGATTTTGACTTAAATATTCCAAAGCAGTAAAAACTCTCAATCTAAAGCGGCAAAAATGTGTAAAGTTCATGGGATCATTCATTTTTCCATCAATCTACCTATTTTCTACACCTTCTTCCTTCTGTTCAGAGGTAGAAATGAGAATAAAACGTGACATAAATGCCTCCTCTGGTCAATCTAACGGTTTCTAGGTTCTGCCAGCTCAAAACTGAAGCTCTGAGGGACGTAAAACATGTCAATCAGTCAGGATTTTGTAGGAAGTACGTTTAGAGACTTTCCCTCTGAACATGGAGGTTTGCAGGTAAGCACAATATGTTTGGTCAGTTTTAATGTGGGTGGCACAGAATAGCTTATCAAAAAATCCCATAAATCATTGTTATTATATCTGCAGTCCTATGGCTCTTGGATATATAATTTCTTTATAGAGATTTGTTTGGTAGATCTTCTTTTGTCTCCATACTCTCAAAGAGGATGTATTTTTAAACATGAAATTCCAGATGTGAGGCTCTTTTCAGACATAGATCGCTCAGCTCAGTTTAATTTATCAAAATATTGGTATTCGGTGTTCAAAATTTGATAGTAGAATTAATGCTGCACCAAGGCAAAATGTTTTATCACAGCTCACCTTTTGTTTACTAAAACCCAAGTTTATTGGCTGCAATTTTTCCAAAAAGACTTTGAAATAAAATGGACCAGGAGGAAAAATTTGACTGTTTTTCTACAGACGCAGCTAATCTCAAGCTGCTGAGCCTGATTAACACGCCATTAGTGGTGTGACAAAAGAGATGAGCAATGTTATATCCAGCTGTTTAGATTTTTAGCCAGATTCCATCTCAGACAAGGAAAACGAAGACGTACAAGGGTCTATTTGTCTGCAGCTGGATGCATCAGAATGGAGCAGAGCAGGGAGCTTGTCACTTGCAGAGTTTAGCAAACTACAAGCTTTTTCAAACTGCATCATTTCATCTGTTCTTGATTCACCTGGATTGGAATAAAGAAATACTTTGAAATAGAGTTTTAATCTCAATTTTCTTTTTATAAGTCCCGCATTATGAATAAATGCTACGAGAACATGTTAAAAACACTAAAAACACAATTTTTACTGGAGAAGGTCTTTAATACAACCAATGCAGTGTTATTGTTTCCCCCCAAACTGCTAAGTCCATCCCTGCTGATTAACATAACAGAACAGCTCAATTATCTCAGTCCTTTTTGTCAGAAGCATGGGTTTACCACAGCTTTCAGGGTTTGGTGTCATGAATCTGCTGCTTCCAGGCCTCTAATTTTAGAACATGAACACGATTCCGTCTGTAGTTGGCTTCAGGAAGCTGAATATGAATGTGCTATTAGAGGTTTTAGGTTATGAAAAGCTTTTTTTGGTGACTGCATCCTTTTTTGAAATTTTTTGCGCCATCAAAAAACCCATTAAGTGCTAAAAAATATGCAACAGAATGAAGCTATTTCTTACTGATTCATTTATTCGTTTTTCTGATGGAAATGTTGTCCATAAAATGGCCAAATCTCCAGCGCAAGGATGCAAACAACTGCAAACTCCTATTAAAATTCTTCAGCGATGTCCACTCTGCACCACTGGCTTCCCAGCTATACCTTAGGAATACCAACCAGCTGTCAGATCTTTACTCTTCAAGTCTACGTTGCTTCTTCTTGCCCTTTCTCTCTGTCTCTCACTTCTTAGCATGCCCTCTCTTGTTGACGGGAAACAAGTGCTGCATCACCATTTTAATTCTGCCCTGGGTGTGCAAGCTCTCTCTGCTGCTGGAGATGCACGGCGAGCCACGAGTGAGATGAATGTTAACGAGTTCCACCACAAGGAAGTGGTATGGAGGAATGGAGGAGGTCGAGGGAGAATCCACCTCTAATCTGCTCGTCTCCCCCTGGGCTTGTCTTTCATTCACAGATGGAGGGTGCTTGAAGCTTGTTCCTGTTTACAGGATTTGTTGCTCTTTGATTCGGATTAATTAACTACCAGTGGACATTCTGCTACTGTGGTAAAAACGTCATGAGCAAGAGAACAAACTGCTACTGCATCATCGTGAAAATCTATTTGTTGACAACTTCTCAAAAGATTGAATTTCCTATTCACCCTTCAGGATCTGGCAAAACACGTACGCCAGCACAACAATGATACGTACACAGATGTTTCTGGCTCTGATTTAGACTTTTTTTTTTTTTTAATTGAAAATAAAATTGAGTTAATGTTTCAGATGAACTTGAGTGAGAAAGCCAGCTTGTGTCCTTAGTAGTGAAGAGCTTCTTCTGCAGGAGACTAAGTACCTCTGTGCTTCAAAAATAAAAGATAGAAAAAAGAATTTTAAGACTTTTCAAGTACTGCTGCCATTTTTTTTTAAATCTATGACAAAACTGAAAGGATTAACCCACTGCACAAGTCAAACGCATAAGTGTGTTTAGTGTTATGTAACTAAAGACTTGTTCTCCATCTTATCTTTAGACGACAAAAATGTTAACTCAGAGTTAGCTCTGCATCTTTTTGTGTAATAAAACCCAGTCTCACAAACTCTGCTTTTCTGATACCTTTGAATTATTAAAACATCAACTATCGATAATAAAATTATTATAAAGGCAAGAAAATAACCTAAAACAACAACCAACTGGGGGAAACTAAACTCCTGTTATCTGTGTTACATCATGCCTTTTGAAAGAGTTTTGTTTTTAAGGGATCTTCTCAAAATCATCTGTATTTTTATTATACTTCACAGCTGTCTATAAATATTGATTCATTTTTATCAGAGCAGTTGCATCCATCAAAGTTAGATGAATGCCACAACCAGCTCAATGTCGGGAGGTAAACGTTTATGCTTTTCTTTTTTTACTTTATAGGCTGTGGACATGTGACAAAATTAGCACAATAGCCTGTAATCAAGAATGTACATTTTAAGAAACACGAATTTGTTGTATATGTCTGTGTATTTTCTGGACTATTTATGATCAACACTTTGCACAAATCAGATTTCCCCCAAGCACATACCTCAATTTTAATTACATAATCTTGGCCCATAGAGGACAGTGTGGGTTATTGCCGAAAAAGGTAACATCTTATTCAGCATCTTTCTTTCTTTTTTCTTTTTAAATATAAGTTCTGTGCCCACCTCCAAAGAATCTCCGAAAAGCTGCAGAACGTGGGTGCCTACAATCTTGTTTTCGCCGTTCATTGTTCAGAACCTGTCTGGAGAGGACCACACCCAGGTGACATTATCTTATATCACATAGCACTTTAGCACTGCCACAAAGGAAAAACAGTGTGTACAAACAAAAACCTTCATTTCTAATTTATATACACCTATGCAGTACAAGCAAATCTATGAAATATGGATTCCCCTCTCATCCTGCCAGTTAAAAGACAATGTGAGAGTTTTTGTGTTACGTGAGTCTCCAAACAGGTTAAGACCAGCTCTAAATTATGGAGGACTGCTAAATGTCATTTTTATTTGACACAAAAAGCCAAAGCAACACCTTAAAGTTATTGCACCAAAAGTATTTGATCTCTTCTGCTTTGTCTCATGAAACCACTTTCACCACATTGATGTTTTTGAGGCTCCATATAACTCCAAATCGATGAGCTTTAGGTGCAGTTATACTATATATTCAATTAGGACATGAAAATTTCCCCCCTATGGTGCAAAGTTTTAGTAATTATCAGGATTTTAATTTATCAGTTTTTTTTCCATCTATCCTTCGTTTTACCAGAGTAATCCTATTGAGACTCAAAAACATTTTTTTAAAGGTTAAATAACTCCAAAAGCGTCAGAAAATGATAAATACAGGTCACTGTATTTCATCTAATGTATGGCAGTAACACAGGCCTCCACCTGATGGAGGAGATTCAAACCAGGTAACCCAGACCTCCAGCTGGCGAAGCAGACTCAATAACACAGGCATGCAGGAATGTGGCTAGCTCAATTGACCAGAACAAATAAAGCAGCCCAAGGCCTCAGAACAGCTAACAAAAAAATAATCATAGTGGAAGTACTGGTTTATATAGCATTACTATTATGCATTAAATAAATAAAAACCCACACATTTTCAATAATAAATTATCCCAAATTATTTAAAAATAACTGAAACAATATGAAACAGACAGACAAAAAAAGCACATGCTGGTATCTTGAATTGTTTCTGCCATTTAATTGCATGCATGACTTTATGGGCTGTGTTGCTCTTCATATTGAGAACACGGTGCCAGTTGTTCTTTGATTTTTTTTTTCTGTTTTATTCAAGGCTTTAAATGAGTCTGCATGTGGCAAAACAAAGTCTTCCAAATTCTCCGGAGACCTCAAACCTTACTTTTACTCCGTCAGTTGCTATGGTTACCTCTGGAAGGCAGCTGATTGGAAGCAATAATAAACTCTGCTGTTTTAAGCCTTCGACAAATATGCCTCCAAACGGCATTGAAAGACTTTCCCCTACATGCTGACACACATACACTATTGTACATTCAATAAATCAACACAAACTTGACAAGAAGTGCACGCAGACGGAGGCATTAGTGGAAATAACTGCAAAGTAAAAGGAAGGTAATCTTTTTTCGTTTTAAGTCATTTTGTCCATCTTTAAGTGCATTAAACTGTCCCTAGATCATCTTACATGATTTTTCATTGCAGGTTTGGCTTTCAAATAAATAACTACCGTAGCAGCCTATTACATTTGATAAAACATATACCAAAGTTACATCTATTAACTGCAAAGCTAAGTAGGCAGTTTAGTCCAAATCAAACTTCACTTTACAAACAGCTTTTTGAAAGTTGTATCTACTTTCATATAACTTGAAGAATATATGACTGAAAATACCAGAAAATAATTTTAAGAACTGTTAAAACTTAGATTTTTGTGTGTCTAGCTTTTACCTAAAATCAATATGGCTCCTGGGTTATATCTGTTGCTAAGCTATAATAAAGGTTTTTGTTACAGTCCGATCTAGATCCAGTTACACCTGTGACACTTTTTGATATCATGCTCAAAATGAGTTAAAAATATGACCCCCCTCCCCCCCTAAAAAAAGTTTGAACCTTGATTGGATACTTCCTTACATGTAAACTAACAAATCTTTGCATAAACCAGGTGTTTTGCACTCTTCTAAATGTGTTTGAAGTTTCTAGATTGCTTCGTAACCAGAAGAGAAGCTGGATCATACATCAAACTGCTGCTGGACCTGCACACCCCTGAAGATCTGCTCAAAAGAGTATCAAATGACTTCAATAATTCCCAATGATTTTCCATTCCTTGGCTGCACAAAGTTAACCACACAACACCTAAAATGTGTGATATTTAATAAACGATCCAATTAAAATGGACTAATATGAAAATCAAGTTTTATTGATTGTCTCCAGAAAACAGTCATTCATGATTTCAGTAAGCAGTAACAAGAATCACACACCATGTAACGAATTTGTTGTCAGACGTCAGAGCTCTGGCTCCCCCTCTGGTCACCACGGGAACCGTCTCCAGAGTTCTGAGTGCACCTCATCTTCCAGCAACCCCGGGCACAGTTTCTGGATGACACACACCTATTGTTATTATTATTTCCCGAACTCGCTTCACATTGTTTTTATTTTCATTTCGTAGATTATTGAAGTACACTAAAACCGTGCCGTGCTATTTCAGTTAGTTCATTTTTGTATGACTTATACCTGTGTTCAGTGCAGTCTTTTGACCTTTGTTTTAAGAATATTCTACAGAGGTTATTTTTCTTTTTACAAGCATCTTGTAGACCCTCTTTTTTTTGCAGGACCATGTGAGGGCAGAATAACTATGGCTGTTTTATATAATGCAGTAAAGAGCATAACTCCCTCTGCAGGTGAATTAAAAAACAATGAATGACGTTAGAAAAATTTGTAATAAACTCTACCACACCCTACCGGAAAATGGATAAAAAGATGCTGGCAATTTTTTAAACAATAAATTCACACGATACATGTTTTTCCCCCAAATTGCAGGAGAAAAGTACACTGGAACTTTTGTTGAGTGGAACTTTTTTTAGGAGTCCGATGTTTAGCCGGATGTGTGCGACGTAGAACATACGACTTACGACGTCGCACACTCAGCTTCCACACCACCACGTTCCTTACTAATTATTTCGGAATAGATTGACTGATTTACTGGGTGGGGCTGCTTTTTTATTAAAGTAAATTTTATCAAAATGGCTACGGACTCCTGGGCACAGGCAGTTGATGAGCAAGAAGCTGCAGCAGAATCGGTAAGTTTACGGAAAGTGTTGTAAGCTAACCTGTTGTTAGCATCATCATGCCGTGTTAGAAGCCTTTCCGGCGGTATCTGTAAATAACAGTAACCTTTTTATTTTTTTAGTAAAACCGATAAAATTGTCGCCTATGGATACTTTACGTAAATAAGTGTGGCATTTGTGGCAGCGTTCTTTTCTTACTGTTTCAGAAATGACCGGCTTTGCTTTCAGGCTAACTTAGTTAGCTTAAGTGTTGCGTGACTACTAAGAGCTTTCGCCTTTAGCAGTTTTAAAATCTGTTATAATTAGGACTTTTGTATTTAAGATTAACTACATATATTTTTTCCAACTACATAGCTGGGGAATCTTCAATTAAAAGAGAAACCAGGAGAAAATGGTAAGTTTGTGTAAATGTTCGTATGCTAGCTAAGCCTGACAGCTTTGAGCTAACATAATTGTTGTAACTTTCCAGGCATGCTTGCAGGCGCAGCTGATTTGAGCAACACAGCTCCTAAACCCGCATCTGAAGGAGAAACCAAGAATGCAGAAGACGACGACAGCGGTGCCCAGTTTAATATTTAATATTTACATATTTTGCCTTGTTGTATTTCACATTAAGAAGCTTATGAGTTATGATTTAATTTGACTTAGTTTGTGCGTCCTCTAAAATATTGTTTCAGAGAATAAAGCAGCGCAGTCGCTGTTAAACAAACTGATCCGGAATAATCTTGTCAATACAACAAATCAAGTGGAAGTTCTTCAGAAGGATCCTAATTCTCCACTCTACTCTGTAAAGTCCTTTGAAGAATTGCGTCTGTAAGTACACATGTTTGACTGTAGCATAGAATCCACAAAGGTTCATCTTATTGTGCAGAGATGGGAATAATTTGGTTTAAACGTATCGTGAATGTGGATCTTTTGCTGTCAGATGCATTGCACAGGGATGCACATCATGTGGTTTTACCAACTTATTTTTAAATAGGCTGGCTCTTTCTGAGATTAAATCAATTCACAATGCATAAAAGAGGAGAAAGTGAGGCCTGTCATCAAGTTGGTCAATAAACCTGTAAATACCATAGCTATAGTTTACAAAAATGTTCAAACCCTGTATTTTTTTGTAATTTAGTGTATTTCTGAAGAATTTTTGTAACATTGTTTGAACGTTTACTTTGCAGAATTAGTTTAGCAATATTAGCAATATTTAATGTTCTCTATTTACCTCCATCGGTTTTCCTCAAAAAATTGTTTTTGCTCTTTTGTTCTCGTTTTGTGTAGTAAACCTCAGCTGCTTCAAGGAGTTTATGCAATGGGTTTTAACAGACCATCTAAAATCCAGGAAACGGCTTTACCCATGATGCTGGCAGAGCCGTGAGTAAAACTTGATGTTTCCAAGAGCAATGATTTCTCTATAAAACCTCTCCTCCACAATAACTAAAACACTGTACTTATTGATTCATGTCACATGAGCTAAACCTATTTAACTTGTTCTTCAAATCAGTTTTCCTATTTTTGTTTCAGTCCACAGAATCTGATTGCTCAGTCACAGTCAGGGACGGGAAAGACGGCTGCTTTTGTACTGGCCATGCTCAGCCATGTTGACCCCAATAATAAATTTCCTCAGGTTTGTCTTTTACTTGCCTTCATTTAGAAATTATTCAATCTTTTATTATTAGTTCCAACTTGTTTCTTTCTGTCAGTCTGTTTTTCTTAAAAACAAGGTTTTTGAATCTTAACATGTGAACGGACAATGTGAACAGAAGTACAACAGTAAAAACCTCCTACTTCTTTTCAGTGTCTGTGTGTGTCGCCCACTTATGAGCTGGCGCTCCAGACTGGCAAGGTGATCGAGCAGATGGGCAAATATTACCCTGAAGTCCAATTGGTTTATGCCATCAGAGGAAATAAATGTAAGTCCTTCCTCCATTCTGCAGAACCAGTGGTCCTGAATCCGCAGGCCATGGACCAGTACCAGTCTGTGGGACAGTTGGTATCAGGCCGCAGAGACAGAAAAATACAACCTACCTTTTTACCTGTTTTATTTATAATCAAATTCAAAAGGAAGTTTTATTTTGAAAAACTAATGGATTTTTCCTCACCACATCCGACTCATTTGTTGACACGTCAAGTCGCTCGGTCACGTGTCGTAAATACAGCTGCTGTTTTCTTAAAGGGGCCGATCACTAACTTAAAAAGCCCAAACTAACAAAGTTAACAAAAAGCAAACCTATTTAGAAAGTTTTTGGTGAAAACAGAAGAAGAGCTTCAACTTCAAAATAAATAAAGCAGCGTTTAACAGACAAAAAGCAGGAGTCTTCACTCCAAGTTGCTAAAATAGTGCATTCACTATTTTTGGAAAACGAACCCCCCCCCCCCCCCCCCCCCCCCATTTTGCCATTTTTTTCTGTCACACCTTAAAGTCAAACAAGGCTGATGTTGGCGTCTGAAATCTAGTGTACAAATACAATTGAAAGCAGTTACAGATATTTTGCAGAGAGGGAAGATAAACTTCAAAAGTTCAGGGAAACTAATAGAGGCCAAAAAACGAAAAGAAACAAATCAGACGCCCGCTTCAGCAAGCTGGTGCATGAAAATATTGTCTGCCAATAAACTGGTCAGTTTGGGACCACTCTCCTAAACGACACATTTATTTGTGATGTTTTTTTTTTTCCGTTTTGTTTCCAGTGCAGCGAGGTATGAAACTACAGGAACAAATAGTCATCGGCACGCCTGGTACCATGCTGGACTGGTGCAGCAAGTTCAAGTTTATAGATCCAAAGAAGATCAAAGTGTTCGTTCTGGATGAAGCCGACGTCATGATCGCCACGCAGGGTCACCAGGACCAGAGTATACGAATCCAGAGGTGAGCTGACCACAACAACCCTAAAATACTGTATAGATGTTTTTCATTCTGCTTTCTCTAAACTAAACGGGTAAATACAGCAACAGAAACTGCTTGTTTCATCTATCAGTCTTCACTTGATCACTTGTATAGGAATTGCATTACTGTGTCTAAAAAGATGAAGTTACTTCATCAGATGTAGTAGTATTTAAAAGTCCACATGTAAAAATATTGGGAGCAACTTTTAATTTGTGTTTCAATTTCTACTGCTCCAGTTGATGTGAGTTTAACTTTAAGTAGTAGTAGCTCAGAAATATTGATCTTAAAACAAAGCAACAACAATTCTGAATATGAACGCTTCACAAAAAAGAATGCAAAAAATGTTTATGATCATTGAGGTATGACTCACTGTTGGGATTCAGTTCTTCATCATAAAGGAAGTGTACATAATTCTTCTAAAAAGCAGAATGTCGTAAAGATGCTGGGTGATAAAGGACGTCCTGCATCATCAACGCATCAACTATTACAAATCATCAGCGCTAATTTGGTATGGTCAACCCGTTGGTTTTTGTTTGTCATTTCGGTTTTACGAACACACATATAGCCAGTTGTGTTCACCCCGGACCAGCGCCAGACACGCAGGCAGCGACAGGGAGAAGATTCTTCTTCTTTTGTGTATCTACTGTTTATTGGCGCTCATCCACCATCTACAACAGGAAGAGGCTCGGTGGGCAAAGTCGGAGCGGTGCAAATCCTGCAGATCTTGCTGCAGACGTTTTGTTTTCATACCTGTTCCTATAAATTCAATTCAATTTTATTTGTATAGCCCAAAATCACAACAACAGTCGTCTCGATGGGCTTCAAAGTAAAACATGAACTCAAAAGGATCACAAATACAAAGAGTTCAATAGGAAAATACTAAAATGAACTAACAAACTGACTAAGCTATACTGGCATCCCTGCCCTTAGACCCCCCTTCCGTCTTGGAGTCGTATTAATCCGAGTGGACACAAAAACCACAATTATTGCTGTCTTTGTGATCATGTTAACAACGGTCGGTACTTCCGTAATTGAAGGAGACGCCACCCACTCGTCCCTGCTAAATCAGAGTCCCTGATTGGTCACAGAGCTGTGACGCTGCGATTCAGTGTGCATTCTGGTCTGCGCCATTGACTGTAGACTGGGGAGGAGCCAGTGCACACCAGAGGGGGCTGCAGCACTTACATAGAGCATCTTTAAGGTGTTTCTGAAAGGAAGGAGCCCTCTGTCAATGCTTAAAGACGATGGATTTAAAGACTTGATTTAGGGTGCTGCACCCTGGCTACCACCTAAGTCACTTTAATTTCTGTAACCGCACCATACGCCAAGCATTAGCAGTACCATACTGCTTTTGTAAAAATAAATTGCCCCTCACTTTACGTAAACAACAGTCGTTGAGTAATGGACTACTGAAATCCTGGTTAGTGACGGCCCTACCCTGCTCTTTTTTTTCCACTGCTTAGGATGCTGCCTAAAAACTGCCAGATGTTGCTGTTTTCTGCTACATTTGAGGAGTCCGTCTGGAGCTTTGCTCAGCGCATTGTTCCCGAGCCCAACATCATCAAACTGAAGAGGGAGGAGGAGACTCTGGACACCATCAAACAGTATTATGTGCTGTGCAACAGCAAGGAGGAGAAGTTTGAAGCTCTGTGTAACATCTACGGCGCCATCACCATCGCTCAGGCCATGATCTTCTGTCATGTGAGTGTTTTCACAAGCAAACGGTTCAAAAAAACATTTAACCTTTGAGCCGTCGTTGAATATAAATTACATTAGGTAGCTGTTTTTTTGGTAGGCCTCTTGTCTGCCTGAGTATAAATGTAATATTCAATTTTCTCTGTTTAATCCAGACGAGGAAGACGGCTGGTTGGTTGGCCGGAGAGCTGTCCAGAGAAGGTCACCAGGTGGCGCTGCTCAGTGGAGAAATGCAGGTGGAGCAGAGGGCTGCCGTCATCGAACGCTTCAGAGACGGAAAGGAGAAAGTCCTGGTGACGACAAATGTTTGCGCTCGAGGTAAAGACCATGAACAAGAGGTCTACAGCTGAAATTTAAAGAGGTCCAGTTAGAAAAAAAATTCTTGAAGTTAAGAAAAAAAAAAAAAAAATTCTGTCTACATATTCAGTTTAAAATATTTTTAAGTAGTCGAGGATTGGTGGCACATCTGCATGTAACTGATATCCAACTAATTCAGTACAATTTAGCACTCTTTGACAGTATTTAATGTCGCATAACATAAATCACATGGAACACTACCAGGACAACTGCTGGCTTCACCAAGAAAACTAGATGAAAGGAGGATCCCCAACCCCTTACGAGCGTCTTCCACAAATCAAACACCTCCCCGGAATAATGTACATTTGAACAAATGTTAGAAGTTTTTTATCCTAGCAGGGTTGGATTTCAAAACTGGGAAAACTAGGAAAAACTCCTACATGTCCCTTTGGCTTTTGTCAACTTTTAGCTTTGGGCTTATAACTTAGCTAGCGCTGTGAGTGACACTAGTCGCCCCATTGGACTTCGCCCAGATTGTTTTCCTTTTTCTTTTTTTTTTTTCTTACTGCGCCATTGAGAGAACATTTTGTCCTTGCCGCATACTCAAAAACATACACAATTTTGCACACTTAGTTCCCGGTGAAAATAAATTCTGGTCTTGGAGTACGACATCTGCCCCCAAAAAATGATGACATCACAGCAGGAGAAACAATTGAAAAATGAATGGGTCTCTTATGGAGCTCAAAATCCATTCATGTAACTAAAACTGTCAAATATATCCAAAGAAAGTTTAAGGAATATTATGGGATGGCCACAGGGCCTACAAGGTGTGCATTTTTGTGGCAAAGTGTGACATCTGCGATTTTTACACAATATGGTAAAAGGAAACTTTTGTTCAAGCGATCTTCACGAAATTCTTCACGGAAGGAGGCTGCCATCTTTAATATTTCCAAAAAGAAAAAACATTTCTTACCGGAATATTGTGGAAATTTATTTCATGAATCCCCGGCTCAAGCTGAAGGAAACAAGATAACATAAGATATATATATATTTGCAATTTGAGGAATTTGGGCGTGGATAACGAAAATCATTAGTTGCCAAGGAAATCAGAAAATTTACTTTAGTCAGTTCTTCTAAAAATTACATTAAACTGTTTGTCACCCTTAGGCGACGAAAAAATAAAATGGTTGCTATGGAGATAAACCAACAGAGAAGATGCCATTTTGAAAAATGTGTTTTGTTGAATGAATTTGCTAGTGCAGCTTTGACTGGCGTGGCAGAGGCAGATGAGGAAAGTGAGGCGGGTTGTGTCAGGAGGGGGCAGCGGGGGTCGGGGAGCTGCTTAGGATTTTTAATGTTTTTTTGTAACCTCCTGTCTGATCGCCTTTTCCTTGCTTTGCTTTTACCAAGGCATTGATGTCGAACAGGTTTCAGTGGTAATCAATTTCGATTTGCCGGTCGACAAAGACGGTAACCCCGACAACGAGACCTACCTGCACAGGATTGGGCGCACGGGTCGATTTGGGAAGAGGGGACTGGCCATCAACATGGTGGACAGCAGGATGAGCATGAACATCCTCAACAGGATCCAGGAGCATTTCAGTACGTTAGACGACTGCACTCGTGCACCATTTTGGGAAAAATCTGCATGCGCTTTATTGTGACGGCTGCAATCATTTCACTTGATCAATTTAACCTCAATATCTCTTTATTTTACAGATAAGAAGATTGAAAAATTAAACACTGATGATCTGGATGAAATTGAGAAAATTGCCAGCTAAAGGAGATTCCCCCCCCTCACCCCATCTGCTCTCTGAGGACATTTTGCTTCTAGAGTGTTTTATGCTTTTATTTTTTTTTAATTTTTAGCGACTGGAGAAAAGAGCAAAACCACACTCACAGTAAACGTTTACACGTGGATGCGTCTCTTCTGACAGATGTTTGCTTTTTAAATTCTGCCCCGTTTCACTCTTTGTACTACTTTGAATAAAATGTTTGAGTTTATTGTTGCGTTCTGTGAGGCGGTGAAAGCAGACAGACCCCAAAACCCTCTTAAAGGTTTTCTTCGTGCAGCTTTGGCTGAAATCTGCATAGAAAATAGGCTTTTTTATGTGCCACCAAATTATTTTGTTTACAAAAGCATAACGTGATTGAATGTAACTGAATCAAGGGGACTGTTCAATGCTTTTATTGTGCTCTGTCACAACTCCCAGACGCCAGTGCAAAGGGTGAAGTTGGGTTTGCTGCCCTGAGTGGGTTTCTGATGGTTTTATGGGTCTATGCAAACTTTAAAAAAAAAAAAAAAAAAATTCTACCTGTAATTAACGTGACACAAATTAATGCTGAGATATAACCTCATCTTTAGTATCAGGGTGTGTGGATCAAATTGCCAAAAGAAATAGAAAAGGCTGCGTTAAGAAAGACACCATGCTAAATACAAATCATAAAAATGTTTTAGCCACTTCATCAGCCATTTTTACCTTTTATTTTTCCCTTTTGTCACTCATAAAAACTCCTTTTACCTCAAACGGATCACCAAGTGATTTTTTTTTTGCATGTCTCATGTTTGTTTCCATCAGGATTTTCACTTTAATTTGAGCTGAACTGCATTGTTCCATCACCCAAAAAAACGCAAGGCCTTCCTCAAGTGCATTATATATAGATATGGTTTTGTTACTGCTATAAAACATTGGGTTCATATTCTGAAAGACTTGAAATTTTGATTATACATTGAAATCTAAGTGACTTTAGGATGTGTTGATTCTCTTCTGAAACCAAATGCTGAATTGACTTGAGGACCTATGCTAATCAGATTAGCTGTGTTGCTCCAACACAGTCAGAAACAGGATACTTGTACTTGTGTACATATATTAATTTTTACGTCAAAGGAGTGCAATTATTTTTCCCGGCACTTCTGAGAAGTGCAAAAAGCACTCCTCGTGGTTTCATTTTGACGGCATCAATCAGAAAAACCTCACATTGGTTGGTTCACTTAGGGGCGTGGCTTCGAAAATGACGGCCGCCGTCTCCACACTGAGCCTGCGATAAACCTCATACGTGTTCCGGCTGGAAGCCTCAACATCATTGGACTGAAATGTGGAACTTTTTGCTGAAATAAGACACAAAATGAGGAAAAATGAAATGCTACAAATACACGAGTCTGTGAGGAATTGTAGTTTTGTTTGGACACTCAGATGTAAACACTAATGGAGTGTGCGTTTTGTTGGTTAATATTGTATAACGCCACTATGTGACATTAATGGAAACTGCAGTTTTGGTTATGGAGTTTAACACCCCCCTCCCTATGTGTTGTACATCTCTAATAACTGATGATCTACATAGCCTGAATCATGTACACAACCAATAACTGGGCTAAAATGGAGACAATGATAGGTCTGAGCTGTGTTCATGCAAACAGTTATGTATTCTTAACATGTTGAATTAAAGAAAAGTAGATGTTCATTTAGCATTTATTCTTTGTGTGAGAAACTGACTTGAAAATGGTCTCCTGTATGAACATGTATACACAAAAGTCTTCGCTGCAGTGGCTCATAAGAAGCAAAACATCTTTGCGTCAGCCCTTGAAGTTGTCGGTGCAGAACGCTTGTTGTAAAGGCAAGTCTGTAAAAAAAGCAGATGAGTTCCAGTAAATGAGCAGATAAGATCCAGTTCATGACAAAAGGCCAAACCTGCATTTCAGCGTCTAAATGGAACATATCTTTAGTGAGAAACACTTGGCAGACTATAACTTTTTGGCTCTAAAAATTAAATCTAAATATTAGTTTTCAACTGTAAATATTATTGAACTCAAAAATGAGCCTGCTTGGGTTTGTAGAGGGTTGGATCTTAAGGGGGTCACAGGTGTGTCTTGCAGTTCCCTTAAGCCTCGTATGACCACTTTATGGGTGGCCTAAAAAATGGAACATACCGCTTCGAATGAACTACTGCCGTTCTGCAGACACTATGCTCTAGACAACGACACCGTTCTTTTCTTATTGATTTTGGGTAAAAATGGCATAATCATAGTAAAACTATACCCATATATGCTCTATCTTATCTTTGGGACACTAAATGATTTTTTTTAAACTTTTTTATTGACCTGGCGTGTGGAGGGTCACTGAGTAAAGCGGTCGCATCTTAAGGGGAGCACAGGTGTGTCTTGGAGTTTCCTTAAGGCTCACACGGCCACCTCATAAAAATGGAACGTACCATTGTCATGCGTGTGGTAAGTGTATCATGAGGTTTCTACGGGGATAGTGTAAGTTACGCACATTTATGTTGTGCATGTGATGCTGTCGTGAGGTGTGATTTAACCTGTCATGCCCTTAGAAAGAAACGTGCATCAACATTTTAGCTCAATGGGCTCACTGAGCGGTCTCCGACCTTGATATTTTGTGCGTGCCCAGTATAGATTTGCCCCTTTTTCACCAGCACACAATCCCTATCCGCCTTTAAGGGCAGTTGTGACTAAAGCTTTAGTTTAGTTTTTCCAAAAAAACAAATGATTGGTCAACAAATACTCAAATGTACATGTCACTGACCTGACTCTCTGTACGCCACTTGGGTGAGAAAGAGACCATGGGCCGGAGCGACCAGATAGTTAGGGTAGGCCAGACTGTCTTTAGCCTCCAGTAAATCTCTGAGCTGGGACACGGTCAGCAGCCCCCGGCCTACAGCAACGAGGGCCCCCGTCATCCTGCGTACCTGCAGCCAACAGCCAGAACCTTCCCTGAATGTGTGCACCGAGGAGCTCGTGACAGAGAAGAGGATCCGTTATCACCAGCAGGTGGTGCTATGACCATTGACATGCAACGCCATCATCCAAACAGCAGGTTTGTTGAATCATGAGAGTCACAAAGAGCAACAAACCTGTTTATAGAGAAAAGAACGACTCGTGAAGGTCAGCTCCAAGAATGATATCTGTCTGGAAAAAAAAAAGAGAGGAGTTACACGACGTATTACTGACGTGTATCTCATCCAAAACACTTCTAACAAAAAGGTAAAACACATTTAATCTAGAAACAGGATAAACACAAATAGAGGACAAATAGGCTACTGAGTTATTTCTAAAATCAAAAATAATAAAAAAAAACATGAACAAAATAAAAAAATTTCTTTAAAACTTTCTTGGCTTTCATACGACATTTTTAAAAAGATTCCTGCCTTTGTTTATGGCTGACGTTTACGCCAGACCATCATACGACATTTGTCTGAACGTCACATACCGAACTCTCAGATGCAGCTTAGGCTCTGCAGGATTATGTCCACGGTCACAGGAAACAGGAATTATTTTTCTGAGAATTCATATGTAGTTTATTTTCAGTGTTTACCCATATATATATATATATATTTATTTATTTTATTTTTTTTCATCACAGAAGCCCCTTTTTTTCATGGAAATAGGAAAACGCTACTGAGAAAGCAGGCTCAACTGGGTCAAATGCCAAGTGGACTCAACGCGTAAAGTACATTCAAAGACAGATCTTATAGTGAAGCTGTCGGTTCACGAACCCTGAAAATAATACAAGGCTGTGACCTTTAAGCCTCGTCTAACAGATACGCATAATGTTGTCACTCTGTCCTTTCTGCTTTCATCATCTGCAGACAGCGGATAACATAAACTCCATTCAAGGGAGAAAAGAATCCATCTGTGCCTTAGTATGACAGCTGTATCGTACCAGCTGGGCTAGTCATGGTGGTGGGAGCATCATGATTTGAGAATCCATGCTGCCAATGGAACTCAAAGATTGTGGTGTATTGTGAGCAGATTCACAAATAACCCCTTCAAGTTGACCAAAACCTTAAATGTAAACCACCTGTAATCTGGGTTAGATGTAGAACTTTAAGGAACCCAAAACTATTTGAAAAAAGACAACATTTTATAAACTTTGATATTAGTAAATTAAATTATTGAGATTGACTTTTATTGAGACAATATTGATTCATTAAATATATTGATCAGTAAAATCTCCTGGTCTCAGCAGGAAACCGCTTAGCTGTTTGCAGTTTCTTTATAATCTGAGAGACGAAGCAAAAGCTATTTTAACGCTTATTTATTTATTTTTTTCCCCCCCACTTGTTCTGTCCAACAACTTAGCAAACAGATTAGAGCTGCAGGCCTTTTGTGTTGAACAGGTTTTACTATCACAAAAAGAGGTTGTAGAACTTTAGAAACCAGAGTGTAGATCTGAATTAACCCCTTTTTGTTGTATTATTTATTTCTTTATTTGTTACATTTAGTGTGTGTGGGGAGGAAGAGGGAAAATGTGTGTCGGGGTGGAGGGGGGGGGGTGGAAGAGAGTAAAGGGAAGAAAGGTGAAAAAAGGGAGGAATACAAGCACTGATTTGGATCAGTTATTCTTTTAAGCTGTAACAATTATACTAGATCTGCTGGAAAGACAAATATTCCATCATGGGTAAAAATCTGACACGAAGATGAGTGGAAAATATCTATCCATCAATACACTGTAGGTTAGAAGGAGGGATGAAGCAGACAGGGAGCAGTGTGGCAGTGTGCACGTGCACGTGGGGGTGGAGATACATGCACGCTGCCGAAGTGAACCTTGTGTTGTGGGGAACCAGATCCTACCCAGCCAGAGCAGCCAGAGCAGGAAAGGGGAGGAGAGGTCCCCCAAGGCCAGGGTCCCCCCCAGCACCGGACCCAGGCAGCCCGGGAGGGGGGGAGGCAGGGACCGCCCACCCGACCAGCTAGGCGCAGAGAAGGCCCCCCTACAGGGGCCCCCACAACGCCCAGAGGCATAAGCGAACCCGGTGTCCGGCCCCCAGGCCACAGGACAGGAGCGCTTAGCCGTGGCGGGGGGCGCCGCGCAACTGCCGAGACAAGGGCCAAGGACGAAGCAGGGCCCAGAAAACCAAGAGCACGCCCCACCAACCGACCGGTGCCCGTGTATGCCGAGCCAGCCACAGGCACAGCGACCGCAACCCAGACCCAGAGATCGCCAGCACCCACACATCCCCCCATAACCACCCACTACCAACCCCCCCCCCGGCCTATGATCGAGCCCCCCTCCCTAAGCCCTTAAGGGCGCCTACCTCTCTGTGATGGGAAGGGGAAACAGCCCCAGAGGGTTCCAGTGACCGCCCCCAGGTCGTCCAGCCCAGACCACTCATCCGCACACATACTCACAATCATCTGTTCTACCCTCACACGCCTCCCACCCCCCCAACGCCACGCGTAAATCCCTACCCCCCCCCCCCCCAGCCAAGAACCGTACCCCCCAAGCGCCATGAACTACGCCCTACCAT